>JAVGWX010000001.1:18132279-18462279 GCA_036924085.1 Ariolimax columbianus
AAAATAAGACAGTACACAACACCAACAACAATAAAACAGTACACAACAACAACAACAATAAGACAGTACACAACAACAACAACAACAACAATAAGAGAATACACAAAAACAACAACAATAAGACAATACACAACAACAACAACAACAATAAGACAGTACACAACAACAACAAAAATAAGACAGTACAAACCGACAATAATAAGACAGTACACAACAACAACAACAATAAGACAGTACACAACAAGAAAAACAACAACAATAAGACAGTACACAACAACAACAATAAGACAGTACACAACAACAAAAATAAGACAGTACACAACAACAACAACAATAAGACAGTACACAACAACAACAACAATAAGACAGTACACAACAACAACAATAAGACAGTACACAAAAACAACAACAATAAGACAATACACAACAACAACAACAACAATAAGACAGCCCACAACATCAACAACAACAACAATAAGACAGTACACAACAAGAAAAACAAGAACAATAAGACAGTACACAACAAGAAAAACAACAATAAGACAGTACACAACAACAACAACAAGAAGAAGACAGTACACAACAACAGCAATAAGACAGTACACAACAAGAAAAACAACAACAACAATAAGGCAGTACACAACAACAACAACAACAACAACAATAAGACAGTACACAACAACAACAACAATAAGACAGTACACAACAACAACAATAAGACAGTACACAACACCAACAACAATAAAACAGTACACAACAACAACAACAATAAGACAGTACACAACAACAACAACAACAACAATAAGAGAATACACAAAAACAACAACAATAAGACAATACACAACAACAACAACAACAATAAGACAGTACACAACAACAACAAAAATAAGACAGTACAAACCGACAATAATAAGACAGTACACAACAACAACAACAATAAGACAGTACACAACAAGAAAAACAACAACAATAAGACAGTACACAACAACAACAATAAGACAGTACACAACAACAAAAATAAGACAGTACACAACAACAACAACAATAAGACAGTACACAACAACAACAACAATAAGACAGTACACAACAACAACAATAAGACAGTACACAAAAACAACAACAATAAGACAATACACAACAACAACAACAACAATAAGACAGCCCACAACATCAACAACAACAACAATAAGACAGTACACAACAAGAAAAACAAGAACAATAAGACAGTACACAACAAGAAAAACAACAATAAGACAGTACACAACAACAACAACAAGAAGAAGACAGTACACAACAACAGCAATAAGACAGTACACAACAAGAAAAACAACAACAACAATAAGGCAGTACACAACAACAACAACAACAACAACAATAAGACAGTACACAACAACAACAACAATAAGACAGTACACAACAACAACAATAAGACAGTACACAACAACAGCAATAAGACAGTACACAACAACAACAATAAGACAGTACACAACAACAACAACAATAAGACAGTACACAACAACAACAATAAGACAGTACACAACAACAACAACAATAAGATAGTACACAACAAGAAAAACAAAAACAGCAATAAGACAGTACACAACAACAACAATAAGACAGTACACAACAACAACAATAAGACAGTACACAACAACAACAATAAGATAGTACACAACAAGAAAAACAACAACAGCAATAAGACAGTACACAACAAAAACAACAATAAGATAGTACAGAACAAGAAAAACAACAACAACAATAAGACAGTACACAACAACAACAATAAGACAATACACAACAAAAACAACAATAAGATAGTACAGAACAAGAAAAACAACAACAACAATAAGACAGTACACAACAACAACAACAATAAGATAGTACACAACAAAAACAATAAGACAGTACACAACAACAGCAATAAGACAGTACACAACAACAACAACAATAAGACAATACACAACAACTACAATAAAACAGTACACAACAAAAACAACAATAAGATAGTACACAACAAGAAAAACAACAACAACAATAAGACAGTACACAACAACAACAATAAGACAGTACACAACAACAACAACAACAATAAGACAGTACACAACAAAAACAACAATAAGATAGTACACAACAAGACACACAACAACAACAATAAGACAGTACACGACAACAACAACAATAAGACAGTACACAACAACAACAACAACAATAAGACAGTACACAACAACAATAATAAGACAGAATACAACAACAACAATAAGACAGTACACAACAAGAAAAACAACAACAACAATAAGACAGTACACAACAACAACAACAATAAGACAGTACACAACAACAACAACAACAATAAGACATTACACAATAACAACAACAATAAGATAGTACACAACAAAAAAAACAACAACAAAAATAAGACAGTACACAACAAGAACAACAACAATAAGACATTACACAATAACAACAACAATAAGACATTACACAACAACAACAACACTAAGACAGTACACAACAACAATAAGACAGTACGCAACAAGAACAACAACAATAAGACATTACACAATAACAACAACAATAAGACAGTACACAACAACAATAAGACAGTACACAACAACAACAACAATAAGACAGTGCACAACAACAACAACAATAAGACAGTACACAACAACAACAACAATAAGACAGTACACAACAACAGCAACTACAATAAGACAGTACACAACAACAGCAACAATAAGGCAGTACACAACAATAACAACAATAAGACAGCACACAACAACATCAACAACAACAACAATAAGACAGTACACAACAACATCAACAATAAGACAGCACACAACAACATCAACAACAACAACAATAAGACAGCACACAACAACATCAACAACAACAACAATAAGACAGTACACAACAACAACAACAATAAGACATTAAAAACAACAACAACAACAATAAGACAGTACACAACAACAACAATAATAAGACAATACAACAACAACATTAACAAGAAGACATCACACAACAACAATAAGATAGTACACATCAACAACATTAAAACATTACACGTCAATAACAACATTAAGAAAACACACTACAACAACATCTAGAAGAAGACAGCGCACAACGGCTAGAAGACACACAGACAAAAGCCAGATAACGGATGTAACGGGTAACGATATTGAGAAGACGCTGTTAAATCTGTTTTCCTCTCTCAATCTCTGCACGCAACCCACGCATTTTGTTATAAAAATAAATATAAGTTATCCTACGAAGCGTGTTCTTCTCCTTCGATTCATGTCGACACATCTATCTCCCAGTTAAACTAGACCATATCCCTCAGCCTCTCTCGTCAGCTGACAGTGTCTTCCTCAGGGGGAATTTTCTTGGTGGCCATGTCACTCTACTTCTATCATGCAGTCAACTTTCATGGTATGCATTCGCTCTTGTTTTCGTTAGGTCTCTACGCAGTGACACACCTTTTAGTCCGATTTTGGTTTTGTTGGTATTTGTTAGTTCAGTCTGCAGTGTCTCAACCAGACAACTGTCTTAGTGTGTCTTCTTCTTTCGCTTTTCTTGACTTAAAATGCTCGTTTTGTCAACTCGATGTGAATCTGTTAAAGAAAATGTAATTTCTTCGTGTGTTCTTCCGTATTATGCTGATCCTTCCTTCTATCTGCTGATTCTATTTGATATGTGTCATGCGGTTAGTAAGGTTCTGCTATATAATCTCTTTCTTTCGCTCTCTCGTTATTTTTATTTGTTTTCACCTTGTTCTCTCTCTCTATCTCTCTATCTCTTTTTCTTTCTCTCTCTTGTTCTCTGTCGCACATATGTGACTTATATAAACCCCTCAGAGGTGGATGACTTTACAACTCGTGACCTTTCACACAAACCATAACCGTGCAGAGTTTGTAGGATTTGAAAATAATCTCCAGCAACACAAGCCATCATAATGAATGCTATGGAAATCATATAGAGAATGAGTTTTTTTCGCCAGAATGAGAAGAAGTAGTAGAGATGTTTTCTATTGATGACACATTAACAAGTTCAGATAATATTCCTTCTTGGAGCGGGAGATGGAGATTTCCCTGCAGAGTGCTTTCATAGCGTGCGCTTTTTGTTCGATTGTCATTTAGCGTAACAGGCAAAGATTACACTCAGGTTGTTTCTGCTTCTTTTGACAGACTTTTCTGGGTCAAGGTTCTTTTATTTTACATATGCAAAACATGACAGGCTCCAGTATGACTGAATGTCAGAAGTCATACAGTAGCCCCTTTCAGTCATGACCTTGGAGTGGTAATTCTCTACTTAGCTTTTTTGTTGTCTTTCTCCTCTCCGCATTGTCGTTTCACTTCTCCGTGCTGTAACATCTTGACGTCAAGGATGAGGTGGCTGTTCAGGGTACAACTACATTTTGACCCGCTAGTAGCTTCGTTTTCCCAGAATGTGAGATAGAAGTCAATGTCACGAGAATAAGTCAGTTGTGAGATAGAAGTCAATGTCACGAGAATAGGTCAGTTGTGAGATAGAAGTCAATGTCACGAGAATAGGTCAGTTGCTGCTGGGGTTTATCAGTTTTGTGTTTGAGCAGGCCATTTTGAATTGGCTATTTCCCAGGTGACTTCCATTTTATTTATCTGTTATGGTCGTCTCTGTTTAAATTAGTTCAGTCATCTGTATTTTTGTTATTATCTATGTCCTCTGTCGTCAAACTTTCGGATTGTCACTGAACTATACGCCCGTCGAAAACTACTGATATAGTTCGTTCAGAAATACTTGCCAACCTTGCAAATAATAAAACCGAGCAGTTATGAGATATAGAATTGATGAAAATGTATAATTTTAATTATTGAAAGTTCGACGATTTGTCTCATTTTATTCTGTCATAAGTTGTAGTAATTAAGGTGCATTTTTAGCTTTCTGTTGGTGTATTAGAAAAGTCTTCACGATATCAATTTAAAAGTAATACAATAGACCTATGGAAAGGACCTTCATATTGCACGTGTTGTTACGGAAACTCTGAAACGCAAACTACAATAGCACTGAAAAGTATCAAGATGCGCCTCAAATTTAGGGCAATCACGTTGCCATAATTCTTAAGAGTTTGTGAAGGCGTAAAAATATATATATTGTAACAAATCCACAGCGAAGCAGAGGAAATTGATGCTATAAACTTTTCTCGGAAAGGCAAAGTGAACGAAAGAAATAAGATATTTCAACTCAGCTGAGGAGCAAGTTCAAATTAAGGTGTACTGGAGAGAACAGAGTGAAAACGAGACAAAGTCAGAACAAAGTATATGTAGGCTTCCTGGACATCAGTTTTTGATGATCTGTTGAGGATGAAAGATAACTGTTCGTACACAGTGCTCAGTTCGGGACAACGTATCTGCAGGCTTCACATCACATACATTCTTGATGATCTACTGAGGATGAAAGTTAACTAATCGTACAAACGATTCAGGTCAGAAAGAGCGAGAGTTGTAATTTGAGCACTCAAGGAGAATCCTCCACAAGCGTGGTAAGACGTACGCCAACAACCGACGTAGATCAACTTCATCGCCAACTGCCTGAGGACACCATGTGACTACAAATGAGATAGTTAGTTAGTCAGAGGAGAATAATATTTGAATAGATTGAGTCTAAGGGACATTTGTGTATTTTAAAAACTATAGGTTCAAGACCGACTTGGGTCATTAGATTCAGAATTTCAGCAAGCTCATGATTGTAAACTCTGTGTTAGAAAAATTTAGTTGTATTTAGTACAGTTTAGTTTTAACCATGTTGTAAATGACCCTTATAAATTAACCATATGTTATGTTTTTATCATTCACGTAAGTTTTAATGTTAATTTTCGTGTCCTTGTTGTGAGTGAAAGAATAGAAAAAAGGATATAATAATAAAAATAATAATAATAATGATTATGATAGTAATAATGTTCGCTTCGGCGTCTAATGTCTGTTGCGTTGCTTGGCCACAACCATGACCCACATCTGTGGCTTGGTTTCAGGGTGAGGAGGAGGTTGTTACTTACTGGAGCCATACTGTTCGGGAACGGCCTCTACTACTCCTCCAGCCGGTCGGGGGACGATTTTTGGCGTTGAGGACGACTTGTGTAACATCTTGTGGGCAGGGCTTTCCTGGTCCAGCAGTACAACATGACTGAACAAAGAAAATCGGCGCCGGTCAAGTGTTTCCTGGTCCAGCAGTACAACATGACTGAACAAAGAAAATCGGCGCCGGTCAAGTGTTTCCTGGTCCAGCAGTACAACATGACTGAACAAAGAAAATCGGCGCCGGTCAAGTGTTTCCTGGTCCAGCAGTACAACATGACTGAACAAAGAAAATCGGCGCCGGTCAAGTGTTTCCTGGTCCAGCAGTACAACATGACTGAACAAAGAAAATCGTCGCCGGTCAAGTGTTTCCTGGTCCAGCAGTACAACATGACTGAACAAAGAAAATCGGCGCCGGTCAAGTGTTTCCTGGTCCAGCAGTACAACTTGACTGAACAAAGAAAATCGGCGCCGGTCAAGTGTTTCCTGGTCCAGCAGTACAACATGACTGACCAAAGAAAATCGGCGCCGGTCAAGTGTTTCCTGGTCCAGCAGTACAACATGACTGAACAAAGAAAATCGGCGCCGGTCAAGTGTTTCCTGGTCCAGCAGTACAACATGACTGAACAAAGAAGATCGGCGACGGTCAAGTGTTTCTGAGATTGGGAGAAGGCCTGTTTTAGCAGAAACCTCCACGCTCCTCATGCCATAGAAAGCTCACGATTCGTCGCTGGTTGCGCATGTTTCAGCAGTGTCCAGGTTTCGGAGCCGTACAGCAGGGCTGGGACCACGCAGGACTGGTAGATGCGGATTCTTGTCCTAATGGAGATCTCTTTTGATTGCCTTTATTATTTGAATGTCAGAAGTAAAACTTGTTAATCACAAAAACAGCAATAAAGTTGTATAAATATTTCTAATGTGAGGCTTAACTTAACTTAACGTCTTAATACTGGTTTAGAAGTCCCTGCAGAGTCTGTATACAACCAGTTACATTTACATCACCTTGCTCTAAAAGCTATGCGCATTCAGTTTATTCTTAAATGCATTAACTGTCCCTGCCTCCACTACCTCCCCTAGCAATGCATTCCAAGCAGACACCACTCTCTGACTAAAAAAATATTTCCTAATATCTAACCTGGACCTCTCTTTAGTCAGCTTGTAGCTATGCCCTCGTGTTATTGTAGGTGGCTGTTATTTAAAAAAAACTTGTTATAGTCTAATTTATCGATTCCTCTGATCATCTTATAAACATGTATTAAGTCACCACGAATTCTTCTCTCTTCGAGACACTGTAGGCCGGTTTTTCTGAGTCGTTCCTCATAACTGTAATTCTGGAATCCCCCTATCATCTTTGTCGCTATTTTTTGTATTATTTCTAGCATGTTTATGTCCCCTCTATGATAAGGACTCCACACCTGTACACAGTACTCCAATCTAGGTCTAACTAAAGCTTTATACAGTTTGACGATCACTTCCTTGCTCCTATGTTTAATATTTCTTTTTATCATACCTAACATTGCATTTGCCTTTTTCACTGCTACCTGAACTTGCTCACTCACCTTTCCTGTATGATCTATTATAACCCCTAGGTCCCTTTCCTTATCTATCTTTCTAATATTGTTCTCTCCCATGCTGTAATTATGTTCCATAGTGGATCTACCCATGTGGATGACTGTACATTTATCTACATTAAACTCCATTTGCCAGCTTACTGACCATTCTCGAATTTTATCTAAATCGGACATCAATATATCCACTTCCGCTTTAGATGAGACACTACTGCATAGTTTTGTGTCATCAGCAAAATTTTGCCATCATGGATCTCATATCAATGTCCAAATCATTTATATATATCAAGAACAAAATTGGTCCCAAAACCGAGCCCTGTGGCACACCACTTTTCACTTCACTCCACTCAGAGTACTCCTTATTTAAGCCCACCCTCTGCTTTCTTCCCGTTAACCAATTTTCAATCCATTTGGCAACTTCCCCACCTATTCCATGTGATTTTAACTTTCGAAATAATCTTTGATGAGGTACTCTATCAAAGGCCTTTGCAAAGTCTAGATAAATAACATCCACTGGCTCCCCTTTATCTATGATTTTAGTAACCTCCTCCATGAATTCTAATAGATTTGTTAAGCATGATCTCCCTCTAGTAAACCCATGCTGACTATTTCTAATTAGATTAAATTTGTCTAAATGCATTAGAATGTTTTCTTTGATTATTGACTCTAACAATTTACAGACTATGCTCGTTAAACTCACCGGTCTATAATTTGCTGGATCTGATTTTTTGCCTTTTTTGAATAAGGGGATCACTCCTGCATCTTTCCAATCCCGTGGAACAATCCCTTTTGTAAGTGATTGAGAACATAATATAGCCAATGGTTTTGCTAGTTGGTCTCTAATTTCATACAGCAATTTTGGATGAATACCATCTTGACCTGGACATTTATTCACTTTCAACCCCTCCAATTTTGTAAAAACCATTTCCTCTGTAATACAGATTGATCTTAATCCCGCTGTATCCATGTCTCTTTGAAAAAATATCTATAGGCTCTGGGATCTCGGAGCAGTCCTCCTTTGTGAAGACTGTGCCAAAGTACTGATTGAGCAGATTAGCTGCCTCCCTATTCTCACTTATTATTTTCCCTGTACTGTCTATGAGAGGGCCTACTTTGTCTTTCGTTCTTTGTTTATTTCTAACATAAGAGAAGAAGCTTTTACTGTCAGTCTTGATCCTCTGAACAAGTTTTTTTTTAAAGTCTATTTTTGCTGTTTTATTCGCTTTTTGAGATATGTTCTGCTTGTCCAAATATTTTACATATGTTTCTTTTGATTTACCTGCCTCTATATATTTTTTCCATGTTTTATTTTTTGTTCTTCTACATTTCACTACAAATCTAGTTATCCACTTTTTACGCTTGGGGTTTACCTCCCTACATGGAACACATTCCTCTTTTAGCATTTCTAGATCTGTTTTAAAACTTTCCCACTCCTGTTCAACATCTGTTTCTACAACAATATCTTTCCAGATTATGTGGTTCGCTGCCTCTTTCATCCTTTTAACATCTGCCTTAGAGTAGTCGTATGTTCGCGTGTTTATGTTTACTTCTTTCCCTGCAATAAGATCCCAACGGATGATTTGATGGTCACTTGAGCCAAACAGTTCCTCAACGGTAACGTTTTCAATCATATTTTCCTCTGTGGTAAAAACTAGGTCGAGTATGTTTTTGCCTCTGGTGTCTGCTTCTACATGTTGAATTAAAAAATTGTCAGTTATGCACTTAACAAAAGATTTTGACTCTACAAGTGCTTCTGCCATATCCCATTTTATTTCTGGATAGTTGAAATCTCCCTTTAATAATAATTTCCCTTCACTTGCCTTTACTATGCTACTAATCAGCTCCGTGGGGGTGTGTGTCGTCGTATCTCAAACCTAGAGAATAGAATGCCCTGGGGATCATTGCAAGATCATTCTCGCGCTGGTTCACTAGAGCAGGGCAATCTGTTTACAAATACCACCGGAGACCGAGAAAGACAAAAGATAGTTGATTACTATGAAAATGACGTAATTTCACGAGAAATGACAAAGATGTAATTACACAAGAAATGACAAAGACGTAATTACACCAGAGATTTGCAAAATGCTGGATTCTAAAGAAGCATTGACTTTAAGAAAATTGATAATTTCACTGAAAGAGAACAACCACATTATTTACTCTAAAACTGCATTATGGAAATCTGCTGGCTTGACATTCCGCAACCATAAAAGCGGAGTAAATATCATTAAAAAAACCTCACCTAGTATCTATTAAAAGTAAATATTTACAGGAAATGTGAGAAAAGCGTAAGGAAAATTACGATGTCATGTGTAATATAGATGAAACAATGATAAATGCACACCACACCAATGAAAAGGAATAGCAATCTGTTAATGGTACTTTAGATAGAATTTTGCCAAGAAGTAAAAGACAGTCCATGTAGGCAGCAGACATAATCTACGGACAATCGGCACTAAAGATGAATAGCCACATATTTAGAGAATGGATTGAGAAAAATGCTTCTGTTATAAGATAGACCCTCCTGTCTGATAATGGACAGCACGTTTTACCATCATACAGTGGCACGGGATCACGATGCGGAGCAGCTGATCGTTAGCGTCAGGGTCAGCGAACCAGAGCTGCCAAAAAGCTTCTACACCGTCACGCGGTGATCCTGGATAACAGGCTGCAGCAGGGCAATGCTAACGAAAAGGTAATGCTAACGCGGTACTAAAAAAATTCTTGCTGAAGTCGGATGTGTTGGACCGAAAGGTGCAAATATCGCAGTCAAGCTGTAAACTACGACACAACGCATCAGTTCTCTGGACTACATTCTGCTACTTAAGCCCTCTCAGGGTTTGGTAGCGGGAGATTGAGAACGAACGAAGCCAAGCCAAACCAAACAGTGGTACTGGAAGACAAGGACGCGACATCAGCAAGTACTAAAGACGACCAAACATTTTGGCTAACAAAGAAGCACATTCAATTTATGGGAACGCAGCTCCAACCTGAATTGTTGTCACTAGTAAAAAAATAGACACAGAACAATATGTTTAGGATTGACAGAGTAAAACTGGAGTAAGGTCATAGGTGTGTAGGATTACCACCGTACTATTCACTCTTACATTCTATAGAATGAGTTCGGGCAAAGGTGAAAGGACAGTTGGCAAGTGACAACAAAACATTCAAATTATCAGTTATTCAGAAAGTTGCATTTACCACCGTCTCAGAATTTTGACAAACAATTCTGGATTAAATGTGCGGACCATTTACTGAACGAGGAAAATGATTATTGGCAGAAAGATGGTTTACAATTCATTTAGCCAACAACAGTCACCAATCCCTGAGTCATGCAATTCTGAATAGGGTGAGTACATTCTACAAACGCATTAATTTAATTAATTAATACATGCGTAAACTTATCATGAATTTTGAAACATAACTTTTAATTATAAAGAAACACCGAGACAAAAAACGCAGACATTAGTCATATAATTTTCTGCCAACACACAGCTCTTACTGGAAATCCATATGTTATTAACGTTAACACACCTTTATAAAGAAAAATACTTTACTTATTCCTCTGTGATAAATGAAGATAAGACTCCGACTCCTGATATACTATCAATTTGCAGAAATACTGTCAAATGTGTTGTATGTAAAATTGATAACTATGAACCTCAAGAAAATAACAAAGAAAGAGTCGTTTGGATAAATCTGTGCAGTCTACATAATATTTATGCATAACGCGTTAACATCGTAATTGAAAAATGGGCAGGCGCAAGCATTCAGGTTGATAGATGAATGATTTGTTAAGATAATGTGTAAAACCAGCGTCAAGTATTTCTGAACATAAATATATCTGGTTTTTATATTTGCCTTAAACATGACGCAGTAGATGGGACTAAAGTCACAAGCACACGAGATAAAAGACAGACTGATGAAAAGATGGGAACTAGGAGAGTGGTCCGAAACAGACAACATAGAATAAGTAATCTGAATGTGAGAATTAATCTAATGGGACATGGACGATTGTCAACATTGGTCATTAAGAAAGAATCCACGTATTCTTTATTCTCTCTCTCAGCCGCAAAATCAAGTAAGTTTTCTACTTTAACGAAATAAGCAATCCGCGTGTTATCATATTATCTATGTACTAATTGCACTAAAACAAAAGAAGAGCCTCATAACAGCCATGAAGAATGAAAATAGTACAACATTGACAGATAAAGAACACATCGAGGATGAATGCACACAATTTTACAGGGGTCTCTTCTCATCAAAAACAGTAGTGACCAACAAACCACTAAATATAGATTCCGAGTCACTACCCGATATAGGTAGCAACGAGGTCCTGCACGTGACTCAACACCCAAAGTCAGTCAATTCGCCTGGTCTGGGAGGAATCACTGCAGGAATGTTCCAGGCTGGCGGAAATACGCTGCCAACTGGCCATACTTGTCAACATTTGCCTTCGTACAAGATCCATTCCGGCACATTAGAAGTGCTCCAAGACAATTCCGATCCACAAAAAAGGTGACAGAAAAATTCTGGCGAACTACCGTCCAATCTGCTTGCTATCAACTATGTTGTAAACTGGTCACAAAAGTAATTACCCGCAGATTAGAAAGGGAACTCGAAAAGAACCAACTACGAGAACAAACAGGTTTCAAGAAGGGCTACTCAACCACTCTTTTCTTCTTCTTTGCGTTCAGGATCTTTTGGTCACGCTATATCGGCGGACAGTCGCCATGATGAAGTCTGTAGTCTTCACCAGGTCGGAGCGTCTGCCCCACAGCTTTTGTCTCAGCTCCGCACCTTCTGGCCAGGTCTGTCATCTCATTTCCCTATAGATTGGGCATTCTTGTCCTAAACACCTCCACACAATCAACCAAGTTGACGGAGAGAGCGCGGCAAGTCGTGTATGCCACTCTGCATTGTGTTTGTAGACTACAAAAAGCCATTGATAGCGTGGAAATAAATGCAGTGGCAAATACGCTGAGGAACCAAGGCATCGACGAACAGTACGCCCGGCTTATAGAAAAGATAAACGAGGGCTGTTCAACTGAGATCACTCTTTTCCACAAGCCACTTTCCATATCCATACACCGAGAAGTACGACAGGGGGAAACCAGCTCCCCAAAACTGCTCACAGCTGAACTTGAAGAAATGTTTGGTCTCTAAACTGGCAGGATCGAGGTGTCAACATTGAGGAGGAGATGCTCTCACAACTGACAGGATCAAAGTGTCAACATTGATGGGCGAGATACTCTCACACCTGGCACGATCAAAGTGTCAACATTGATGGGCGAAATGCTCTCACACTTGACAGGATCAAAGTGTCAACATTGATGGGCGAGATACTCTCACACCTGGCAGGATCGAGGTGTCAACATTGACGGGCGAGGTACTCTCACACCTGGCAGGATCGAGGTGTCAACATTGAAGGACGAGATACTCGCACACCTGGCAGGATCAAAGTGTCAACATTGATGGCGAGATACTCTCTCACCTGGCGGGATCGAGGTGTAAACATTTATGGGCGAGATACTCTCACACCTGGCAGGATCAAATTGTCAACATTGATGGCGAGATACTCTCTCACCTGACAGGATCAAGGTGTCAACTTTGATGACCGCATACTCTCACACCTGGCAGGATGGAGGTGTCAACTTTGATGACCGAATGCTCTCACACCTGGCAGGATCAAGTTGTCTACATTAATGACCGAATGCTCTCACACCTGGTAGGATGGAGGTGTCAACTTTGATGACCGAATACTCTCACACCTGACATGATCAAGGTGTCAACATTGATGGGCGAGATACTCTCACACCTGGTAGGATCAAGGTGTCAACATTGATGGGCGAGATACTCTCACACCTGGCAGGATGGAGGTGTCAACTTTGATGACCGAATGCTCTCACACCTGGCAGGATCAAGTTGTCTACATTAATGACCGAATGCTCTCACACCTGGTAGGATGGAGGTGTCAACTTTGATGACCGAATACTCTCACACCTGACATGATCAAGGTGTCAACATTGATGGGCGAGATACTCTCACACCTGGTAGGATCAAGGTGTCAACATTGATGGGCGAGATACTCTCACACCTGGCAGGATCAAGGTGTCAACATTGATGGGCGAGATACTCTCACACCTGGTAGGATCAAGGTGTCAACATTGATGACCGAATGCTCTCACGCTTGGGACTATCTAGGTGTCAATTTTGATGACCGAATGCTCTCACACCTGACATGATCGAGGTGTCAACATTGATGGGCGAGATACTCTCACACCTGGCAGGATCAAGGTGTCAACATTGATGACCGAATGCTCTCACACCTGGTAGGATCAAGGTGTCAACTTTGATGACCGCATACTCTCACACCTGGCAGGATGGAGGTGTCAACTTTGATGACCGAATGCTCTTACACCTGGCATGATCAAGGTGTCAACATTGATGACCAAATGCTCTCACACCTGACATGATCGAGGTGTCAACATTGAGGGGCGAGATACTCTCACACCTGGCAGGATCAAGGTGTCAACATTGATGACCAAATGCTCTCACACCTGGCAGGACCAGCTACCGTATGGACTAGTACTGTGGTCTATAGTACTACACATTCAATGAGTACATGCTATTCAAATCACACATTTTCTTAACACTGGATGCAGTTCATTATGCATTATCAGTTGCTATTTTGCACAGGTGTAGGCAATCTTGTCTAATCTACCACTTTCTGTACATCGTGTCTGTTCCTTTATTGACTATTTTACATTCGCGTTGGTAGACTCAAAAATAGCAACAATATATAACTAACAAATAGTAACAAATATTAGCAACTAACTTGCAATCAAAGACATTTCTAGTATCTAAGAAATGTCACACAAGTAAACAATGTTAAGCATAAACAGATTAATTGTATTTGTATTACTGATCTGCTCTATATTTGCAGTATATGATGAGATACTAATATTTCTCTATGTCATCTATCCATCTGCCACTCCGACTTCCTCGTACTGTTTAGCCAAACCGTATTGTGTTGTAAGCATGCACCAATAGTTTGATATCCTGCTGTCAACATACAACATTATGCTTCACCCACATACATTTTTCCAAATCTGATTGATTATTTACTTTTAGATCAGGTTAGCCAGCGTCACATATTGGGATTATGGTGTTAGGCCCATATTTCTTCTTAGAGGTGATGTGGTCACCATCACGCCAACCACCTTTTATTAGAGGTGATGTGATTCACCATCACGCCAACCACCTTTTATTAGAGGTGATGTGATTCACCATTACGTCAACCACCTTTTATTAGAGGTGATGTGATCACCATCACGCCAACCACCGTTTCTTAGAGGTGATGTGATCACTATCACGCCAACCACCTTTTCTTAGAGGTGATATGATTCACCATCACGTCAACGACTTTTTATTTCCCAGATTATTCCGGTACACAATTATTTTAGATTGGGTCGACCACAGGCCCCGTTTTGTGATCGGAAAAAATCTCGCACCAACTGGGGATCGAACACCGATGGTTCGACTAGGAAGCCAACGCAGCAACCATTGATCTAACTCGGCTCCAATACCACTGTTAATAAATTAAATTATGTTTCTCCCACATACATCCCTCCTCAGCAGATCAAGAAACCTGTTACCCAACTGTTAGCGCTTTAACATACATACTGTGCCTCACTTCCCACATCGCTTCATTTATTTTCTATTTCTTTACAGCATTTATTTTTATAATTGAATGATCAAAAGATAAATTCACCCGTACAAATGAGAAATCCATAACCTGTTCATGCTAACACTTTACACATGCTGCACGCGTTTGGTCAGATGAGATCGACTCATAGGTGGACGGCATCGATACCATCACACCGTGAATGCTATTCGCCCACTGACTTAATTAAATAAGTTCTATTTGTCCTAAATCCGTGTCTGCGCGTGTGTTGGTTCAACCGTGTAATCCTGTGTGTTTAGTGTCGGTGTACCCGTGTGCACGGCCAGATGATGGACGAGCAGCTCAGTCGATGTGTGATCGATGTGTGTTTCACACGGTTGTACTAATAACACAAACAAATCACTGGCCGGGTCGCGTCTGACTAATTCCACACCATCTTCCTTCTACACTTTAGTGATTTCAACTATTTGTTTCTCTACTCTTTATTGATTTCAACTATTTGTTTCTCTACTCGTTATTGATTTCAACTATTTGTTTCTCTACTCTTTATTGATTTCAACTATTTGTTTCTCTACTCTTTACTGATTTCAACTATTTGTCTCTCTACTCTTTACTGATTTAAACTATTTGTTTCTCTACTCTTTATTGATTTCAACTATTTGTTTCTCTACTCTTTATTGATTTCAACTATTTGTTTCTCTACTCTGTACTGATTTCAACTATTTGTCTCTCTACTCTTTATTGATTTCAACTATTTGTTTCTCTACTATTTACTGATTTCAACATGATGTTTGTCTGTTTGTTGATGTATGCTCTCCTGATCTTCTGCGCCGTATATAGTTTTATTTGTGTTCAGCTCATCAGCAAACCAACATTCATTACCTCTCCTCTTAGTCTTGTCATCGCTCCTTTCCACTATTCCGACATTCTTACCCATTATCTATATTTATTTCCACGTGTCATTGCTGCACTTTTCATCTATTATCGAACTCCTCCATCTTGTATTTCATCGGGTAGTTCCTTTTCAGTTTATTTTCTCCCCCAAAACGGTGTTCAAGTCTACCTCCTCCCTCCTTTACTAGTAATGTTATGCAAATTAGCTACTTTACCTCTTGTAATATTATGCGAATTAGCTACATTACCTCTTGTAATATTATGCAAATTAGCTACTTTACCTCTTGTAATATTATGCGAATTAGCTACTTTATCTCATGTGATATTATGCAATTGAGTTACTACACATCATGTAATATTGTGCAAGTTAACCACTTTACCTTTTGTAATTTGGGAGGAAGACTAACGTATGATCAGACAAAATATACTGATCAGACATGTTAGGGTCGGGCAAAACATACTGGCCAAGACCATCACCTCGTATTCCTCGTAGCCCTCCCTGAAAATATGCGGTTTTCATGGCAGCCTGGCTAACGAGGACAGTGATCGACGTAATCCCCGTAGTAGTGAGTGACACTCAGATGAAGCCAAGCGTAGCACAACCGCCTGGAGGACCCCGGTCCGCCTTCATCCGCATGCTCGGGACGAAAGGAAAACTACTGCAACCCGCCACTTAACGTCCTTTTCAGGGAGTACAAAAGAGTAACCTACTCATTGTGGCCATTTGCAAACAACAACAGCAACCTCTTGTAATATTATCCACATTAGCTACTACACATTTTGTTAAATCCATATTCGCTACTTCATATCTTCCAGCCTTATCCACGCTCGTTATTTTCTTTTTACTTCTAACTCTTGGGTCCTCCACATTGTGTCCCTTCCTCGTTGTGTTCCAGCCATCATCACCCACACCCTCATCATCCTCTCCTCGTTCTCTCCTCTTCATCACATGTCTCTTATATTTGTCAAAAGTTTCTCCTTGTTGACCTTCCTCTCTGACTCACCTTCTCTCAATTATACCAGATTTATCTGTCCACTTCCATCAAATCTCACTTTGTGTTACCGCCAGGTCATCTCCGTAGCCTGTCTCCTGGTTGTGCACGCCAAGTGTGTTCCCATTATTTTCTCTGATCTGATTTTAGCCACGCTCCCTACTTGTCCGTCCATCAGTTCTACTTACCCAATATCCTAAACATGTATAGTTTTGAGCTTTCATTATTCGGGACCACTTACTTTATTGTAATTGTAATCTACGTTTCCCTAATTAGAGATACGCATTATTGTGTGTTTTTGTTATAAGGCAATGATAGTGTGAGACCTCTGTGACATTAGCAAACATTGATTTGGGGAACAAAGACCGAGAATGGCCTCGAGAGAAGATACTGAATATTATAGATCAGGACCTAGTGGAAAGTTCGCGACAGAAAGGATAGACGATAGAGAACTGTTGCTGCCTCCACGATGAAGAAGGATACGAAGACAGTGACTGTAATCATTCTTGAGGGATATGGTTGTTGGCGTGTACTTATTTGTTTCTGGTACCTGTTTGTATATAGTCCTTGGAATATGTTTCTATTGTCGGCTACAAATCTTCGTGTAGCCTTTGAAATGTTATTTTATTGTAAGGTCTATGTCTTTTTGTGGTTTGGAATGTTCTTTTATTGTAAGGTCTATGTCTTTTTGTGGTTTGGAATGTTCTTTTATTGTAAGATCTATGTCTTTTTGTGGTTTGGAATGCTCTGATATTGTCGGTTGCATAAAAATATGCACCCCTTGGAATGTTATTATATTGTCGGTAACATGTTTTTATGTAGGCCTTGGAATGTTCTTATATTATCGGCTACATGTTTTATGTAGCCCTTGGAATATTTTATATTGTCGGCTACATGTCCTTGTGATGGCTTGGCATGTTCTGATAGTGTCGGCTACATATCTTTATCTACTCTTGCAATATTCTGATAGTGTCGGCTACATATTTTTGTGTGTATTTCTTGGAGTTTTCTTTATGTTGTCTGTTTATGTCTTTGTGTACATATGGTGTTTCCTGGTATTGTATATGACTAAACTTCATTATGGCTACAATCTTGGACACAGTACAGCGTACCCAAATTTGATTAATTTGTCTGCCCGGTTTGAACACTTGTTGGCTATTCAGGGCAGATACGACTATTTGTGTATCGCAGTGAGAATTTGGCAAACAACTCGCAGCACTTGACCAAGAAAACTTGAGTAAGAACGAAACAAAAATAACGACATTTTTGCATTAATGTATGTATTCGTCGTTCAAGGTTACTCTATGTGTCTCAGTCTTAGTATTAGTCGACCTGTACTTCTACAGTGGCAGATGCCCTTGTGCATGCCCCCCCTAGTCGACCTGTACTTCTACAGTGGCAGATGCCCTTGTGCATGTCCCCCCTAGTCGACCTGTACTTCTACAGTGGCAGATGCCCTTGTGCATGCCCCCCCTAGTCGACCTGTACTTCTACAGTGGTAGATGCCCTTGTATAGGTTCCAGCTCTGGCGTGAGGTGGATGTACCCATGAGGAGGATTTTTGTTTTTAGCGGGCTAGGTTCGAGCAGCTTATTACTCCTCTCTGTTAGGACAAGTGACGCGGAGGGTGGTTAACCAATGTGCAAGTCTAACTTAATAGACTGAAACACTAGAGCAAAGTAGACCAGCAGTCTGTTAGGCGCCATATTTGCTGCTCTTAACAAACCACCTGCTTCTGCTGCGTTCGTTCTTATTCTATCCCTTGCAAGCCATGAACAGGGATTTGTAAGTAGCAGGATGTAGTCCGGAGAATGGAATGCGTTGTGCCACTAGTTTACACCTTGACTGCGACATTTGCACCTTTCGGTCCGACACATCCGTTTTCGGCAGACAAACCACCTAACCATGACTTGTTTTATTCCATGTCAAACACTCAGTCGCCTCTTACGACATGCTCACTGTGGGGTAATGGTGCTGTTCTTGTCTTTGTCAAACTCAAAGACCACGACAGACCACTCAGATATAAAATAGCAATAATCTAAATTTATCAGAAAGCAATTAATTTTATGCTATGTATAATATATATATATATATACCTTTTATGTAAACATGTCGTGAACAAAGAAGATATTGTTCTTTAACAACTTATGTAAACATATTTTTCATAACCAATATCCCGTAGAATCATCAAAATACTGATAAAGGCTGTGTCATTTGACATTACAATGTTACAGAAATAAACATCTAAAACAGGTTAGTGAGGAAAATGTAAATTATTCTCGTACCAGCTACAAAGTAAGACAATGCAATAACATGACATTAATTTTCCAGGGAGACTGAATTGTAAAAATTGCACAAGGTGCATTGGAATGCTGTGGGCACATTTAACATCCAGGAAAGTTAATGAAATATTAATGAATAGATGTACTAACCTTGATATAATACAGTCACGCTAATAGACATCTCTCATTATCATCATTCCAAAGAATGATTATCAACAACTTTGTGCCATCTATAGAACATTAGTCTGATTAGCTTGTATCTGTCGATCCAACTTATTGTAATGCTATTGATACGCCATGCATGTGATTCTTACTGACTGATGTCCCTGTGACGTGTGGTGGATTCAGGGGTGTCTTTGCTCTTGATGGTGACACTTGTTCTTAGATCTTCATCTCCGAGGTTGATGACCTGTCAGAATTCATCGTTAGGCACTCTTACACATATTCCACCTTGTTGACTATGCACACCAATTAGGTAATTTTTGTTGCGTTGTTTTGCTCGTACCGAGATTTTCCACACATGGCGACCTGTCCCTAGTAGCGGGCTGTAGTGGTCCTTCTTATATCCTGGGACCTTCTTGCTATAGTGCTATTCAAGGGGTCTCAGTACACTAGCAACAATGCAGACCACAGTGTCGATCCCCACCTTGTGTTGGTGAGGTTGTTGTAACTCAGCCATTTTCAATGTGCATGGGTGGGGCTTGGTCAGTATGTTTCACCTCACCTGACGAGTGGTGGAGAGAAGGAAAGGGGGGGGGGGTGTCTTCAGTATGGTCGACCTAACCTGACGAGATGTTTAGGGGGGGGGGGAGGGGAGGGTTGGGGTCTTGGTCAGTATGGTCGACCTAACCTGACGAGAGGTTGAGGGGGGGGGGGGTGTTGCGGTCTTGGTCAATATGGTCGACCTAACCTGACGAGAGGTTGAGGGGGGGGGGGTGTTGGGGTCTTGGTCAATATGGTTGACCTAACCTGACGAGAGGTTGAGGGGGGGGGGGTGTTGGGGTCTTGGTCAATATGGTCGACATAACCTGACGAGAGGTTGAGGGGGGGGGAGGGTTGGGGTCTTGGTCAATATGGTTGACCTAACCTGACGAGAGGTTGAGGGGGGGGGGGGGGAGGGTTGGGGTCTTGGTCAATATGGTCGACCTAACCTGACGAGAGGTTGGTGGAGGGGAGGGGTCTTGGTCCGTATGTTGCGCCTAACCATGACGCGAGGTGGGGCCTTGGTGAGTATGTTGCATCTGACTCCGACGCTATTCTTCGCACCACACCGGTAACAGGTAAAGGGTGCCCCATATCATATTTGTTGCTCCCAGTAAAGTAGAGTTTTGTCTAGAAGATACAAATGAAGTATAGTTTTCTCTAGAATACCTCCTCAAAGTATAGTTTTCTCTAGAATGCCTCACCAAAGTATAGTTCACCCTAAAAAATGTCACTAAAGCACTGAAACATTGTTTTTCTAGAAGACTGCACTGAAGCATATTTTATTCTGGAATACCCCACTGAAAGCATATTTTTTTCTAGAAGACCCCACTGAAGCATATTTTTTTTTAGAAAACCCCACTGAATTATAGTGCGTGTGTCTGTCTGTATGTGTGCTCCTGTTAAACCACATGCGTGTGTCTGTTATCAGCATTTCTTGTTTGTTGTCTCATCTGTCGAATGAGCTCCTCACCTAAGTTATGTTATCAGCAGTTTCTATTTGCTGTCTCATCTGTCGAATGATTTCCTCACCTAAGTTATAATATCAGCAGTTCCTATTTGCTGTCTCATCTGTCGAATGATTTCCTCACCTAAGTTATAATATCAGCAGTTCCTATTTGCTGTCTCATCTGTCGAATGATTTCCTCACCTAAGTTATAATATCAGCAGTTCCTATTTGCTGTCTCATCTGTCGAATGATTTCCTCACCTAAGTTATAATATCAGCAGTTCATATTTGCTGTCTCATCTGTCGAATGATTTCCTCACCTAAGTTATAATATCAGCAGTTCCTATTTGCTGTCTCATCTGTCGAATGATTTCCTCACCTAAGTTAACCACTTTAAGATGCTGCTGTTGTTATTGCTGAATGCCCACGACGAATATGTCTACTTTAACGTGCACCGTGACAATGGTGTTGACTGGTTGCAGTAGCTTTCTTCACATCCCGAGCGTGCTGATGAAGATGAGCTGAGGTCATTCAGGCTGTTGTGCTATGCTTGTCTTCATCCACGTGACGCTCACTACTGCGGGGATCACACCAATAAGCACGTATATTATTTATCATATTTAATCAGCAGTCTCTTATTTTAATTAAACTCCGATGTCTTTTCTGTCAATTCTTGAACTATTTAGGTATCGTGAAAACATTATTTGTCAACTTCTCTGTTTTTATATGTAGTGATTTTGTCTTTTTCTTATATAATCAAACTATATTATGGCTTCAACACAGACATTGTTTCATGGGATCATTTACACCAATTCAAAATCTGTAATATCTTTTTGAGGAATATTTTAAATATTGAATCTGTTAGTGATAAGAATTGTAGGCAACGTAGGAATTTAGATATTCGTGCGAATAATGAAATTCATTTACCCCTGTAAAATGTAAACATTTCTGTTAATGAACATCAGGCTGGTTGTGAAGCAGATGAAACACTTTGTTCCATACGAACTTCAGGCTGGTTGTGAAGCAGATGAAACACTTTGTTCCATACGAACTTCAGGCTGGTTGTGAAGCAGATGAAATACTTTGTTCCACGCGAACGTTAGATTGGTTGGAAAACAGATGAAACAACTTGTTCCATGCGAACTTCTGCAACAAAACGTTTATAAATCCTATCAAGTCAAATCTTCATGAAAACTGTACACCTCGTGTCATTGTGAACAATTGTAGCAAGTGTAGTCTCATGTATTTTGGTTTATTTATAACGGCTGTGTTATTAAATAGGTTGCTGTTTGTTATAAGACCTGAGTGTGCATGTATGTGTGTGTGTGTGCATTGCGTGCGCGCGCGTGCTCTCGCGCGAGCACGTAATGTCTTGTCGTATTTGGCATACACATTGTCAGCATGGCACAATATCTAATTATTGTCTCCGCATTGTTTGCCCTCCAGATTGATGTGAGCCAGAATTGGCAAGAAAACACGACAGTCAAGAGTGTGTCTTTGACATGTGTCGTTGCTCAGTCTGTATACAAGAACATTGTTCTTGAAGTTTCATATTTATAAAATGCTAATTTGTATTTATAGCAGAATATCACACATGTGTATACATGTATACTGTAAACAGTGAAGTGATGTCAATCTTGTAATTATTCCTGGTGTCTCCGGGCATGACCAACTCTAGATAAACTACAGACGGTCATAATCTGGGTCAACAGGTTAGATATAATGCAGCCCCTACCGGGACTTTGCTTTATTTGGTGTTTGTTTAAGATACGCTATAGTTTGTTGAGGGAGATGGACGGGCTGCTCGAAGTCTGCCTGGTGTTGTGCCCATTGACATCATCTTTAGCTTATCTTGTGGGTGTGTACAAATAGGGCTCCAACTGTGCAACGTTTTATTTTTGGTGATTTGTAGTTCAAGGACAAGCTGACACCATTTCCGATTTGATGAAAGACGTGAGTGACAAATCAATGTTGTCACATATTACGGTACTAAAATATGTGACATATCATTTGATTAATATGGCTGTGTATGTATAAACAGCAGAAGCACATTGCGTGTACGTGTGCGTTGTCAGCACACAGCAATACATGTACCACACAAAGAAGCTTTACGTCTACCTCTTCTAAAATGAGTTTTCACGATCTGATAATATAATTGTATTATTTTAACAAAGAGCCTACCCAATGTTTTCCAAGTTTTAGATTTGAAGAGATCTCATTAACGTATCGTAACTGGCGTCACCTGTTGAGATACCATCAATGGAATAAACATTTTCACACAGGCATTCTGGGAGAAGATCAGCTTAAGTTGTACTTCTCTGTGCATATTACAAAATCAGAAGAGGACAGAAGATAAAGGCAAATTGTGTTTAAAGTAAAATAACCTTCTAGAACGTTCATGCCCCAGAGATGTGCCCAAGTACACGAAAAACAGGACCATATTTGTTTAAACCTGTTTTCTCCCAGACAATCAAGAATATCGTGTTGAAAATATGACAGACACTAAAGAATATCTTGTTGGAAATATGGCAGGCAACCAAGAATATCGTATTGGAAATATGACAGACAATAAAAAATATCGTGTTGGAAGCTAGGCAAGGAATCTAGCGATATCTTGTTTGAAACATGGCAGTTTACCTAGGACATCATGTTGGAAGCAATGCAAGCAAACCAGCGATATCGTGTTTGAAACATGGCAGTTTGCCTAGGACATCATGTTGGAAGCAATGCAAGCAAACCAGCGATATCGTGTTTGAAACATGGCAGTTTGCCTAGGACATCATGTTGGAAGCAATGCAAGCAAACCAGCGATATCGTGTTTGAAACATGGCAGTTTGCCTAGGACATCATGTTGGAAGCAATGCAAGCAAACCAGCGATATCGTGTTTGAAACATGGCAGTTTGCCTAGGACATCATGTTGGAAGCAATGCAAGCAAACCAGCGATATCGTGTTTGAAACATGGCAGTTTGCCTAAGATATCGTGTTGGAAGCATGGCAAGCAAACCAGCGATATCGTGTTTGAAACATGGCAGTTTGCCTAGGATATCGTGTTGGTACAGCAAACCTCCTTCATCAGATGTCGTCGTTTAATACTTTGAACTCAATGGTCAGGGGTAATAAACAACATAGACTTGTTGTAGAACACAAGAAAAACAAACAACATAGAATTGTTGTAGAACACAAGAAAAACAAACAACATAGACTTGTTGTAGAACACAAGAAAAACAAACAACATAGACTTGTTGTAGAACACAAGAAAAAGAAACAACATAGACTTGTTGTAGAACACAAGAAAAAGAAACAACATAGACATGTTGTAGAACACAAGAAAAAGAAACAACATAGACTTGTTGTAGAACACAAGAAAAAGAAACAACATAGACTTGTTGTAGAACACAAGACAACAAACAACATAGACTTGTTGTAGAACACAAGACAACAAACAACATAGACTTGTTGTAGAACACAAGACAACAAACAACATAGACTTGTTGTAGAACACAAGACAACAAACAACATAGACTTGTTGTAGAACACAAGACAACAAACAACATAGACTTGTTGTAGAACACAAGACAACAAACAACATAGACTTGTTGTAGAACACAAAACAACAAACAACATAGACTTGTTGTAGAACACAAAACAACAAACAACACAGACTTGTTGTAAAACACAAAACAACAAAAAACATAGACTTGTCGAAGAACACAAAACATCAGTGAAAGAAAAATGGACAACATATCCTATAAATAGAGAACAGATCCTATAAATGGAAAACAGATCCTGTAAATGGAAACTATTTCACCGGTTCAAGAAAGTTTTGAAACAGTGAATTCCTGGAAGTGGGAAGCAGAGCATGCATGCCATCAACTAAATAACGCATTTTACCAGATCAACAGAGGTGAGCAGGTGGTAATCTTTACTCCATACAGGCCCCGACAGGCGGAGATACCATCTGCTTAACAAACTAAGAATGGGACATACAGATGAATGTGTATACGGCACTGACAAAATGACTGCTGAGCATTTGCTAAAAAGGTGTCCAGCATACGACGAACAAAGAAAGCACGTGCGGTCATCACCAATCCAATTCCTGGACATGCTCTATGGAGATACCAATGGCCCCAGCTAGCCACTGCTTTCTTTAGATATATTCAAGTTGACGTCTGAAAACGCACGAAGAAGAAACAGAAGAAAATGAATGAAAGAAGAGGAAAAGAAGAAGATTCATGATTTATGATGGTATGTTCTATCCACTTTAACTCTCTTTAATCTCCAGCTATGTTGTTTGTTGTCTTGTTTTCTACAAGTTTATGTTGTGTGCTGTCTTGTTTTCTACAACAAATTTATGTTGTTTGTTGTCTTGTTTTCTACAACAAGTTTATGTTGTTTGTTGTCTTGTTTTCTACAACAAGTCTATGTCGTTTGTTGTATTGTTTTCTATTACAGATCTATGTTGTTTGTTGTCTTGTTTCCCATTAAAAGTCTATGAGGTTTGTTGTCTTGTTTTCCATTACAAGTCTATGTTGTTTGTTGTCTTGTTTTCTATTACAAGTCTATGTTGTTTGTTGTCTTGTTTTCTACAACAAGTTTATGTTGTTTGTTGTCTTGTTTTCCATTACAGGTCTATGTTGTTTGTTGTCTTGTTTTCTACAACAAGTTTATGTTGTTTGTTGTCTTGTATTCCATTACAAATCTATGTTGTTTATTGTCTTGTTTTCTTCAACAAGTCTAGTTTGTTGTCTTGTTTTCTATGACAAGTCTATGTTGTTTGTTGTCTCGTTTTCTTCAACAAGTCTAGTTTGTTGTCTTGTTTTTCATGACAAGTCTATGTTGTTTGTTGTCTAGTTTTCCATGACAAGTCTATGTTGTTTGTTGTCTTGTTTTCTACAACAAGTCTAGTTTGCTGTCTTGTTTTTCATGACAAGTCTATGTTGTTTGTTGGCTTGTAGAAAACGAATGAATTGTGAACATTTTCTAAAACAAGTCTTTTGTAGGTCAAATAATTTCAAATTCACGTCATATGGCACACCGGGAATTTGACACACCAAGAATATGACACACCAAGAATTTGACCTCTTCAATTCGTAAATCGAATAGCGTGTAACGGAACCTCCAGCAAATGAACAATGAGGTCAGTTTCCTTCCTTATGTTTCTGTTCAGTAACTTAGCGACAATATGGCCACAGTGATATTTGAATTCAGCATAATAAACATATAGGGACAATTTTCAGATCTTCTCAGTGTTGTTTGACAATAGAATGGTCCATTCAACCTGATGCGAATACAGATGTCAGTAGTTGCTCCTAGCACATACTGATGTATGCAGTAGCGAAGTGTTAAAAGAGACAGAATAAGCCAAGCTATCCCCAAAGATTTTGAAAAATTAGATAAGACATCCTTTTGCATAAAACAGATGTGAAATAAATTAGAAATTGAAATTGTAATGGTGATGTTTGTTTAAGCGCAGTGACATGTTAGCAAACGTGCGAAGCGATCAAACTGATTACGTCCAGCCTAACACAGCGTAGGAATCAGGTCAATTGGCAGCTAGAAGACAGTCGGTGGGGTGCTATTTTTTTACAGCCAAATAGCCACACATTAGGCCGGCCTTTCCTTTCTGGATTTACATTTTTAGACTAGGTGAACAATTTAAAAAATAATTCCGTTAGAATTTGAACTGTGTGTGAAACGTGTGACTGATGCTGTTATGTCTACTAGATAACGGGGCATTTCATGATATAACATTGAATTACATTTTTCTAGGGCTAACATGTATATTTGTAATGCTGTAGTCAATTTGATAATTTTACGGAATAGTTTATTCTAAGCTCTTAAAGTGTGTTTCAAATGTTATTTTAGAGCAGTTTTGTTTAGTTCTGTGATTGCGATTTGAATCGTTTTATTTTATTGAGTTGCGTTAGTTGTGTCAAATATTTTTATAATATCAGTAATGTTTTAGGAATGAGTGGAGATACCGTTACAAAAATTAGAGACGCTGTAGACATCAAAATGATTCTTTCGATTCAGTTGACTTTTTGCTAAATAATTATACTGATGCTTTGTCTTTTTAACAAAAAGTACATCTTAAAAGAAAAATGTGATGTAAAATGTACGCAGTTCAACAAATTTTTTTCCTGACAGTCAATTTGAAAAACATGAAAACACATACCCTAAGTGTGTAATTTTATAGCACTACACAATGAATTGGTAAATATTTACAGCTCAGAAGACAAAGCCAAACCTTGCATTGAATTTTTGGGTTCCATTGCAGATAACCATCTAAGTAATCCAGTGCAGAACATGCAATGACCCCCCATTGAAAATAATTAAAATACATCTGAGTAATTCTATAACCAATAATAAACTATTTTAAAAGAAAATGAACTTTATTGTAAGTGTGGTTAAGATCACGTGTTAAAGGAAAGAGGGATACATTTTTTTTCCAGAAATGAAACAAAGACCCTGAGAACTGATTTACAAGAAATCGTAGACAACTGTGCAGAAGTACGTCGACATCAAGGGTTTCAACTACTTCATTCAGCACAAACACGAAGTACTTTTCAACATTGTTCCGACATCATTAAGTGTGTTCCCTTATGTTCATGACTCAGCTTACATTAAAGTTATCGTCACGCTTTGCTTATGGATTTCTGTCACAATTAATGAAGTAATGGTATTCTGTTCTCTTGAGTTGAGAGCTGGTGAAATTGTCTTTAACAAGGTCGATATTTACATAAAACCACCAAGTTTTGGCTGAAAGTGGGGTGACTGAATTGGTGTCTGCTGATGTAGCTGTAGTGATAGTAGTGGCTTTTCGGCTTTAGCAAACAAATTGAATAAAAAGAATAAAGTTACCAAATGCATGATCCATCGCCAGGCAGTGGTTGTAAAACAGCTGGAACCTGCACTGGGGGCTGTCATTAATGACGCAATCAAGATTGTCAATGCTGTCAAATGACGTGCATCAAACACGTGACTAAATAGTTATTTATTGGTTGGGGGGGGGGGGGGGGGAAGAGGGGAGATCTGGCTGAATATCCAGGTCTAGTTTGTCATGCTAGCATGCAGGCGACTTTCACATGGAAACGTTTCAATTCGGGTGTGTGCTCTCAGAACTAAACTAGAAATCTTTCTGATGGATCGAAATGATGTTCTTGCTGAGAATCTCCACTTGGCTTGCACATATCGCATATTTTGCTGGCATTTCTGTACATGTGAATTCATTGAACAACGAATACCAATGGAAATATATCAATGTCATTTCAACAAGAGAATACATTTCAACATTGGAATCAAAGCTTCTCTATTGAAACCAGAAAGCGAAACAAAACAAGAGAGCCCCATTACCAAAGCTATCATCGATTTGGAAAGATTGTGAAGATCTCAGTGTGATACCAAGGAGTCAGTTACAAGTATTCTGACCAAACTCAAAAATGTTTCTCAGATTACTTTCCAGAGCTTGATTCTCAAACATCAGTTTGGTTGTAAATCCTTTCAACAGCCAACTTGCTGATGTGCCTGGAGAACCTGGATGACTGATAGAGGTACCTCTTGAACCGCTTTAACAGTGAATCACTGATGGAATCTGAGAAAAAGACAGATCTCTCAATATTTTGGATGTTCGGGCAAAATCTGTTAAAATTGCACCCATGGAAGCGACACAAGTGCCGCTCCATTTCATAGTATAACTTTGATTAGTTCTTGACTTTGATATCAAATTTGACACAATCATTCGATCGGCAGAGTGGACAGAGAGCTTGTTTCCAACTGTAAATAGTGGGTTTGAAATAACTGTAGGTATGGATGCATAAATGTGAGTTCTTGGAGGCGAGTAAGTGAACTACATTAGTTGAAGACTTCTTGGAGTACCTAACAGTACAGCATTGAAATTAAATGTGTCTGGTCCGCACTAATGCAGTGTCAATAATATGTGTATATGTTGCACGCACTCACACAGCATCAAAAATGTGTATTTTTATCAATGTAAAAGATGTGTGCATGTGTGGCGCGCATTACTCAGCGTGAAAAACGTGTTTGGCCTGCACTTATTTTACGTGTATGACACTTAAAACTTTATCTTCTTATATCTCCACACTTAAAACTTTATCTTCTTATATCTCCACACTTAAAACTTTATCTTCTTATATCTCCACACTTAAAACCTGCTGTTCTTATATCTCCACACTTAAAACTTTATCTTCTTATATCTCCACACTTAAAACTTTATCTTCTTATATCTCCACACTTAAAACTTTATCTTCTTATATCTCCACACTTAAAACTTTCTGTTCTTATATCTCCACACTTAAAACTTTATCTTCTTATATCTCCACACTTAAAACTTTATCTTCTTATATCTCCACACTTAAAACTTTATCTTCTTATATCTCCACACTTAAAACTTTATCTTCTTATATCTCCACACTTAAAACCTGCTGTTAGTATATCTTCACACTTAAAACCTGCTGTTCTTATATCTCCACACTTAAAACCTGCTGTTCTTATATCTCCACACTTAAAACTTTATCTTCTTATATCTCCACACTTAAAACTTTATCTTCTTATATCTCCACACTTAAAACTTTATCTTCTTATATCTCCACACTTAAAACTTTATCTTCTTATATCTCCACACTTAAAACTTTATCTTCTTATATCTCCACACTTAAAACTTTATCTTCTTATATCTCCACACTTAAAACTTTATCTTCTTATATCTCCACACTTAAAACCTGCTGTTCTTATATCTCCACACTTAAAACCTGCTGTTAGTATATCTTCACACTTAAAACCTGCTGTTATTACTGTATGGCCATATTGGATATCGTGAACATATTATGTGAAAGTAAGAATATATTGAATATCAACCATCCTATGGAAGAGGAAGCAGTCTTGGATAGTTTGTACGTCATTCAAGAAAATTGTAATTTTGTATATATATATTTTTACATTGGGAGAACTCATTCTGAACAACTATTCAAAATTATCACGAAGTAAATGAATATCTTTACGATGCAGAATTGTTTGGGACAGTCTATAGGTGTCATAAAGAAATAACCGAAAAACAAAATAACAGCTGAAGTCTGTTTTACGAACAACTTAACGTCTTTATACTGGTTTAGAAGACCCTGCAGAGTCTGTATACAACCAGTTTCATTTACATCACCTTGCTCTAAAAACAAAGTTCCCCTATTGACTTCAACTAATTTATTACTGTTACATAATCTTGTTCTGTTTTGAATCTTCTTCAATCATTATCATTGGTTTACAGTTTGTCTTCAGTCCTAGTATATTTAAAAGTAAACTGTCATACTTCGCTCACACGTGGAAGCTGTATTTTGTTTGTTTTGTTGTAAAATGTAACAAAAACATAAGAGAAATGAGGTTATTTGACTTTTCTTTATCAACTTTTAAAATGAAATGAAAGCTTATCTGGTCTTTGTCAAAAATTTGTTTTGTTGGTTGGATGTTATAATGTGGGAACAATAATTCAGTAATCCAACTTATTCAACAAAAATCACAAGAACACAAATAAATACTAAGATGTACTCAAACTGAGACCATTAAATGTTACCTTATATCGATGTACATACAGACTAATGTTCTCTAGTATCTTATAACCATCATGAATTGAGGGTCAGTATGTTGGAAGATGTGCAGGGTTGTCTTGTACAATTGGGGCAATAAGTGGAAGCTCGAGCCATACTCACGTGATTCATTTATCTTCTTATCATTTATTGTTTTAGGTTACAATTACCACAAGCGTATACATGCAGATGTTAGATTATGATTGTGTTCTAGTGTGAAATAATTATTGTTATCTTCTTTGTTTCTATCTTATAATAAAAATAAATTGATAGGAGATTGTCTTTATAACCGACGTTCAAAGACTTGTCTTTGTTTGTCCACAATCTCCACTTGCAAAAGTTAGTGCACGAATAGTCAGTCATTCATGCCGAGATATCTTACGCAGAGATAACATGCTGTTTGAGTGTACTCGGCGAAGTTACACAACGGCAAGGATAGGATGATCAAGCGTACTCACGGTTTGTCTCCTTCATTTAATCATTCCTGTGTTTGTGGAGATGCCAACAGGGGACAGTTGTCACAAGACATGGTGACCCTGAGAGAGAATCACAGGATAAATTGCTCTACGCACCACGACTCAACAAGAGCTCAATTGTGAAACCTTATATCAACTATCTATGGCAGACCTCTAAATGTTTCCTGAATCGTGTGGAGACTCCTCTGGATCTTGTGGACGGTAAGAGATTTCAACTCCCCTCCCCCAACCCCCAGCTTAACCATCAATATCAACATGTCTAGCAGATCATCCTGTTTGGTGAAGGAGAAGTTAGTAGATGCCCAGCGCATATTGGTCCTGTTAGACTAAGTCATCCTCGAAGGAGTATATTAACAACCGTAAAATTGCTACTATATTGAGGTACAGCCATTCTCAAAGTGAACACACTTGGCTTTCAACTACAGACAGTCTTCTTGGTTTATAAGAACGTTAAACGGTTTAACGTTGTACTGTCAAGTTCAACAATTTGGCGAATGTATACCATTTTAGAGCGTCGAAGTAGAAGGTTGGCAGAGTACACACTTTTCACTGCAAAGACAGCAGGTTAAATTCCCGTTATCGATACGTCCCAGTTGACCCAACTATCATTGGATACGTGACTTACTTTAGGAAAGGAAAGGCAACCAGAAAAAGAAACTGTCCACCCCGTCTTATCAAACGCCGAGGTCTAGCACAGCTAGCTCCCCAGCAACCGTGTCTACATTTACCTTTATGCCGTTTTGAATCAGTCTTTTCGGTTATATCAAGGCAGCGAAAACCATACAAAATGATCAGTATCTAGGTCAAAACTGTTGTACGGTTAAAAAGAAACAAAAAAGCCCCAGACCCTGATGAAGATTGCACCCAGAGCAGCCACAGGCGTAGAGAATATGAGCAGAAATAGAACGATTTTAACACGAACAGACACGCTCATATTTATATGTTAATTACGTCAAAGACCGGAACCACGTGACCTGTGGCTTGGCAGCGTTAAAAATGCGCCAGAACCACGTGACCTTGACCTGGAGCCTGTCTTTGAGCAAACAGTTCAAATAGCCCGCACACAAAAACAAAAAAACAAACCCGGTAATTTGTGTGAAGAAGATGATAGTGATGCTAGATTTCTGCATTTTCTCCTATACTTTCAGCAACGGTTCTCTACGGACAAAACCGAGCTGGAATAATGCACGCAAACGATGTTCTTTACCCCAGACTTCCAGTCGTGCTCTGTAGGCCATGAAGCACGCATGCGCGAGCACACTTCTTATGGAGATCTGTCGTGAAATGCACATCATCAGACATCAGTAATGAAATGCCTCGTTCTTCTGGTCGATGCTGGGGTAACTTTATGTTCACCCCCTCCCCCCTATCGTGCTACTCTTCCAGCATTCGATTGATTACGCTTTTCTAGTTATAATTGTGTCCCCTTACATGTCCAATTCCTTGAGAAAACGCGTCGGCTGCTCCAAAAAGACATCCCGCCAATGAATAGTAAGGAGAAGTGTTATGACGTTATTTACATTTCTTTCCCAGGGCCCCTATCTCTCCGAGATTCCTGGAGCTGATTGGAGTGAGTGCATGTTAAGGACTTGCCCTCGCTCAGATAGGGAACGAAAGTGTGAGGGAGAGCCAGAGAAAAGTGTAGGTGAACGAAAGAGAAGAGAGAGAGATAGAGAGAGAAAGAGAAAGAATGAGTAAAGGACGGTGAAGATATGACATTTATCATGAGGATGTGTAGTCATATCCAATCAGTTGGTTTGTTCATTTTCCGTTCCCAGGAAAGCTAATTTTCACTCTCATTGAAGAACGACACCAGTGAAGTTTGAAAGTTTTCTAGCCTGGTTTGGAGAGAAAAATTTTTTTTAGACCCCCACCCCCTTCCCCACCCTATATTGGTGTCGAACATTACGGCATTCTCACTGTGTTGAAGTGGTGCTATTCTGGTCTCTGTCATACTCGGAGCCTTCGGGGAAATCACTTGGGCATTGAAATGTTGAAACATGACCGATTGATGCTGCGGAATCGACTCGATCGCGGTGGGTTTTTATTTCACATATATGAGCAATTACAAACACACACACATATATATATATATATATATATATATATATATATATATTATATATATATATATATATATATATATATATATATGTTTGCGTATGTGTATGTGTGTGTTTGTGTATTTGTGTGTGTGTGTTCTTAAAGTTTGGCGACACGGTTAGGTTGGTTTGGAGAAAGGGGTAGGGTGAGCGGTTGGTTGTTGGTAATTGTATATTTGAAGATAACAAGCGTCAATGACTCTCAAAGTATTATTTACTAAGCAGTCACGTGTGAATTTCATGTAAAGCTGTAGATACTAACAATTAGATGTTCTTAAACATTAGATGACTTGAGTCCCATGGATCCTGATAGATGTAAGGCACTAGCTGATGTGTAAGTCTACGTATGATCTGTTCTGTTGAGTGTCGACGTCTCTGTACTGCAGGCAGACCAACACGTGGACAGTCTCTCTCAGCAAATGGCGACGGTTGTGAACTATGGTGGCTCTCATAGCTCGCTCCTGTGCTGTCCTCCATGGCGGCCAAAAGTACCCGACACACGTCTTGTTGTGAAATAATGTCACCGATTTCTGTTATCAAGCATTTGTTGACTTTAGAATGTCACCGCTATATATTTCCGATGTCCCAACAATGGCTGCCAACGAGACCAGGATGTCAGCCATGAACCCCACTGCAGTAGATCAATAAAAGTCTCAGAAAATGTGCATAAGTTTTACAAAAGAACAGTAGTATATTAGTTCTGACATTTCTACATAAAAAGATCGTTATATTGGAGCAGACACTCGAAAATAGCAGCAAGGAAATTATAAATGAATGAGGAGACACCAATTAATTGTAGTAAAACTGAAATAAACTGGACATTTTTTAGTGTTTATTCATTCGTACATCTCAAGGTGCAGCTACACAGGAATGGGCAGGGAACTAAATAAATCAAACCGTGGTTATGGCAGAAGAGCTCTTAATGAATGAAATAACCCACCCTGCCATTCACACAGACCACAAGCCAGCTGAGTGCTGAATAACCATCTGGATTTGAGAGTCAAAGACACACCCCAAATAGGATTCAGGAGATAGAACTACTTTTATTAGAGGTTGGAATAAGACGAAGCTGATTCCATAATGGGAGTTTATCGTTTGCTTATATATAGACCGAGCAGAATCAGTGGGTACTGACTGGATACATCGTATCGTTATGATTTCTAAGTCGGTGTATACATCGGTTAGAGATGGCAGCAGACGCCGACACCAATTCGTGCCTCTGGTCAATAGCAGGCCAGGTCGATGTGATACTCGTGATCCATCAGTTGATTGCCACTGAATTTTCTTTGATTATGTATTGGATTCCAATACCTCGGGATTAAAACTAAGTCAGTAGTAAGGGCAGTGGCCAATTTGCTTGATTGAAGTCTAAGGATACTCGATATAGCAAGGAGATCTACGCTTGTGTTATTTATCCCGTCCTGTTCCAGACTGTACAATCGATTACAGCGAGTATTCGACTTCGTCCATGGTGCGTTCTGTATCAAAGTTTGTTCCAACAACCGCGCTTTTTGCTCATAGAATGCGTGTGTGCTAGAAGTACGACCTGAAAGGGTTTATTTGATTATCGGTAGTCTTATCTTTAGTCTCCTAGCTGTGAACTACTTTGACAGGTTTTACTTGTCGCTAATTCCAGAAACTTCTGACCATCATCATCATCACGTGTCATGTCGACAGGCGCTGGTAGTTATGGATATCCACAACTCTCTAGTTATTATGATCATCAATTCTTCTGTTGACTTTTCATTGCCAAGATGTTAACATTTTCAGTACGCTATTGATGAGTCCTTTATTTGCCAGTATGTTTGCATGTATCAAAGCGTGCTCCAACAATCATATCTCATAGCACGAGCCTGTACCACTACCACTATAATCACAGACGTATCACAACTATGTTTGTTCCCGCCATAAGCATTTATAGATATAAGGAATCAATTCAGCCTATCCATGCAGTCACCATGTACTGTATGTGCATAATACCATACCGAGGTTTTGATCATTTGCTTCATGGTCGGTAGGCCAACATCCAAGATCTTCTCTAGCTTGTTACTGTTCTTATGCACATCGACTTCCCTCCGTAGTGGCTTCACTCAGGGTTGACTTCACTCAGTATTGACTTCACTCAGTATTGACTTCACTCAGTATTAGCTTCACTCAGTATTGACTTCACTCAGTTTTAGCTTCACTCAGTTTTGGCTTCACTCAGTTTTGGCTTCACTCAGTTTTGGCTTCACTCAGTATTGACTTCACTCAGGTTTGACTTCACTCAGTATTGACTTCACTCAGTTTTGGCTTCACCCAGCATTGACTTCACTCAGTATTGGCTTTAATCAGTATTGACTTTACTCGGTATTGACTTCTTCAATCAGTATTGACTTCACTCAGTATTGACTTCACTCAGTTTTGGCTTCACTCAGTTTTGGCTTCACTCAGTATAAAGTTATTAGTCTCCTCAATTTTAAATGGAATTCTCAACATTATTATGCCAATCTTAATCAATGTAGCTTCGTGTGATCTTCTTATTTTCACCCACCTACAGTCCATGATTCACTTCTATAAGACTTCATTGTTCTAATCTTATTGTCACATGTTTTACTTATAACGAAATAGACGACAATCTCTGCAGGTTAACACCCCTGATCAGCTGATGGGAAGCTTGTCATTAGATACTTGATGAGCTTATGCAGTCGTGGTTTGTGGCCATTTGTTTTACGCAATGAAGTTGCTAGCATCATACACAGCCCTCTTTAGTCGTTTTTACAGCACGTCTGTAAAGTTCAAGTGACCCTATTCTTTGCTTCGCATGATCCATGTGGATTACGACATAATGACTTTATGTCTGTTACCAAGAACTGTTTCTGTCCTTCTTTGACATAAATTTACCACTTATATTCACGACTATTTTTTCTTCTCTAACTATATTTTAGTCACATTTATCTGAATGGACTGGGTACTCTGTAAGAGTATTTGACTTACTTGACTGTTACCGCACATTTGTACCGTTCGAAGCACAGCGTGGTGTGCGGCAGCTCCCTATCTTTGACCAATCATCTTGTTGCGGTAGTTGGTAATCCGTATTGTGTTATTACTGTTATATCACCCACCCATCTGCCATTTGTATTTAATCGTGTCATACAATCATCTTTGTGTGTTATATGGGCGCAGCAGTAGTTGATGAGGCTGAATTCTCACGAGATGAATGAATAATCTTACTGTCTGTTTTAATATGTAATCGTTAATTGGCTTTGTTGTTGAAACGATGAAACATGATTACACGGAGATATTTAATCATTATTCACATTTTCGCTACACGTAAAGCATATGATTAACGCAGGGGGTTTCTTATAGGAAGCCGGTATGCAAGCTTTGCAGTGGTTGATTTTAATTTTAATGTTGTACTCGTGATGCACCAACAAGTAGACGAATGACCTCCAGGTAGTACTCTTTGGTACCTTGTAGTGCGTACTCATGATGCACAGACAAACAGGATTTTTGGCTGTTTCCAATGTAAAAATATTGTATACAATACGTATCGTAGTAGTATCACAATAATAAATCGAACGTGCTTAGTAGGTGATATATGTCATATTCTTTTAATCTTAGATAGCTCTCGGTACAAGATCTATATTGCACACCACACACTGAAGAATGTGATTCTATGATTGACAACTAGATTATAATGAAGCGATAGTTACACAATATAGATGCTCCATATTCATTACATTAATTTTGCCATGGACATTGCGTTATGGGTGCATGTTTTAAAAAATATATAATTACATACACAACATTTTGCTGTGGCTTTTACTAAAGCTATATTTTGTATGATGTGCAGCACCATGCACAACGTTCCTGAGTAAACGTCTACTACATACACAATATGGTGTGGTAGGTCTATTTTCTTGTCCTCAACAATTTTCCCAGGGATACACATGCGAGATTACTCTGCTCATCGTCAAAATAACGTCTACTTAATAGAGTGTAGAGTGCCCACTGCTCTCGACATTGGTACAGGGTTCGTTCCTGGCTATTGGCAAGCTTCAGTTGATCCAGCTATAAATGATTATCTGGATTAATGCTAGCTGCTAGAACATGATCTCGCCACCCCATTTCACGAAAAGCTTATACTTGACCAATGAACTCTCCACTTCCATAACAGTTCTCTGCGAGACTACTTTGACGATCGTCGAACACGTCACCCGTTAGCGATGCTTAGTCTTGTGTGTACTCTCGTGTGATCTTGATACATACTAAACAGCGACATACGCTTTCTTTATCTCCAGTACTGTTTGGTCCCTATGGAACACCATGCGTCAAATGTTTGTTGCCACTAATTTATATTCGAGTCGTCTTCTACAGCTTCGAACAAGAGTGTGCAGTTCAGATCAGTATCTTCATCTATTGTTTTGTGGGTACTAGCCATGAGCTTGTCTGGCAATATGTTAGGTTACATTATATGGGACATCTATTTTTTAATGCGGTGGTTAAAGAGGGTTCTTGTGTGTCACGTAGGAGCTACAATAGAGGGTGTCTTTCAGTAGACAACCGCTGGTAGGGGATGAAGGGTTAGAGAAGATACGTATACTGAACCGCAGTTTGTGTGAGTTGAGATGACCAGATCCGTTCCTCGCTGCATTTTTCTTCCGTAGCTGTAAGTCAGATATTAATTTACAACTGGGTCGACTGTAGCATGCAGTTTGCGGGAGTCGAACTCTGCAACTTTGCCGTGAAAAGCGAGTGCTCTACCACTGCACTAACAAGATGTAGGAACGAGTCATATTTGATGAATCATTCATAATCACCGAGCAGACACGAAGGTCACTGTAATCCACAGGGATGGGGCTTTACAGAGGAATGTTGAGAATCCCATGGGCAGCCAAGAAGGTTAATAAGGGTGAATTGAGGAAGGTCAATGTGGAAAGGCAACTTGTTAGACACATCATAACATAACGATCATTCTTTTATGGATTAGTGATGAGTAGAACGAGTCTGGAGCACATAGTAACAGCGGGAAGTGAAGACTGGACGGTTCAACATCGTAGCATGTAAGATGTTTTAACATGATTTTATGTACGATGGTTTAACATCGTGACATGGAAGATGGTTTAACATGATAGTATGTAAGATGGTTTAACCATGATTTTATGTAAGATGGTTTAACATGATTTTATGTAAGATGGTTTAACGTGATGGTATGCAAGATGGTTTAACATGATAATGTGTAAGATGGTTTAATACCGCGGCATCGTAGATGATTTAACTTCATGGCATGGACGATGGTCTAATATAAAGTCATGGACGATGGTTTAACATGATAGTATGTAAGATGGTTCAACTTCATGGCATGGTAGATGGTCTAATATGAAGTCATGGACGATGGTTTAACATGATAGTATGTAAGATGGTTTAATTTCATGGCATGGAACATGGTCTAATATAAAGTCATAGACGATGGTTTAACATCATGAAATAGAAGATGGTTTAACGTCAAGGAATAGAATAAGGTTTAACGTCATGGAATGGAAGAGGGCTTAATATCATAGCATGGAATATAGTTTAACATCATGACATCTAAGATGGTTGAGGAAGGTCAATGCGGAAAGGTAACTTGTTAGACACATCATAACACAACGATCATCCTTTTATGGATTAGTAGCAAAGAGTTTAACATCATGAAATAGATTAGGGTTTAACATCATGAAATGGAAGATGTTTAACATCAAGAAATGGAAAAGAAATTAACATAATGGAAAAGGAAAGAGTTAAACATCATGGAATATAAACTGGTTTAACATAATGGAATAGAGGAGGGTTTAACATTATGTAATGGAAGATATTTAACATCATGTAATGGAAGATGTTTAACATCATGGGATGGAAAAGAGTTCAACATCATTGAATGGAAGATCATCATAGATCATGGAATATAAACTGTTTTAACATTATGGAATAGAGGAGTGTTTAACATAATGACATAAAAGATGGTTTAACATGAAAACAGTGAAAAGAGCATAGTGCAATGGAATGGAATAGTGTTTAACATCATGGAATGGAAGAGGGTTTAAGATCATGGCATGGAAAATTGTATAACATGTGGCATAGCATATGGTTTAACATCATGGGATGGAAGATGGTTTAACATCATGAAATTGAAGATAGTTTAACATCATGACATGGAAAATAGTCTAACGGCATGGGATGAACGATCGTTTAACATTAATGAATGGAAAATGGTTTATCATCATGGGATGGAAAATGATTTAACGTCATGGGATGAACGATGGTTTACATCATGGTATAGAAAACGGTTTAACATCATTGCCTTGTAGACGGTTGGTTTAATATTATTCGATTGATGACGATCAGAAATCATGAGATGCAAGACGGTTTAACCCTATAATGGTTTAACATCAAGGGAACAGACGGCAGATTAGCATCATGGGATAGAAAATAATCAAACATTCACGTTTGGTAGATAGTTTTACATCATGGCATGAAATGCCATCAAACATCATAGCACAGAAGACGATACAAAAAAATCATATGAGGGAAGGTAGTTTAATATTATGACATGAAAGAGTATAACATCATTGAATGAAAGATGATCAAACTTCACGGTTTGGAAGTCAGTTTAACATCACTGCATGTGCGACGATTAATCATAATGAAATGATAAACAGTTTTACATCATTGCATGGAAGATGGTCAAACATCATGGTATGGAAGACAGTTTGACATCATGGGATGATATGTCGTTTAACATCACGATATGATAGACAATTTTACATCATTGCATGAACTACGGTATATTATCATGTTGTGATAGACACACTTACACTATTGCATGGAAGATGGTAAATCATCATGGTATAAAAGGTGGTTTAACGTGGTTGTATGTACGACGTTCGTAAAAATAATGGTTACTGTCTGACTGCGTACGATGAAGAAGAAGAAGAAGAAGTATGTACGACTGTTAAACATCAAGATATGATTGACAGTTTAATATCATTGTAAGGAAGTAGGTCAAACATAATGATATGGAAGACAGTTTAACATTATTGCACAGAAGATGGTCAAATATCATGGTATCGAAGACAGTCAAACATCATTGGATGGTAGCTGCTTAAACATCATGCTATGAAAGACAGTTTAACATCATTTCATGGATGATGGTCAAACATCATGGCATAGAAGACGGTTCAACATCGTTGCATGGAAGATGGTCAAACATCGTGGTATGGAGGATAGTCAGTTTGCTAGATTTATAAACAACACTCAAGCCATCACACATACCCGAGTGGTTTGCCGGGGTCTTTGTGTACGACTAGGACAAGAATAGCACCACTGCCTCACAGAGAGCATGTCGTAAGAGGCGACTAACTGTGTGAGATGGCATAACACCGGCCATGGTTAGGTGGCGTGTTTAGAGCAGCATAGATGGCGCCTAACAGGCTGTGTATTTACTTTTCTGTAGTGTTTGAGTCTATTAAGATACACATCGGTTAACCACCTAACGCAGCAGAGTATTAAGCTGCTCAAGCCTAGTCCGCTAAGCAGGAAAACCTTCTCCCGGCTATATCCAGTTCATACCAAAGCTGGGACTTGTACAGGGGCATCTGCCCCTGTAGAAGTACAGGTCGACTAAGAACTCAGTACATGAAGTTATGGAGATCTTGATCGTCTAATTTTGTGGGTATGGGTCGTGCTTCAGGTGACTGAGCGTCACAGCAGGGTCGTTTATCTGTAAAATAAGTCTAGAAACTGAAAAAAACGCACCATACAAGTTTCAGCTGTTAATCCCAAATATAACAAGGCTTGGAAGCGAAATGCAGTGTTAACCTTCTCATTAAAGAAAGGCACCAGTTCAATTAAATTTCAACCACTTTTGACACTATAGTAGGATCGTCTTCTTAGCAGCAAAGGGTTTAAATAAGGACAAGATAGTACGGATCGTCGAGTACCGATAAAACTGATTCAGACCGATGAATGATCGATAAATGTCATCTAATTTAAAGTGAAAATTATTAAGCGCCCTCACACCGGGAACACTATTAACTGTTATTAAAATGTTATTTGTGCTTAACAGGTGATAATGCTTTCCTAGATTGTGTAAACCGGGATATTTAATGAAAATAAATTAGTAGATGTGGAGGATTCATTCAAATTGGACAATAAGAGAAAATTGTATTTTCATTTTGAATTATGTTTTTTTTTGTTTATAAACATTTCCATTAACATTTCTTCTGCAGACACAGTTTACTACTGTAGACACACAGATAATTCTTTCCAGAACATTTTCAAATATGGAACAGTTTGGGGGCCCCGGCAACAATGGACATTTAAAGGGGGTCTATGGCAATGAAAGGAACCGCTGTCTTAGATCACAAACTTGTCAGACTCTAGGGCCGGACATGATACACACATGCTGGGACCATTTATACGACTCTAGGGCCGGACATAATACACACATGCTGGGACCATTTATACGACTCTAGGGCCGGATATGACACGCACATCTTGGTACCATTTACATGATTCTAGTGAACATGACACACACATGTTGGTACCATTTATACGACTCTAGGGCCGAACATGACACGTACATGTTGGTACCATTTACATGATTCTAGTGAACATGACACACACATGTTGGTACCATTTATACGACTCTAGGGCCGAACATCACACTTACATGTTGGTACCATTTACATGATTCTAGTGAACATGACACACACATGTTGGTACCATTTATACGACTCTAGGGCCGAACATGACACTTACATGTTGGTACCATTTATACGACACTTGCGCCTATGACGAAACAAAATTGCAAACGTTACGTAACACAATATCTGTCAATGTGATGATATTCTAAATGTTATGGCAGTATTTCAACTGAAATTGAATATTCAATGGAATGAGTAAACTAGTTCACAGAGCGGCGATAATACGTTAATCTGGCATGGTTGGGTTTTATTTTAAGTACCTGTGATCTTACACTAACCATCTGAATAGCTGAAGGTAGACTGCTTGCTTCTGTTAGCAAAGGTAGAGGGTTAGAACCATGTATTCGACACGCTAAAGTTAACCTATCTGTAATTAGGTATATGGATTACTGCTACAGTAGGAACTGCAACGAGAAATGGAACTAGCCATCCCGTTTCATAAAAAAAGGCCTGAAACAGTTAAGACTAACACGTTGTCCCCGACGGTAATGTGTGTTATAGGAACACGTTTTTGTGCACACGAGGATCATGAGACCTTTGATTGATAAATTAGAGATAAGAAGTGAAATTAGAAATTGAAATCTACAGATAAACTGAGATGTAAGGTCTAATTCTTCTTGTTATGTTTCACTCCAACTGGAGTATGGTGTCTCTCCCACGATTTGGTCTCCTTTAGGAAGTCTGCGCCAACGCACATTCTGTAACAATTTGTTTTACACAATGAAGTTGCTTGTCGCCTGCATGACTCTTTAGTGGTCTTTCTGATCATATATTGAGATGATGTTGTTTCGTCCTCATTAAGTGGGTTTCTTGGATCCACTTGAGGAAAGATTTAGAGGCAGACACTCAAACACACCAAAGAGAATCAGCGTCAAAGACCTTGGAGAATAAACGACAGAGACACAAGAAAAACAGCGCCGCAGACCCAGGAGAAACAGACAAAACTCATAAGAAGCAGGTACAGAGGCCCAGGAGAAGCAGGGACAGAGACCAAGGAGAAGCAAGGACAGAGACCCAGGAGAAGCAGGGACAGAGACCAAGGAGAAGCAAGGACAGAGACCCAGGAGAAGCAGGGACAGAGACCCAGGAGAAGCAGGGACAGAGACCCAGGAGAAGCAAGGACAGAGACCCAGGAGAAGCAGGGACAGAGACCCAGGAGAAGCAGGGACAGAGACCAAGGAGAAGCAAGGACAGAGACCCAGGAGAAGCAGGGAGAAAGTCCCGAGAGAAGAAGGGGGTGAGACCTGGAAACAGCATGGACAGAGTCCAGGGAAAACAGATATCCATGGACAGAGACCTAACAAATGCAGCAGCAGACGCTCAGTACAATCAAGGACAGAGACATCGAAACTTTGCAAGAAAACATCATGTGATAGAGACACATTCACTAAAAGATGAATCAAATTCAACCACTTAGACTTGTTTTAATTATTTTAATTAAATTAACTCTTATTGTTTTCTTGTGATGATATTTGGCCAGAATGACAGTTTGCATCGTTCTAGAAGAGAAGAGGAGCATAGAGAACACCAGTTGTGCTTTTGGTTTCTCTAGCAGTCCGTTACACGTATTGCTCAAATTAGTGTCATGCACAACCTACATCTACGTTTGAGTTTAATGGGGATAGTGTGGTTACTTTTCTCGGCAAAGGTAACATGTTCAATCTCAGGATACAACACAATACAATCTACGGTTAGGAAAATGTGGGCATGAGAATGGGAGCTGGCCACATCGCATGTAAAGTTGAGACCTAGTACGACGGTCTGTAACACTTTGTCTTTCCCTGCAGTGTAAAGTTGAGACCTGGTACGACGGTCTGTAACACTTTGTCTTCCCCTGCAGTGTAAAATTGAGACCTGGTACGACGGTCTGTAACACTTTGTCTTCCCCTGCAGTGTAAAGTTGAGACCTGGTACGACGGTCTGTAACACTTTGTCTTCCCCTGCAGTGTAAAGTTGAGACCTGGTACGACGGTCTGTAACACTTTGTCTTCCCCTGCAGTGTAAAGTTGAGACCTGGTACGACGGTCTGTAACACTTTGTCTTCCCCTGCAGTGTAAAGTTGAAACCTAGTACGACGGTCTGTAACACTTTGAATTCTCCTGCTGTGTAAAGATAAGACCTAGTACGACGGTCTGTAACACTTTGTCTTCCCCTGCAGTAAAGTTGAGACATAGTACGACGGTCTGTAACACGTTGTCTTCCCCTGCAGTGTAAAGTTGAGACCTAGTACGACGGTCTGTAACACTTTGTCTTCCCCTGCAGTGTAAAGTTGAGACTTGGTACGACGGTCTGTAACACTTTGTCTTCCCCTGCAGTTTAAAGTTGAAACCTAGTATGACGGTCTGTAACACTTTGTCTTCCCCTGCAGTGTAAAGTTGAGACCTAGTACGACGGTCTGTAACACTGTGTCTTCCCCTGCAGTGTAAAGTTGAGACTTAGTACGACGGTCTGTAACACTTTGTCTACCCCTGCAGTGTAAAGTTAAGACCTAGTACGACGGCCTGTAACACTTTGTGTTCCCCTGCAGTGTAAAGTTGAGACCTGGTACGACGGTCTGTAACACTTTGTCTTCCCCTGCAGTGTAAAGTTGAGCCCTGGTACGACGGTCTGTAACACTTTGTCTTCCCCTGCAGTGTAAAGTTGAGACCTAGTACGACGGTCTGTAACTCTTTGTCTTCCTCTGCAGTGTAAAGTTGAGACCTAGTACGACGGTCTGTAACACTTTGTCTTCCCCTGCAGTGTAAAGTTGAGACCTAGTACGACGGTCTGTAACACTTTGTCTTCCCCTGCAGTGTAAAGTTGAGACCTAGTACGACGGTATGTTACACTTTGTCTTCCCCTGCAGTGTAAAGTTTAGTCCTAGTACGACGGTCTGTAACACTTTGTTTTCCCCTGCAGTGTAAAGTTAAGACCTAGTACGACGGTCTGTAACACTTTGTCTTCCCCTGCAGTGTAAAGTTAAGACCTAGTACGACGATCTATAACACTTTGTCTTCCCCTGCAGTGTAAAGTTGAGTCCTAGTACGACGGTCTGTAACACGTTGTCTTCCCCTGCAGTGTAAAGTTGAGACCTGGTACGACGGTCTGTAACACTTTGTCTTCCCCTGCAGTGTAAAGTTGAAACCTAGTACGACGGTCTGTAACACTTTGTCTTCCCCTGCAATGTAAAGTTAAGACCTAGTACGACAATCTGTAACACTTTGTCTTCCCCTGCAGTATAAAGTTGAGACCTAGTACGACGGTCTGTAACACTTTGTCTTCCCCTGCAGTGTAAAGTTGAATCCTAGTACGACGGTCTGTAACACTTTGTCTTCCCCTGCAGTGTAAAGTTGAGACCTAGTACGACGGTCTGTAACACTTTGTCTTCCCCTGCAGTGTAAAGTTGAGTCCTAGTACGACGGTCTGTAACACTTTGTCTTCCCCTGCAGTGTAAAGTTGAGCCCTAGTACGACGGTCTGTAACACTTTGTCTTCCCCTGCAGTGTAAAGTTGAGACCTAGTACGACGGTCTGTTACACTTTGTCTTCCCCTGCAGTGTAAAGTTAAGATCTAGTACGACGGCCTGTAACACTTTGTCTTCCCCTGCAGTGTCTGCTTTCGGATCACCTTTATTTATTTACAACTCTCCTAATATATTTACAAGTCACCTAGTCGCTTTTATAACATTGTTACTTGCAATTACAGCCCTCATAGTCACCTTTAAAGCCTTCTGACTTGCATTGTCAACCCATCCATTCGTTTTTCCAACCTCGCGTCTCGAATTTACAGCTCTCTAAGTCACCTTTACAACCTGTCTACTAGCATATACAACTCTAATAATCGTTTTTCCACCTTTCACCCCCCTCCCACCCCTCCCCCGATTACTGAAATATACCTACACGCCTTTACAACCTAACTAGTGCCTTGACAACCCTCCTACTCGCCACTGAAATATACTTACTTGCCTTTACATCAAATCAAATAGCCTTTACAGCATCTCTACTCGCATTTACGACCTTTCTACTTGCGTTTACAGCCGCTATACTATCTTCTATCACTGACACTCCCCATAGCAACCATCCTATTCCATTTACCATCTTACTATTCCCCTTTACAAGATCCCGATCCGCCGTTTCAATACTCCTACTCGTTCTTACAACCAACCTACTCGCTTTAAAAACCTTATGACCCTCCTACTTGACCTTACAACCCTCCCACTTGCCCTTACAACCCTCCCACTTGACCTTACAACCCTCCCACTTGACCTTACAACCCTCCCACTTGACCTTACAACCCCAATATTTACGCGTAAAACCCTGCTTCTTGCCCTTGCAACCCTCAAACTTGCCATTACAACCCTTCTACTTGCCTTTACAACCCTACAACTTCCCTTTTAACCCCTCTACTCACCTTTACCAACATAAATAGTGAACAAGTCGTGTCCTCATTTGCTCTCTAACATCGAACCATTAATATTCACATATTGACAAGTCATACATGTAACATAAATACACGATATATACCGAGATGCCTGAAGAGACACTACTCGAAGTTCACCTTGTAAATGTAGGGACATTAGGCGGTGATTGAGAGTGTAGACAGGCTAAGAAGCACATAATTCTATTACGACCTGTGCAATGTATTTCTTGTATGGAGCTGAATTTGTAATGATATGTATATCTCCCAGACAAGGGTGTTATGGTTGGGTTATTGCTGTCTCTTACTCTTTACGCTTTTATGTTTACCGCAACGTATATAATTCGAAGAGCGGCAGATATGTACGGGCTCGAAAGAGATATCTATGATATATCTAGGACAAAACTGGCTCAATATGATGTGACAATATGTAGTGAAGATAGCTGAAAATATTAAGAAAATAATTGAGAAATGTGTCTGCCTGACATATAGAATATGCTGCACCCGAACGAACACCGGTATTACAATATAAATATGTCTATGCATCTTACAGCTTTCTGTGTGACATAATGTGTAGAGTTAAAGTCTGAGAAATAGCCAGGATTATATCCTCACTTTCGACACCGTCTAGTCTACTCAGGTGTATATGTGTATCTATCTTACGGCTCGAACTCCATATTCCGGGGAAGGGAACTGGTCACCCACCTAAGAAAACAACTGAGACGCATTACAATGAAGTCTCTAAACACTTCATTCCCGATAGCAGTATCTGCTATGACACTACCATGATCTTTCATTATTTAAAACTATTTATTTCATGTACTCCTCTAACTGTACGTTTACCGGTACGAGTAGACAAGGATATGTGCGTTTATCGGTAGGAGTAGTGATGGATCAGTGCATTTACCGGTACGAGTAGTAAAAGATCCGTACGTTTATTGGTACGAGTAGTGATGGATCAGTGCATTTACCGGTACGAGTAGTAAAAGATCCGTACGTTTATTGGTACGAGTAGTGATGGATCAGTGCATGTATCGGTACGAGTAGTAAAAGATCCGTACGTTTATTGGTACGAGTAGTGATGGATCAGTGCATGTATCGGTACGAGTAGTAAAAGATCCGTACGTTTATTGGTACGAGTAGTGATGGATCAGTGCATTTACCGGTACGAGTAGTAAAAGATCCGTACGTTTATTGGTACGAGTAGTGATGGATCAGTGCATGTATCGGTACGAGTAGTAAAAGATCCGTACGTTTATTGGTACGAGTAGTGATGGATCAGTGCATTTACCGGTACGAGTAGCGTGTTGGTGCAATCTTCTAGTGAGTGGACCATGTCTATCAGTGTCAGCCTGACTGTAGAAACATTTATGTCCATCATATAAACCAGTATGCGTTTTTGAGTGTGTAAGATGGAGAGAGAGACATAGAAAGAGAGAGAGAGAGAGAGAGAGAGAGAACAACATATAAAATATCTGAAGGACAGACAGCAATATTGTTAAGAAATGAGCATATATACCTTAAAAAATGTATAACATCTCTTGGCTATGTATTTGGATAATATCTCTTTTCTGAGAATAATCCTGAATGGAGACCGATGGACAGCACAACAGTGAAATCAACGTCATCGGGGAATACTGAGAGCACGTAACCTATTCTGAAACGGGCTTTTAATTCAATTTGTTGAATTTGTTCCCGGAAGAACGCCACTGGGGATTCAGCCGACGTGAATTGTCTCTGAGAGAATATTCGACTTCAGCGATCACCCATAGCTTGATCGAGGTATGTTATTCTATTCAAAAATGAACCAGTCTGCGTCTTCCGGGAGAACAGATGCATTTTGGGGCATCCAGGGAGTTCTGTGTTACGAAATAGCTGCAGTATTAACTTCATCAGACTTAACCACAAGCAATTACAACAGGGGCAATGATGTGGCGAAACTAGGCGTTTTGGCAGGAACTGCCTGTCAAATTAGGAATCAATTTCGAAAGTCGCAATACAACGGCAGCAGGAGTTCTGGCACAACAATGGCCATCGTTCTACGCGTAGTCTAAACAAAATACCAACAATGACATTCAAATGTATTCTATTTTGAACATTCAGAAAACATGTGCAGCAGATAACAGAAAAGAAATAAGCATCTGTACAACAGAAAACATGTACAGCAGATAAATGACAGGAAAGAAGTCATCTGTACAACTGAATCGAACTTCTGTTCTCAAGAGGACGAAGGTGCACTGGGGAAAGAAAAAAAACATAAGTTTAGGAATTTCAGTTCAACGAATCCCCTAACTCGTGTCTTCTCCACGTGTGTCTGTTTGTCTTCTCCATGTGTGTCTGTTTGTCTTCTCCATGTGTGTCTTTTTGTCTTCTCCATATGTGTCTGTTTGTCTTCTCCATGTGTCTCTGTCTGTCTTCTCCATATGTGTATGTTTGTCTTCTCCGTGTGTGTCTGTTTGTCTTCTCCATGTGTGTCTGTTTGTCTTCTCCATGTGTGTCTGTCTTATCCATGTGTGTCTGTTTGTCTTCTCCCCGTGCGTCTGTTTGTCGTCTCCATGTGTGTCTGTTTGTCTTCTCCACGTACGTCTGTTTGTCTTCTCCATGTGTGTCTGTTTGTCTTCTCCATGTGTGTCTATTTGTCTTCTCCACGTGTGTCTGTTTGTCTTCTCCATGTGTGTCTGTTTGTCTTCTCCACGTGTGTCTGTTTGGTTTTTTCGACGTGTTTCTGTTTGTTTTCTCCATGTGTGTCTGTTTGTCTTCTCCATATGTGTCTGTTTGTCTTCTTCATGTGTGTCTGTTTGTCTTCTCCATGTGTGTCTGTTTGTCTTCTCCATGTGTGTCTATTTGTCTTCTCCACGTGTGTCTGTTTGTCTTCTCCATGTGTGTCTGTTTGTCTTCTCCATGTGTGTCCTATATCTGTCCACGTGTGTCCCATATGTTTTCCATCTCTATTACATGTATGTCCTGTTTGTGTGTGTGTGTGTGTATATACCATATCTGCTACAGGTATGTCTTATGTGTGTACCATGACTGTCCCATGCATGTGTTATGTGTGTCTCATATGTTTCATGTCTCTCTGTCACATGTCTGTCTGCTCCTTGTCTGTTACATCTGCTAAATGGCCTATCGGACGAAGCAAGGCTTTTGATGTCGCTAACTTCATATACGTTGAGTAACTGCTATTACGACAAAACTTGAGTGTGTCACTTATCACATTAGTCACCGTTCCGTGTGCAGGCAAGGTTTGTACTTCATACCACTTAATTTCTTACTTGCCTGACATATTTTTACAAAATAATGGAGTCTCTCGTGCTACCTCATGTTAAGTAACAACAACTACGTAGATATGTATACCACAGGCTCTCTAGCAGGATTTTCTGGTAGAAATGTGTCTGGTTGTCCAAGTGTTTGTCTGGTCATTCAATGTGTTTGTCTGGTCATCCGATGTGTTTGTCTGGTCCTTCCGTGTGTTTGTCTCGTCCTTACGTGAGTTTCATCATTCTGTGTGTTTGTTTGGTCCTCTAATATGTTTGTCTGGTCATCAAATGGGTTTGTTTGGTCATCCAATGTGTTTGTCTAGTCATCCAATGTGTTTGTCTAATCATCCAATGTGTTTGTCTGGTTGCCCATGTGTTTGTCTAGTCATCCAATGTGTTTGTCTGTTCCTCCAATGTGTTTGTCTGGTTGCCCATGTGTTTGTCTGGTCATCCAATGTGTTTGTCTGATGCTCTAATGTGTTTGTCTGGTTGCCCATGTTTTGTCTGGTCATCCAATGTGTTTGTCTGATGCTCTAATGTGTTTGTCTGGTCCTCCAATGTGTTTGTCTGGTAATCTGTGTTTTTCTGGTACTCAATGTGTTTTTCTGATGATCAAATGTGTTTGTCTGGCTGTTCATATGTTTGTTTGGTTATTCATGTGTTTGTCTGGTTTTGCAATGTTCTTTTCTGGTCCACAAATATGTTTGTCTGGTGATCCAATGTGTTTGTCTGGCTGTTCATGTGTTTGTTTGGTTGTCCACGTGTTTATCTGGTCCTTTAATGTTTTTCTCTGGTCCTTTGTTTTTTTATCTTGTTCACCAATGTGTTTATTTAGTCATCCAGTCTGTTTGTCTGGTTTTGCAATGTTCTTGTCTGGTCCACAAATATGTTTGTCTGTGCCGCCAATGTTTTTTGTCTGGTCCTCCAATGTTTTTTGTATTGTCCTCCAGTGTGTTTGTTTGTTATTTGAAAATCGATGAAAAAAAATAATGTCTATGCTAAACAGAGATCATTATGGTTCAAGGCTTCGTAACTTCCAGTTTCGTGTCATGTTCTCAAACAAAAGCGAAACATGTCCAATTAGCGGACACAGAGGTTGATGATGATGTGTTAAAGATCCACTTTGTAGAAGGCCACAGCTTGTTTATGAGGAGCGTTGGTTATTTCTCAATCCTCGTTTTTGTTTATGCCACGTACACATATACAGCTGGGTCGACTGAAGCGTACCAGCAGCGGGTATTGAGCCCCCAATCTTCGCCTTGAACACCAAGTGCTCTACCACTACGCTAATGAGACGTTCTGAATGAGATAAGCAAAATAGGTACATACAAAATAGAGAGCTCTTGCCTTTCATTAAATGTTTAATACCTAATCAGAGACACGCTTCAATAATCTTTACATATCACTAAGTGAGTTCGCAACAGAAGGGTCAAGTAACTTAGCTAAATGTCATTGTTATTTTAATGTATTATTGAAGCCTCTCCACCCCAGGGTAGAAGATGAGCTACTAAGTCTATGTTGTGTTCAACTTTTAGCATTGTACAAAATTATGCGTACAAATCTGCATTACGTACACCTCAAGTCTGAGGAATACTCTAACCATAATTACGGGATTCTGTTACACATCTTTTGATGATGTCATGCACGCTACCAATAGCTACTTTCTATTTGACAGCCAGATAACACAATAGTTAATAATATATGTACTATTCCGTGAAAGACATACTTTTTCTCAAATGTTATTGTAAAGATTGGGACAGTTAAATCTATAATTTTGAGTTCTTCCTTGCACAATCTCCGAGGTTTGTTTTGGAATTTATTTCTTTTCCTCCTTCTCTGTTTGTTCTCTGTTATTTCTACTCTCATTCACGTAAGTCAAGCATTCTATCTTATCTGTGTAACGTTGGAATGTTCTATTATATGACTTGTTCCACTTTGTTTTTACCCCATGCTGGGCAGATACCCTCGGGCTTACCAGACGATATCATCAGTTCGATAGCGGTGGGTCTGCTGTGGTTATTCGATACCCAGTCTGATGGTGGGCAAACCAAACAGGCCCCTCTTCAGGGTTCCATCTCAACTACATTGTCCGGTTCAGTCGAGGCGTTAATTACTTGGGAACAGTCCGAGATTGGTCACCGCTATGTTCGATTCTCCTTCTATTTCTCTGTCTCTTTCTGTTTTTCTTTTCTTCTTTGCTTTCGCTTCAGACAATTCTAAGCTTTGCGAGATTTCATTAGTTCCTTGGGCCAGTCGGGATGGTAACAGTAGTTTCATATACATCGGTGTCGTCGGGGATAACGTGTTGGAGAGTATCTTATTAGATCTCCACCTTATCTGAGGTGGAGGGACCGGTATCCTTCCTCGCAGTGTTGTCTTTCCCTAACTGTCAGTGAAATACCCATTTCCCCCCCTGGCATTCGTCCTGAAAAGTACACTGTAAGGTTGCGTCGTAGCTTACAGCGAAGATGCGATATCCGGTCAAACACATTATAACAGCACGTTATTTTTTAGTCCGAGTTTACCCTCTTAACATTCTGTTATCCAGATGACACTAGTGTATCCATAGATACCATTTGTAGGTGGATTAGGGTCATTGTCATCTGTGGTTCGTTGGTGCTGACGCAAACAGACAGTTACGAGTCCCTGGCTGCTAACACCTTATTTATTGCTGCATTTTCCGAATCAACTACCCATACACAGTGAGGGAATCTGTCGAGAACTACCCGGCACCTTGGCATCGAGATACAAATAGATAGACCTTGCAAACTCTGACTTTTAGCCGGACTCTGAAAGCAATATAGCTTCTTTGACATGAGCATGAATTCTTCGACAACAGTATGCCTTTTTTGAAAACATACGCACCAACTTTGACAGAAGTACACCATCTTTGACAACAAACCCACCAACTTTGACAACAGTACACCATCTTTGACAAGAGTAAACCTTCATTGACAACAGTAAATATTCTTTCTTCGACAACGGTATACCTTCGTTGGCAGCAGTATACATTCTTTGACAACAGTGTGCCTTAATTGACAACATAATACCTTCTCTGGCAGCAGTACACTTTATTTTGACAATAGTATACCTTCTTTGACAACGGTATACCTTCTTTTACAACATACTACCTTTTTTGACAACAGTATACCTTCTTTGACAACACCATTGGGTGACCGCTGCAGATGGTCATTTGCAAGAAGCCGCATGTATCCAGGCATTTACCTTGACATTTGTAGTCGTAGTGTCTGTAGTACAATATTTTACCTGATGAAGTTGCTAACCACATGTATGTGTTACCCGACCGTCATGGCGCTTGGCTTATACTTATTGACGAGATGTCTTAATGTTTCTTCCAATTTTCATCCTTTCTTTTCTTTGATAATGTTGTTGTTTGTGTCGATTAAATGTTCTTATTTTAATTGTATTATGTTGCTCCCTCTTGACGGTGTTTTCTCTAGAATCTGGTGGAATAGTGGTTTGCTTAGCCGTCTCTTGGTCAAAGAGACGGTAGTTCAACAACTTGATAAGGCACGTTGTTTTTTTTCTTACCGGGGATGAACTAAATGCTTAGCATGTACACATCTCGGCGACTGCAGGGTAAGCATGATTGATTCCTCGGCTCTATAAATCCCTTAGTGATATCCAACTCTGGGAGTAAATGCCACACTGATGATAGCGGGTTGAGGGGATTTATTTTAGGTCTTTAGACGGACTGGAGAAGTTAGGACGAGCACCTTTTGACTTCTTCAGATGATACCACCAGGTTGAATACAGTGTTGGTCTGGATCTTGGTCAGTATGCTTCACCTAACTCTGGGAAACTGAGACGTTAGTCTAGTCAGGCACAACACACTGACCAAGACCACAATATCTCTTCTATGTAGCGTTCCGAGCAAACAAGCTGTTTTCAAGGCAGTCTGGCTGACAAGATGTGGATCGACGTGATTCCCGTAGTAATGAGAGTCACACAGATGAAGCCAAGCATAGCACAACCTCCTGGAGGACTTCGGCCCACCTTCATCAGCACGATCGGGATGTGAGGAAAGCTACTACAACGCGCTACTTAACGCCATTTTCAGGGCGCACAAATAAGTAGACGTACTCATTGTGGGCATTAAACAACAACAACACCACCTTACCCTGACTCTAACAACTTTACATCTGTCAATAACATTAGCTGTCTGTGTCAAACGTTGTAACATGCAGAAGGAGGACAGATTTTGCTGTAAAGAAGATACGAGCAATAACAGTGTTTAGTTGAGAGTGTTATCTCTCTAAGAGAATAATACAATTGTATATCACAGCATGTGTGAAATATTTGTCTGTCATTTAAAACTCTTTGATCTACACCTTTAATCAACTTCCCGAAGTCACAAATGCTAGGAACATGGCAGAGAGAGAGAACAATCTATGGAGGCAAATATCGCCATCAAAGCCACCACGGCGAAATACAAATACACTCTAAACCAAACAGCAAGAGAAAGCTGGAAAAACAAAACAGAAAGCCTCAATTTAGACAAAGAAGGGAACAAACTATGGAAGCTAGTCAGAGCCATGAATAACGAAACTCCATCAAATAAACACATTACAATCAAGCAGGGTGACAACATGCTCACTGGAAAAAAAGCAGCAAACGCCTTTGCTGAACATTATGCCAGAGCAAACCACATTGATGTCCCTGCAGGTAGGCATACAGACATTAGTGAAGAGCAAAAGGGGCACGACAACATCAATATGGCACCAGAAGAACATATGATGGCAAAATTAACAATGAATGAAATGGAAGAGGCCATGCGAACGTTAAAGAAAAGGAAATCTCCCGGAAAAGACGGGATTACAAACGAAATGCTGATGGGGCTGGGCCAAACAGCAAAGAGGAAACTACTATCAGTCCTGAACCAAAACTGGAAAAGGGGTATTGTACCCCAGGCATGGAAAGACGCAGTACTTGTTCCAGTACCAAAGAAAGGAAAAGACAAAACAGATCCAAATGAATACAGGCCTATCAGTCTACTGAGCTGCGTAGGGAAACTGATGGAATGTATGATAAACACCAGACTGATGTGGCATCGGGAAGAAAAATACATACTAATTCCACAGCAAGCAGGCTTTAGACAGCACAGATCCACTGAGGATCAGGTCATCCTCATAGCCCAGGAAATAGAGATGCCTACCAGGAGCAAAAACACACAGTAGCGGTTTGGGTGGACCTAGAAAAGGCATTTGACAAATTCTGGAAAGAGGGACTTAGAGTCAAACTAAGAAGAAGTGAAGTTTGTGGGAAAATGTACAAATGGATCAGTCACTTCCTCAAAAACAGAACAGCCAGAGTTCAAATACAAGGGCAGATAAGCAAAAAGGTGACACTTGAGCAATGAGTATCCCAAGAGAGAATACTGTCACCCACACTCTTCCTGGTGTATATAAATAACATAACAGAGAATATAACAAGAAGAGTCCATAGCTCAATGTTTGCAGACGATCTGGCTATGTGGACCTCTGAAAAAAATCTCACCATAGCAAGTAATCGGGTGCAGCAGGCCCTAACATCGCTGGAAGAGTGGGCGAACTCATGGCTGATCAAAATAAACGAGGAAAAAACGACATGTACGATATTCTCGCTATCAAACAAACCCCAAAACAGCAAATTAAGTCTTAACGGCAAATACCTGCAGCCAAACGACAACCCAAACTACCTGGGAGTCACATTTGATAGGCGCATGACATTGAAAAGTCAGATCGAGAGAAACCGAATGAGAGCCAGAGAAAGAATGACAATCATGAGGAAACTTGCTAGCACAAGCTGGGGAGCAGACGAAAGTATACTAAAGAAACTGTACACTGGAAGAGTGAGACCAGTTCTCGAGTATGGCATTGCGGCATGGACAACAGCAGCAAAGGCGAACTTCGATAAAATTAGGAAACTCCAAAACCAAGCCATGAGAGTTATAACAGGAGGCATGAAGTCAACGCCAATTGTAGAACTTGAAAAAATTACAAAACTGCAATCCATGACCGACAGAAGAGACTGCAGAACCCACCAGCAAGCAGAGAAACTCAGAAGACTGACTGGCCATCCAATGTACCAGAGACTAAACAATTTCGGAAATGGGAAACTAAAGCGGAGAAACTTTGCAGAAATAGCCAAAGCAAAGATGCACGAAGACCCCATGAAGGCACTAACAACACCAAAGCCCATCCCTACTGTACGAAAACCTAGCTGGAGGCAGCATATATTTCCAGAGGTGGTAGAAAATATGCCAGGTATTGGAAACAAAAACTGCCAGACTGAAAAAGAAAAAGGAGATACTACCCTGTGCTACATAACGAAAAACTATCTAAGCATGGACTGGACCCATGCATACACCGACGGTTCTGTAACAAACACAACACAGAACGGAGGGGCAGGAGCAATCCTGAGCCTACCAAATGGCAGAAAAATAACACTGTCATTGGCAACTGGAAAATACTCAAGCAATTTCAGAGCGCAGGCAGAGGCACTGAGGGCGGCAGTGGAAGAAATGGTGACAGGTAAAAGGAATGAAAGCCATATAGTCCTGCTTACAGATGCCCTGGCCGTAGTCACAGCACCAAAAAGCCAGAAAAATACTGAACTTAATGATTTAAGAGCAGTACTCTGTCAACTATGCCAGCAGTCCGCACCAAAAAGGGTAGTGGTACAGTGGGTTCCATCCCACTGCAACATCCAAGGCAACGAGGAGGCAGAAAGACTGGCAAAAGAAGGTGCAAGACTACCACAACCAAATACTAGTATGACATAAGAAGAGTCAAAACGGCTTATTAGAGCTAGATACATGACCAAATGGGAAACCAAACATACTGGATACACAAAAAATTATGCCTATTACCAGTTGAACAGAAGAGAGCAGGTCGTGGTCTTCAGACTTCGCACTGGCCACAATAGACTGATGTACCAACTATTCAACAAATTGAAGATAGGTGGCACTGACGAATGCCCGTGTGGTACCGGGAAAATGACCGCTGAGCATTTGCTGCAAAACTGCCTGACATACAAGGATCAGAGAAAGCAGATGTGGCCATCACCAGTGGCAACACTAGACACGCTCTATGGCAGTGTCGATAGCCTCAGGACGACCGCCGCTTTTTTCGAAAAAATAAAGGTCCGATGTCTGACAGCGTAAGAAGAAGAAGAAGAAGAAGTAATCAACTTCCGTTGGCAGCCATTCCAAATGTAACTATTAGCATCTTGTGTAACGTCATCAAAAGCATTGCTAAGGGATCCTGTATCCAATAAGCTAAATTCACAAAGCACAGCAGGACTTTGCATTGAGCCCTGCCACTAATGGCGATGAACTGACTACCTCTGTCTGTACAAGGTACCAAACACTAACCTCTACCTGTTTAAAGTCACAAACCTTAACATCCACCTATATAAGGTCACAAACCCTAACCTCCACCTGTATAAGGTCACAAACCTTAACCTCCCCCTGTCTATAAAGTCACAAACCCTAACCTTCACCTGTATAAAGCCACAAACCTTAACCTCCACCTGTCTATAAAGTCACATACCCTAACCTCCACCTGTCTATAAAGTCACAAACCCTAACCTTCACCTGTATAAGGTTACAAACCTTAACCTCCACCTGTATAAAGTCACAAACCTTAACCTCCACCTTTATAAGGTCACAAACCATAACCTCCACCTTTATAAGGTCACAAACCCTAACCTCCACCTTTATAAAGTCACAAATTCTAACCTCCAGCTGTCTATAAAGTCACAAACCCTAACCTCCACCTGTCTATAAAGTCACAAACCCTAACCTCCACCAGTACAAGGTCACAAACCCTAACCTCCACCTTTATAAGGTGACAAACTATAACCTCCAGCTGTCTATAAAGTCACAAACCCTAACCTCCACCTGTCTATAAAGTCACAAACCCTAATCTCCACCTGTCTATAAAGTCACAAACCCTAACCTCCACCAGTACAAGGTCACAAACCCTAGCCTCCACCTTTATAAGGTCACAAACCCTAACCTCCACCTGTATAAGATCATAAACCCAAACATCCGCCTGTATATAAAGTAACAAACCATAACATCCACCGGTATATGAGGTCACAAAGCCTAATCTCCACTGTACATAAGGTCACAAACCATAACCTTCACCTGTGGGAAAATCACAAACCTTAAACTCTACTTGTATAGAATCACAAACCCTAACCTCCACCTGTATATGAGGTCACAAACTCTAATTTGCAACTGTATAGAGCAACAAACCTTAACCTCCACATGTAAAAGGTCGTAGACCCTAACCTGTAAGATGACAAACCCAAACCTCTATCCGTACAAGGTCACAAACCCAAACCTCTGCCTGGCAAAGGTCACACACTTAAACCTCTACCTGTTCAAGGCCAAAAACCCTAACCGCTACTTGTACACTGTACGAAACCCTAACATCTACCTGTCCAAGGTCACACAAACCCGAACCTCAACCCGTAGAAGGTCATGAGCCCTAACATATGCCTGCACAAGGTCAAAAACCCTAACCTATACCTGTAAAAGGTCACACATGTTAACGTCCACATGTAAAAGGTGACACACCCTAAACTCCACCTGTATAAGGCAACATACTCTAATCTCTACCTACATGAGTTCATAATTCCTAACCTCCACCTGTATAAGGTCACAAACTCTAACATCCACCAGTACAGGCTCACAAACTCTAACCTCCACTAGCATAAGGTCACAAACTCTTACCTCCACCAGTACAAGGTCAAAAACCCTAACCTCTACCAGTGCCAGGTCACAAACCCTAACATGCACCAGTACAAGGTCACACAACTTAACCTCCACCAGTACAAGTTCATAAACCCTAACCTCTACCAGTACAAGGTCACAAACACTAACCTCCACCAGTACAAGGTCACACACTCTAACTTCCACCAGTTCAAGGTCACAAACCCTAACCTCCACCAGTACAAGGTCACAAACCCTAACCCCCACCAGTACAAGGTCACAAACTCTAACCTCCACCAGTACAATGTCATAAACCCTAACCTCCACCAGTACAAGGTCACAAACTCTAACCTCCACAGTACAAGGTCACACACTCTAACATCCACCAGTACAAGGTCACAAACTCTAACATCCACCAGTACAAGGTCACAAACTCTAACCTCCACCAGCACAAGGTCACAAACTCTAACCTCCACCAGTATAAGGTCACAAACCCTAACCTCCACCAGTGCAAGGTCACAAACCCTAACCTCCACCATTACAAGGTCACACAACTTAACCTCCACCAGTACAAGTTCATAAACCCTAACCTCCACCAGTACAAGGTCACAAACCCTAACCTTCACCAATACAAGGTCACAAACCCTAACCTCCACCAGTACAAGGTCACAAACCCTAACCTTCACCAATACAAGTTCACAAACCCTAACCTCCACCAGTACAAGGTCACAAACTCTAACCTCCGCCTGTGTAAGGTCACCTCAGCTTCCACTTAGTTCTCCCTGGAAACGTGCTGTTTTCATAATAGCCTTGCTAACGAGGTGTGGGATCGACGTGATCACTGTAGTAGTGAGCGACACACACATGATACCAAGCATAGTACAACCGCCTGGAGGACCCCGGCCTACCTTCATTAGCACGTTCGAGATGTGAGGAAAGCTACGACAACCCGCTACTAAACGTCAAATAGTAATCCTACTCATTGTGAGCATTTAACAGCAATAATAACAACAATATATATTGAGTTACAAGGAAATGTTGGCTAAACAAACAAAACATACAACACCATATGTATTTAAAAGCCAACATACAAAATGAACAGCATCAAATTGAATAGCAGTCATTATATTACGAAATTATAGAAAGAAATGTATATCAAAGATGTACAAGATGTCTCAACTATTGCCTACATTTTTCAGCTTCAAGTCAGACGTGGATACTTCACTCTAGTAAGGAGAGAATATCACAAAACAAAGTCATACAAATAAAATCGATTTCATCTACAGCGAAATGGTTGAGGATCCTAGCTTGAGAAGTACCATAGTGACTTACTCCAAATATCACGTGAATAGTGCGGATAAAACATGCAGATTACTTAGTTTGCATTTGTATGACTGAGATTGAACTGTGAAAGAAATCAGTGAGAGGTTAAACCTCTGGGAAAATAACAGACGAAAGGAAAATATGAGAATAAACAACTGGTGGATAGAACGTACGCTAAATGGAATGGCAAGTCGGAAATATTGAACAAGTACATTTAAAGCATCGAGCAGTGATATTAGTCCTGAATCGTAATATTGGGGAACAAAGGGAAGGTCCATTCTGTTGAAAGAGGCGACTATTGAGGATGTGGGTGTGGACTAGTAGCATCATCTTGTCATATAAACAGGTACTGAATCAACTAAGAAGCTTAGACCCGACTGTTTGTGAGCCGGCTTCCTCCTCACTCTTCCTTTTCCCTCTTCCTTGTTCGTTCCAGCGTAATCATAGGTAAATAACACGATTTTGTCTATCAGTCTCCTAACGGGCCACACATATGGTGCATATGACGTATATAATCAACTTCCTTTTAACACTCGCTTTAACATTGGCTTCCTGTTGAACGTCCTCGTGCTGAGTGTCCTCGTGCTGAGTGTCCTCGTGCTGAGCGTCCTCGTGCTGAGCGTCCTCGTGCTGAGTATTCTCGTGCTGAGTGTCCTCGGGCTGAGTGTCCTCGTGCTTAGTGCCCTCGTGCTGAGTGTCCTCGTGCTGAGTGTCCTCGTGCTGAGCGTCCTCGTGCTGAGTGTTCTCGTGCTTAGTGTCCTCGTGCTGAGTGTCCTCGGGCTGAGTGTCCTCGTGCTTAGTGTCCTCGTGCTGAGTGTCCTCGTGCTGAGTGTCCTCGTGCTGAGTGTTCTCGTGCTGAGTGTTCTCGTGCTGAGTGTCCTCGTGCTGAGTGTCCTCGGGCTGAGTGTCCTCGTGCTTAGTGTCCTCGTGCTGAGTGTCCTCGTGCTGAGCGTCCTCGTGCTGAGTGTTCTCGTGCTGAGTGTTCTCGTGCTGAGTGTCCTCGTGCTGAGTGTCCTAGGGCTGAGTGTCCTCGTGCTTAGTGTCCTCGTGCTGCGTGTCCTCGGGCTAAGTGTCCTCGTGCTGAGTGTCCTCGTGCTGAGTTTCCTTATGCTGAGCGTCGTCCTCGTGCTGAGCGTCGTCCTCGTGCTGAGCGTCGTCCTCGTGCTGAGTTTCCTTGTGCTGAGTGTCCTCGTGCTGAGCGTCGTCCTCGTGCTGAGCATCGTCCTCGTGCTGAGCGTCGTCCTCGTGCTGAGCGTCGTCCTCGTGCTGAGTTTCCTTGTGCTGAGCGTCGTCCTCGTGCTAAGCTTCCTCGTGCTGCGCGTCCTCGTGCTGAGCGTCCTCGTGCTGAGCGTCGTCCTCGTGCTGAGCGTCATCCTCGTGCTGAGCTTCCTCGTGCTGAGCTTCGTCCTCGTGTTGAGCGTCCTCGTGCTGATTGTCGTCCTCGTGCTGACTGTCCTCGTGCTGAGCTTCCTCGTGCTGAGTGTCGTCCTCGTGCTGAGTGTCCTCGTGATGAGTGTCCTCGGGCTGAGTGTCCTCGTGCTTAGTTTCCTCGTGCGAGTGTCCTCGTGCGAGTATCCTCGTGCTGAGCGTCGTCCTCGTGCTGAGCGTCCTCGTGCTGAGTGTTCTCGTGAGTCTCTCTAACTGCCCATTCTTCTACAAAACTAAACATCTGAGGTCTGCAATTATCTTGTTTTGTGTCTACATGTTTCCACGATTTGCATCCAATTCACAGTATTGGCTTTAAATAACATAGAAGAACGCTCGTACTTTCATTGACACCGATTTGTTGTATCATGTCTTTCATTTCTTGGAACTCTTTTGGCCATTAAGATGTTCTTTTCTTCTTCTTCTTCTTCGTACGCAGTCAGACAGTAACCATTATTTTTTCGAAAAAGCGGCGGTCATCCTGAGGCTGTCGCCACTGCCATAGAGCTTGTCTTGCAGTTCCACTGGTGATGGCCACATCTGCTCTCTCTTATCCTCGTATGTCGGGCAGTTCTGCAGCAGATGTTCAGCGGTCATTTTACCAGTACCGCACGGGCATTCGTCGGTACCCCCTATCTTCAATTTGTTGAATAGGTGGTACCTCAGTCTATTGTGGCCAGTGCGAAGTCTGAAGACAACGACCTGCTCTCTTCGGTTCAACTGGTAATAGGCATCGTTTTTGGTGTAACCAGTATGTTCGGTTTCCCATTTGGTCATGTATCTGGCTTTGATAAGCCGTTTTGACTCTTCGTACGTCATACTAGTATCTGTTCTTTTCGATCTTGTCGACTCATTTCGATCCGACCAAATTAGATGGCACATACCATTTTACGTAACGAGCTTATTATTGTTTGATCTAAGAACATCTGGAAACGATGGAAGGACACGTGGAGGTCAAATGGGCCAGATGTAAAGAACGCTTTAAGTGTGTTAATATATCAAAAGCGAAAAGGCTGTGACAGTGTATTATCAAGGCACGAGACAAAATATGTTGAACATTCAACACATACAACCTTCGCTGTGGACATGATAAATGTACTAAACTTAGCTTCTTTTATGCTTTAATACTATACATTTAACATCAATGTAAAGTGTGGATCGGTAACACGGACACGTGACTAGACGTTCACCAGCATTTTTGTCCGGGTAGCATACTTCGTGTTAGATGGTCAGAGGCAATAACAAGACATGTGGTAGCGAGATTGGCTAGAGAAAGTGGAGTTTGATAGGACACACTCTCACAACGAAGTCCGGGTAAATTACAAGATATGCGCTTGATTGGAACACACAGGGACAGAGACAAGTGGGAAGACGAAGAGAAATATGAATGGTGAAATATAATGGAAGAGAAGTCAAATGAAACTGTAGACTTGTGGACGAAACTAAAGAGGATGATTTGGAGCAGAAACAGAATGAATGAAATGGAAGAGGCCATGAGAACTCTAAAGAAAAAGAAATCGCCCGGAAAAGATGGCGTAACAAACGAAATGCTGATGGGGCTGGGCCAAACAGCAAAGAGAAAGTTACTATCAGTCCTGAACCAAAGCTGGAAAAGGGGAATTGTACCTCAGGCATGGAAAGACGCTGTACTTATACCAGTACAAAAGAATGAAAAAGATAGAACAGATCCAAATGGATACAGGCCTATCAGTCTACTGAGCTGTGAAGGAAAACTGATGGAGCATATGATAAACACCAGACTGATGTGGCATCTGGAAGAAAAACACATACTAATTCCACAGCAAGCAGGCCTTAGACAGCACAGATCCACTGAGGATCAGATCACTCTCATAGCACAGGAAATAGAGGATGCTTACCATCAGAAAAAGCATACTGTAGCGGTGTGGGTGGATCTAGAAAAAGCATTTGACAAGGTCTGGAAAGAGGGACTTAAAGTCAAGCTACGAAGAAGTGAAGTTTGTGTGAAAATGTACAGATGGATCAGCCACTACCTCAAAAACAGAACAACCAGAGTTCAAGTACAAGGGCATATGAGCGAAAAGGTGACACTTGAGCAGGGAGAACCCCAGGGAGGAGTACTGTTACCCAAACTCTTCCTGGTGTATATAAATAACATCGCATAGAATATGCCAAGAAGAGTCCATAGCTCCATGTTTGCAGACGACCTGGCTATGTGGATCTCTGAAAAAAATCTCACCATAGCAAACAATCAGATGCAGCAGGCCCTAACATCGCTGGAGGAGTGGGCGAACTCATGGCTGGTCAAAATAAATGAGGGAAAAACAACATGTACGATGTTCTCGCTTTCAATAAAACCCCAAAACACCAAAATAAGTCTTAACGGCAAATATCTGCGGCCAAACGACAACCCAAACTACTTGGGAGTCACATTTGATCGGCGCATTACATGGAAAAGTCAGATCGAGGAAACCGAATGAGAGCCAGAGAAAGAATAGCAATCATGAGGAAACTTGCTGGCACAAGCTAGGGAGCAGACGAAAGTATACTAAAGAAACTGTACACTGGAAGAGTGAGACCAGTTCTCGAGTATGGCATTGCGGCATGGATAACAGTAGCAAAGGTGAACTTTGACAAAATTAGCAACCTCCAAAACCAAGCCATGAGAGTTATAACAGGAGGCATGAAGTCAACGCCAATTGTAGAGCTGGAAAAGATTACAAATCTGCAATCCATGACCGACAGAAGAGACTGCAGAGCCGATGTTGCAAGCAGAAATACTCAGAAGACTGACTGACCATACAATGCATAAGAGACAAAATAATTTTGGAAATGGGAAACTAAAGCAGAGAAACTTTGCAAAAATAGCCAAAGCAAAGATGAACGAAGACCATATGAACGCATTAACAACACCAAAGCCCATCCCTGCTGTACGCAAACCTAGCTGGAGGCAGCATATATTTCCAGAGGTGGTAACAAATATACCAGGTATTGAAAAAAAGAACAGCCAGACTGAAAAAGAAAGAAGAGACATAACCCTGAGGTACATAACGAACAACTACCCAAGCGTGAACTGGACCCATGCATACACCGACGGCTCTGTAACAAACACAACACAGAACGGAGGGGCAGGGGTATTTCTGAGCCTACCAAATGGTAGGAAAACAACACTATCAGTGGCAACTGGAAAATACTCAAGCAATTTCAGAGCGGAGGCAGAGGCACTGAGGGCTGCAGTAGAAGAAATGGTGACATGCAAAAGAAATGAAATCCATATAGTCCTGCTTACAGATGCCCTGGCCGTAGTCACAGCACTAAAAAGCCAGAAAAATACTGAACTTAATGATTTAAGAGCAGTACTCTGTCAACTATGCCAGCAGTCCGCACCAAAAAGAGTAATGGTACAGTGGGTTCCATCCCACTGTAACATCCAAGGCAACGAGGAGGCAGACAGACTGGCTAAAGAAGGTGCAAGACTACCACAACCAGATACTAGTGTGACATACGAAGAGTCAAGAAGGCTTAAAAGAGCTAGATACATAGCCAAATGGGAAACCGCACATACTGGCTACACAAAAAACGATGCCTATTACCACTTGAACAGAAGAGAGCAGGTCGTGGTCTTCAGACTTCGCACTGGACACAATAGACTGTGGTACCACATATTCAATAAATTGAAGATAGGTGGCACTGACGAATGCTCGTGCGGTACTGGGAAAATGACCGCTGAACATCTGCTGCAAAACTGCCCGACATACGAGGATCAGAGAAAGCAGATGTGGCCATCACCAGTGGCAACACTAGACAAGCTCTATGGCAGTGTCGACAGCCTCAGGATGACCGCTGCTTTTTTCGAAAAAAATAAAGGTTGACGTCTGACAGCGTACGAAGAAGAAGAAGAAGAAGAATGAGCAGAAACAGAACTAGAGCCCCCGTTATAGTACTGTGTTTAAAGTAGAACAGGTTAGATGAATGACTTTAGAAGAAGGCGGATGAATGATTTTTTAACAAAATGGATGAATGATTTTATAAAAAGTTGTTTTAATGACTTTAGAACAGATTAGATGGATGAATGACTTTAGACGAGAATGGATGAATGACTTTAGATCAGAATGGATGAATGACTTTAGAACAAGATGGATGAATAACTTCAGAACAGGTTGAATGAATGACTTTAGATAAAGTTGGATAAATGACTTTAGAACTAGGTGTATGAATGACCTTAGAATAGGTTGGAAGAATGAATGACTTTAGAACAGGTTAGAAGAATGAATGACTTTAGAACAGGTTGGAAGAATGAAAGACTAGAACAGGTTAGAAGAATGAATGACTTTAGAACAGGTTGGAAGAATGAATGACTTTAGAACAGGTTGGAAGAATGAATGACTTTAGAACATTTTGGAAGAATGAATGACATTAGATGAAGATGGATGAATGACTTTAGAACAAGGTGGATGAATGACCTTAGAATAGGTTGAATGAATGACTTTAGAACAGGTTGGAAGAATGAATGGATTTAGAACAGCTTGGAGGAATGAATGACTTTAGAACAGGTTGGAAAAATGAATGACATTAGATGAAGATGGATGAATGACTTTAGAACAAGGTGGATGAATGACCTTAGAATAGGTTGAATGAATGACATTATAACATGTTGAATGAATGACTTTAGAACAAAATGGATGAATAACTTTCTTTACACATTTTGAATTATTATGTTTGTTAGATATGTAATGTTTCCAACATCCTGGATGTTTGAACTGAAATCTGTATGATACTAAATGGAAATAGCGCCTGATGCACCATGTGAGAAACTGTCGAATCGCAGAATCACATGACGATGAAGGAAGCACGTTTATAAACAATATGTTTTTTTTGCCATGGTGTGATCAGGAAATAACAACTTCCGCTAAAACATAAACAAAGTTTGCTTTTTTGGTCCTGTAAATTATAAACAAAAATATGAGTTCATTTCGAATGTATCACTTCGGGAAAGATAAGCAAAGCGAGATCAAATATATAGATTCAATTATACGCTGTCTCCTAGTCCCTTCTGTGATATAACAAGAGCAAGTGAGCCAAAGAAATAATTGAATGATACGAGAGATTTATGCTTGGGACGTTTTCGGAGGTTGAGTGGGAAGGTTGAGTGGAAAGGTTGAGTGGGAAGGTTGACTGGGAAGGTCGAGTGGGAAGGTCGAGTGGGAAGGTCGAGCGGGAAGGTCGAGCTGGAAGGTTGAGTGGGCAGGTTGAGTGGGCTGGTTGAGTGGGCAGATTGAGTTGGCAGGTTGAGTGGGAAGGTTGAGTGGGAAGGTTGACTGGGAAGGTTACTTGGGAAGGCTACTTGGTAAGGTTTAGTAAGAAAGTTGGTCAGGAAGGTTGGTTGGTTTTGAAGGTTTTGTTTGGAAGGTTGGTATGGCAGGTTGGTATGGAAGGTTGTTATGTAAGGTTGGTATGTAAGGTTGAGTAGAACGGAAGGTTTAGTAGTACGGTTAGTAAGGATTGTTAGGAAATTGTTAAAAGAAGGATAATTTGCAATGTTATTTAAGAAAGTCGTGTTAGAAGATGCATCAGAAAGTTGGCTAAGAAAGTTGGCTAAGAAGTTTCAATAGAAAGGTTGGGTTAGGAAGGTACTTTGAAGTTATCACGAACAGAAATAAAAGGATCAACAGTTGGTGAAATGTATTGTGTAAGTTTCTTTTTGAAAGCATGTAATCAAATGAACAGAACTGTACATGACTCGTGATAAGGTTGAGATTCGTAGTAAATGGGCAAATGATAGCTCATTTGGTAGAGGATTGATGAGCTGATAAACTTGTGCAATGGAAAGGAAGAATAGAAAAAAGGCTGCACATTTATGTAAGAACTAACGAGAATGACTACTGGTGGTTTTGATTCCAAGAGAGAGAGAGAGAGAGAGATCTTGTAGTGGATGGACATTTACGGACTGTTTGTGGGGGAGAGATGATATGATCTATACAGGCACGATGGAATGGAAGAGAAGGAGTATGGATAACAAGAAAATGGAGGGAAGAAAGGCAATGAGCATAATTTGTGACTGACTGTTGAGGTTGTAAAGAAGCGCTTGATAACAGACGTACAAACAAGACCAGGTTTGTTGGCAAGTAAAGACGGGGGAGGGACGTATCTACCTGTGCGTTGAATATATAGAATCAATGAAAGATGACAGGAGAATGCAGCTGATTTAAGAACAAGAGTTGACAGCTAGTGATATAACTTATAGAAAGCGAGTTGTAATAGGAGGACAGTAGAGGGGGAAAGATTAAGTAAGCACACGATTGAGAAGACGAGAAGGCACACGCATTTAGATACAGATATTTAAAATAAAGCGTTGGACTGACGGACACTTGCCAAGAATTGAATTCAATCATCCCCGACAATAATCAAGATTTCTATCAGTCAAACCAATGGGCAACCACGATTTTAGGTTCATATGTTCGTCTGTGTCTTATCTGTCTGTATAGTTGTCGTATCTTTGCTTGTGATGGGCAACTATTATTCAGTCTGTCTGTGTTTTATCTGTATATATTCTGAATGGCTGCACTTTGTGTTATGTGTCTGTATTCTGTATATGTGGTGTAAGTGTTTTATCTGTCTGTATTATGCATATATGTCTGTATTATATTTAGCTGCAGTCTGTGAATTATGTTTTTACTAAGCCTGTTTATCTGCTGTGCTTTGTCTTTCTATAATATGTCTCTTTATGGTCTGTGCACACACGTGCGCAATATTGTCTGATGGCATCATATCAACCAGGTTCTCTATTCTCTCTCTCTCTCTATCTCTCTCTCTCTGTCTCTGTCTCTCTCTCTATTCTCTCTCACTATCTCTTTCTCTCTCTCTCTCTCTCTTTATATCTCTCTCTGTCTGTTTCTTTCTCTCTCTCTCTGTCTCTGTCTCTCTCCGGTATATGTGGACTCGATCACCCCAACTATCATAATCGCCACCAATCATCATAATCGTCCTAGTTCACATTTATAATGTACGCCACTATGACCGCCGTTCTATCTGACATCTTCGATCACAGTTTTTGACATTTTTGTGTGTAGCCTTCAGCAATAATTACTGATATTATATTGGCCATTATCATACACCACCATTACCATCGCCATGGGAACATCAATTACACATCACTTTTACTTCATGTCAAAAACTATTGTAGCTCAATGTCTGACAAATACATACAAAACCTATTGCAGCTCATTGTCTAGCCAAGAAAACCTATTGTAGCTCATTGTCTGACCAAGACATACAAAACCTATTGTAGCTCAATGTCTGACTAAGACATACAAAACCTATTGTAGCTCATTGTCTGACCAAGACATGCAAAACCTATTATACCTCATTGTCTCACCAAGACATACAAAACCTATTGTAGCTCATTGTCTAGCCAAGAAAACCTATTGTAGCTCATTGTCTGACGAAGACATACAAAACCTATTGTAGCTCAATGTCTGACTAAGACATACACAACCTAGTGTAGCTCATTGTCTGACCAAGACATACAAAACCTATTGTAGCTCAATGCCTGACCAAGACATACAAAACCTATTATAACTCAATGTCTAACCAAGACATACAAAACCTATTATAGCTCAATGCCTGACCAAGACATACACAACCTATTATAGCTCAATGCCTGACCAAGACATACAAAACCTATTAAAGCTCAATGTCTGACCAAGACATACAGAACCTATTGTAGCTCATTGTCTGACCAAGATGCACATTATATTAGCATGTTTCAATATTACAACTTCCCCCTAACCAATTTTTCTCACTCTTTCTCTATCTTTGTCACTGTCTCTCTGTCACTGCGCCATGGTAAGGTGCAGTATACTGACCTGAACGTCACGTCATGGTAATGCACAATACACTGACCAAGACCACTTCTCTCCTCCATGTGGCGTTCTCTGGAAACATGCCGTTTTCAAGGCAGTCTGGCTTACGAGATGTGGATCGACGTGATACCCATAGTAGTGTGCGTCATGCAGATGAAACATGCATAGCATAATCGACTGGAGGACCGCGGTTCACTTTCATCAGCACGCTCATGATGTGAGGAAAGCTTCTACAATCCGCCACTTTAACGCTCTTTGCATGGCGCATAAAAGAATACACTTACTTACAGTATGCATTAAACGACAACAACAACAACAATAACAGCAACAACTTTGGTGGCGACACTGATGCCTTGCCGGTTCTTGACGTTTACTTGCAGCCTCCAAAACGCGGAGCTTGCCTTTGTTCTCCTGTTGTGGACTTCGGAGTCTGTTGGTTGGCAAGTGTGCTGCGTGTACAACTCGTGTGTTTGGTAAGTGTGTTGTGGTACTACTCGTGTGTTTGGTAAGTATGTTGTGGTACAACTCATGTGTTTGGTAAGTGTGTTGTAGTACAACTCGTGTGTTTGGTAAACATGTTGTGGTACAACTCGTGTGTTTGGTAAGTGTGTTGTGGTACTACTCGTGTGTTTGGTAAGTATGTTGTGGTACAACTCATGTGTTTGGTAAGTGTGTTGTGGTACAACTCGACTGGTTGACAAGTGTGATGTTGTACGACTCTAGTTGTTGACAAGTATACTGTTGTACCATTTGATTGGTTGGCAATTGTACTATGATACGACTCGGGAGTTGGATGACAAGCGTGCTGGGCTCACATCATACACAAGGTAAGACTGATATCTTGACCAGAAGTGAAGTATGGATTTATTCAATCCTCCAGCAATTCATGTATGTCTGCTAAATATGAAGTGCTTATCCATTTTACATTGTAAGCAGATTAACATTGAATTCAATCTTGTTGCATTGGCAGTTGCTTCGATTGATCAACAACTAACAAGCCTGCACTGTCCTGTTTTCCATACTTGATGGGTGCAGAAGAGTAGTTGAGCCACTGCATGATTGTCAGTGACACGACTTCAGCATGAATGCTAAAACAGGCGATTTAATTACAGGTTCTGTGTTGGTTATAGCAACTTTGGCACTAAAGATGAGGCTAATTATTCCCTTTAAACCTTTTAGTGGCTACACAAACCTCTTTAATCCAGCACAAACATCGTTAGTGACCATACAAACCTCTTGTGTGGCCAAACAAATCTCTTTTGTGGACATAAAAATCTCATTAATGCCACACAAACCGCTTCAGTCGCCCCACAAACCTGTTTAGCCGTCAGACAAACCTTCTCACGTAAACCTCCTTAGTGACCACGTGTTTTGCTAATTTTTGCTCAACTACAGCAAACAGTTCTCATTTTCAACAGTTAGATAGCAACTTCCGGTGTTCTGCCTACGCCATTACAAGAAATTACAAGACGATGTTCACGAAATGTAGGTGAACACTTAGTCTGACTATCAAATTCGAAAAAATTCGAAACATCGCAATGAAGGTATAAACATATTTGTGCAGAGAGGCTAAGCGGGGGAGTCCTTATCTGTGTGTATCGGAACCTGAAATGAGAACAATCCATGTATCATATTTAAGTAAACTATCCCCCGTTTCGTTGGCTTCAAGATTCTGGAAAGTTCACATTCAAAGACTAAAGAAATGAAGGAAGAAAGGACATTGTAGATAGTTTTGGCACAGACATTATTAGAACAATTTGTAGAATGTTTGATTTGCTAGAAAAAGGGACAGACGAATGAAAATTTGTCTTAAAAACAATAGCGGCATTGATTTGCCGAAATTTACGTTAGAGACAACTGCAACGGGGCAGGCTACCCCTTTATAAAATATAATGGCGGAAAAAACATAATTTGCGAGAAGCCACATTTAGTTGCCATGAGCAGCAAGTATTTCCGTGAAGTAGGAGACATGCGCAAAGAATGTTTTGATATTGCTTATTTGAATGAAACATGGAACAGTGCTCCACACACAAATTAAAAAGAAAACAATCAGCAGATGGAAGGATTAAGAGATTTATACCAAGTATCAAAGGACGGTGATTGATAATTGCATACGCTGGTAGCAGACATAATGGCATGGTGAATAATGCTGAACTGGTTTTTAATTCGAAGTCGACAGGCAATCGGGACTGCCACACAGACATAAATGGTCATACATTTAGAGAGTGGATTGAGAACAGTGTTCTAAGATAGATTATCTTGTATTTTTATGGACAATGCATCCTACCACAACGCAGTGTCACAAGAGGACAGAGTCTCTACATCATCGAGTACGAAAGATGCAATAAAGTTATGGTTAAAGAAGGAAAACATACCATTTAATAAAGAGTAGAATAAACCTAAATTGCTTTCTCTTATAAAACAGATACAAAATCAGGTATTTCATATATACAAAATATAATGGAGCATAGACATAGGTGTTTGAGGTTGGCACCTTATCTTTCCGATCTAAACCCAATAGAACTAGTGTGGGTAAAAGCTAGAGGAGATGTGGCAGTTGAAAACAAAACATTGAAACTGTGCTTTGTCAAGGAACGTACATGTGCCACCCTCTCAACAGACAGACAAGATATTATTTGGCTATATATGAGAACGGTGTCTTACAAGAGGAAGAGAACTATTGGATAGAGCCGTCATCAATATGTTAAACTCGTCTGTTTCTTAATAAATTGAGATACATATTTCACGTCCTTATGGCAGAGAACATCCGCCCAAATTTACGAACATGAGGATGTTTAATATATTTTTGTACCATCATTTATAATTTTGTTTGAAAACAAGTCCTTTTCAGTAAGAAGATTAATCACATAATTTGATAAACATGGCGACTGCTCGAAAGAAATCAGAAGAATAGCCATGGCAACGCAGAGACTGAGCAACCTGCTGAAATTGTGGCAGAGAACCAACGATACGACAAAAGTGAAAGTCTTTAGAACCTGTGTTTTCCTGTGGCAGCATATGGCTGCAAATCATGGACGATTACCATAACTTCTAGACGGAAAATCAGATTATTCGAGTCAAAATGTTACAGAAAAATCCTCAGAATACCCTGGACAGAGAAAAAGACAAATATAGACATTTGGCAAGAGTTGAACCTAGATGAGAATTGGTTTGTCAATTCTATGTTGACCAGAAAATGTAAATATTTTGGCCACATCAAGAGATACAACGGTCTTGAGAAAACAGTGATTGAAGGTATGGTGCCAGGCAAATGTGGCAGGGATAGACCAAGAAAATGATGGCACTAAGATATCCAGGAATGCCTGGGTATGACTTGTGGCCGAGGCTGGAGTTTTGGCAAGTGATAGTGACTCTTTCAGACAGACTGTGATGGGAGCGAAGTTCTATAAAGGACATACTACATGGTGATAATGATTAATCTCACAACTAAATATTACCTATTCTTTTCCGCTCCATAATATGTTTATAAATTCGAACCTATTCTTTTACTTCTTTTTAATTGCAGATGTCTGCTCCCACGCCGTTTGCGATGCGATAACATTCTGTCGAAACGTGCACTTAAAAAAAAAAAGGACACGAGTAAGAGGCGATTGAATCGTTTTATTGTGTAGTCACGTTTATTAATTTTTGTAATGAAAATTGAAGATACACCTATGACTCCTCACAAGTTAGTAATTTATTCAATTACTGTAGATTATAATTTTAGAGACAAAATAATTATGTCGCCGGCAAAGATCAAAGAAACTAGTTAATTTAAGAAAAATTGCAGTATCTGCACTATTATGAGTTATAAAATCTGAATCTCATTGGAAATGTGAGGCAACTTGCAAAAATTCATGGTGATACATGCAAGGCTTCTGAAGAAATAAGATGAAATCCTGAGGGCATGAGTTCTGAAATGCGCTATAGAGCTAAGTTGATACAAATAGACCGTTCTTACAGTCCAACCTTCTTTAGGGCTTGGATCCTAACCCATCGTAAAACGGGGTTCACCTGTAGTGACGTTTCTCATTTTCTCTTTAATGAGCATAATCATAAACGTTAACTGTTACCTTACAGAACACCTGCGCCAAAGATTATCTGGCAGTATTACATTAATAGTTTGTGTAGCAACTTGTTTATAAGATTAAGTAAATTTGCAATACATTAACCACATTAATGCCAGTAAGATACACGGTAATGGAAATTCGTAGCGTAACCCCATTCTTTGCTCTCCTACTAGTTTTTGTTTCCTTTTTTTCATTAACTTAACAGTAACATCTTAAAATGAATACATAATGTTGTAAGTAATTATGAAATCTGCCCGTTTATTGTAGCGCAGAATCCAGGAATATTTAATGCTAGTAGTCCTCATTGGTGGTACGACTTTGTCGATAAAAACTTTCTCCAACGTTCACAGAACTTGAAATAAATATTCAGCTCCTCCTTGCCTGCAAAAGAGAAACAGAGAAATAAAAATAAATGATCTCCAATCTTGATTGAGGCGAGGACGAGGGTTTCAACAATACGTGTTGCCCTGTTTACATTTTTTTTCCAGCGGCGTGTCTGCAATGGCCCTCAATTTTCCTGGTTGTTAACTTCGACGGCCACGAATTTTGGACATTCTTCGGGAGGAAATGTTATCTCATTGGTTTTCAAGGGGAACAAGATAATTTGGATGAGAAAGCTTAACGAATGACAAGGGGAAAGGAACTATTTGTGGGTTTAAAAAAATGCATAGACTACTAAGTTACTTAAATTCAAATTGTAGTAGCTACCGTTCTCTTTGAGCTTAAGTTAATTGTTGGGAAAATTTGCTTTAATATCGGCGAAGGTACGTTTATTTCAATAACAGGGCCATTCCTTTTAGTTATATCATGACTTGTACATCATTGTATAACCTGGTGGTTTGTCCATTATGAGGAATGTGTGTTTTGTAGTGTACCACTTCTGTTGGTCTGCTCTAGTCTGTTGTTAGCGGCTTGAATTGTCCATTAGCTGATATGTGCGATCGCATTCAAACTCTTGCATATTCCTGCAAGATTCAGCTAGAAAGACAAACTCGAGGATAGTCTACTTGACAGAAGCCAAGACATATTTGACAGAAGACAAAATACGTCTTAGGATAGGCTACTTTACAGAAGACAAGACAAACTTGACAGAAAAGAAGCGTACGAGTATCGCCTACTTGACAGAAAGTAAGACACACCCGAAGATGGCAGACATGACAGAAGAAAAGACACACCCGAAGATGGCCTACTTGATAGAAGATAAGACACACCTGAAGATGGCCTACTTGACAGACAGTAAGACACATCCGAAGATGGCAGACATGACAGATAAAAAGAAACACCCGAAGATGGCCTACTTGACAGAAGATAAGACACACCCGAAGATGACCTTTTCTACAGAAGAAAAGAAAATACTTTACATCATTTTTCCAGCTGTTGTACTTATATGCAAATACGCTTATAAAAATGTAAATGTAAAAATGTAACATTGAATTGGAGTCTGAAACATTTTGAAAATGCACTTTAAAAGTCTTAATTGTGGACCTTGCCAGTCACAGAACTAGATTTGAAAATCCTGTGCGAACATTAATTTATAAAAGCGTCAATATATATGTCCATATTAACATTTGATAGCATGATGTGTCTTTGTTGAAGACCTATGTTCCCAAGGGAGCTGATAAAGTTTTGATTGATTTGATTGAAGATCAATGCTCATCATGTAGCTTGTCCTTTATAGAACGTCTCTCCCATCACAAAATGTATGAAAGAAACTCGTTCCCTTACCAGAACTCCAGCCTCCGCCACAGTCATACCCATGTATTCCTGTGATATCTTGGTGTCATCGTCTTTTTGGTCTACCCCTTCTTCTTTTGCCTGGCACCATACTTTCCATCCCTGTTCTCTCAAGACCGTTGTGTCCCTTGATGTGACCAAAGTATTTGCATTTTCTAGCCAAAATGGAATTGATAAACCAGTTCTCCTCTATGCTCAACTCTTGCCGAATGTCCAAATTTATCTTTTTCTTTGTCCAGGGTATTCTGAGGATCTTTCTGTAACATTTTGACTCGAAGGATTGTATTCTTTGTCTGGAATCCACGGTTATCGGCCATGATTGGCAGCCATAAGCTACCACAGGAAAAATACAGGCTCTCAAGACTTTTAACTGTTATCGTTTTGTTGGTGCTCTGCCAACATTTCTTCAGGCTGTTCTATCTCTGCATTGCCATCGCTAGACTTCTTTTGATTTCTTTCGAGCAGTCGACATTTGTGTCAATTCTGGAGCCCAGATATTCAAAAAGCGTGACCTGATCTATTTCCTCCCCAGCCACTGTCAATGTATGCTGACATTGTGTTTTGTCGGTGGTCATTATCTTTTGTTTTATTTATGTTTATAAACAGGTTTTGATCTTTACTGTGTCCATTTACTGCTGAAAGTAGCTGCTCTAGCATTTCTACACTTTTTGATAGTATTACTGTTATCATGATCATTGTTACACAAGTCAAATTCTGGTAGTAGTTGTGTTCCCAACTTCCCTGATGAGTTTAGAGATATTATGTAACGGAAGAGGCTCACCCTGTCCTTATATGATAATTATCTAAAGGAAGGTACCCACCCAAATCCTTGTCAGATTATTATCTAAAGGCAGGTACCCACCCAAGTCCTTGTCAGATTATTAGCTAAAATAAGGGTTCCAACTGGCGGCCAGCGGACCACATGTGGTTGGCGAAACCGTTTCCTGCTGTCGTGACATGTTGACCTTTAACTGTATACACCAGATCAGACAACAAAATAACACACTATTTATATTAAAACATAATTACAGTTCAATTGAAAAGAATTTATTTTAAAAAAAGAAGGTGTTATCTTTATATCAGACATCAGGAACATGGCTCTTCGGCAACGCAATCCAAAGCAGATCATCAGAGAGAGAGAAAAACTTAGAGAAACAATACTGCACTGTGGATACCCATTCCGGGAGTCCGAAAAAAACAACATGAAAATCGCATCCCATCCAACTATTTACTTCGAGAGGCTTTCGTTAAAATATTGGCACAGCATTTACAACCTTGCTCGATCTAACTGACTCACGTTTTACACAGAAGATGAAAGAGTCAAGTTGTTTATCTAGTCTATCCCTTTTTGTGTTACGTGCTTACAAATTAACAAACTTCGTAATGTTTTATTGTTACAAGAAGCATATCTTTATATCATTGTTAAACATATACAAGTTGATTTACCATCGCTCTGTTAACTGTCATTAAACACTGGTAAAATCAGACATTTTGAAAGAAATAGTTAATTACCAACTTTAACTTTTTCTTCCTCGTGATATCATTTTGATACATAGATTTAGTTTTAAGAATGTAGCGATAAGTTTTAAAATTCAAATCATTTCTTCTAAACAACGGCTTGCAGCAGGACAAAAAATATAGTGTGACACGCTACCATTCAACGTATCTTCGCCATGCCCACGAGCTGGTTTGCGTTTGATACCCTCGATCTAATTAAAGGTACACTTAGTGTTTATCAGATTTAAAATTGTGTCTTTACAGATTAATATCTAAAGGAATGTACACATGCAGTCCCTGTTTCTACAGATTAATGTTTATAGGAATGAACACACTCAGTGCTGCCTCAACAAAATATATGTAGGAATGACCACACTCAGTCCTGTCTCTACATAATAATATGTAAAGGAATGAACACACTCAGTCCTGGCTCTACAAAATAATATGTAAAGGAATGAACACACTCAGTCCTGGCTCTACAAAATAATATGTAAAGGAATGAACACACTCAGTGCTGCCTCAACAAAATATATGTAGGAATGACCACACTCAGTCCTGTCTCTACAAAATAATATGTAAAGGAATGAACACACTCAGTCCTGGCTCTACAAAATAATATGTAAAGGAATGAACACACTCAGTCCTGGCTCTACAAAATATATAAAGAAAATGCACACATGCAGTCCGTGTCTCTACAAAATATATAAAGAAAATGCACACATGCAGTCCGTGTCTCTACAAAATATATAAAGAAAATGCACACATGCAGTCCGTGTCTCTACAAAATATATAAAGAAAATGCACACATGCAGTCCGTGTCTCTACAAAATATATAAAGAAAATGCACACATGCAGTCCGTGTTCTCTACAGATTAGTATCTACAAAAATGTAGACGATCAGCCATTGTTGATACATGACCGTATCTATATGAATGCCACTCTGAACTCAACTAAATATACTAGATATAATATCCCCAAATTGTAAAATCATATTTGTCTGGACATGTTTGCCTTAAATATCTTTCTTGCTTTCTCTCTGCCGCAGATGAATCCTTAAGTGTGCAAGAAATTGCTGCCTGGTGATTACACCAGATCGGCTGTCTCTGACCGGTTGGACATAATTGTCTGAAATCATCCGACTAACTTCTGCTAATCGCGGACATTTTCATCGACCTGGACACTTCCTGTTTGGCTGTTACGTGCGGCAAATACGCCTGTTTAAGTCAGTTCCTTCTGACGAGATAAACGTCAGCCCCGGTAACATTTTTGTACTTTCGACATTGTCTGTGGCCATTAAAGGAAACGTTAGACTCGTTTTATTTAGCGGATTTCAGCTTATTTCTGTGTATGTATATAAGCTTAGCAATGTAGATTTATAAGCCGCTATATGCAAACACAATTACTCAACCAAACATTTTTGTCTGTATGGATGCATGCTTTAATAATGGCAGGGGATATGAAATGATGCCATACGGTTTCCGTCATTCTGTTATCAGTCTGTCCAGCTGAATGTGCCATGCTATTGGACAGACGGGTTCGTTTTGTGGTCGTCCCAGCAGTGAATGGGCGCTCGTTCTTTCGCTAAGTTTTAAGCAATGTTTGTGGTATTGTGGAACTGCGAGATATGAGAGTTTCGTCGCTGCCTTAAGGGTAGCCTGGACAGAACACTGTACAATAACAAGAGGCGTGCGTCTGCACGTGCATATTCTGTCACCAAGGAAGTGTTCTCCATCTTGATTTATTATCACAGGTTGTGCTTTTGTGTATACGGTGGTACGGCTATGGTTGTTCACTCTGGGAAACTGGGATATCTTTGGTTGTTCACTCTGGGAAACTGGGATATCTTTGGTTGTTCACTCTGGGAAAGTGTTATATCTTTTGTTGTTCCCTCTGCTAAACTAGGATATCGTTGGTTGTTCACTCTGAGAAACTGGGATATCTTTGGTTGTTCCACTTAGGAAAACTGGGATATCTTTGGTTATTCCACTTAGGAAAACTGGGATATCTTTGGTTGTTCCACTTAGGAAAACTGGTATATCTTTGGTTGTTCCACTTAGAAAGACTGAGATATCTTTGGTTGAGCCAGTCTAAGAAACTGGGATACCTTTGATTGATCCACTCTGAAAAATGGTGATATCTTTGGTGGATCCACTCTGAGATACTGAAATATCTTTGGTTGAATCTCTCTTGGAAACTGGGATATCTTTAGTTTATCCACTCAGGAAAACTGGGATATCTTTGGTTGAACCACTTTAGGAAACTGGGATGTTTTTGGTTGATCCAATCTGAAAAACTGGGATATCTTTGGTTGATTCACTCTGGGAAACTGGGGTATCTTTGATTGATTCACTCTGGGAAACTGGGGTATCTTTGATTTATTCACTCTGGGAAACTAGGGTATCTTTGATTGATCCTCTTCTGAAAACGGTGGAAGCTCCTTTGTCAATCCTCAATTGGATAAAGTAGCGCCTCATTGCTTTGTCCTCTCTTACATTTTGTTGCACCTTCTTAGTTTGTCCTCTCTTACATTTTGTTGCACCTTCTTAGTTTGTCCTCTCTTACATTTTGTTGCACCTTCTTAGTTTGTCCTCTCTTATATTTTGTTGCACCTTCTTAGTTTGTCCTCTCTTACATTTTGTTGCACCTTCTTAGTTTGTCTTCTCTTACATTTTGTTGCACCTTTTTAGTTTGTCTTCTCTGAATGAATGTGTGGGACTCTTTTGCTTGTTAATTATATAATAATGTTGTGCCTCTTTGGGTTATTCTCTATTGGTTAAGTTCGCGTCTCCTTATTTTGATGTCTCTTTGATAAGTGTGCACGCAAGCATAAAGTTTGATTTCATTTGTTCATTCAAAATCATGTTATAGTTTCTCTTTGTTTCTGAATCTAACAATTGCCCTTAGCAGGCCAACGATCCATATCATCTCATGATCGTTCATTCACATCTTTAACTCACTTTTTCTGCCATTATCTCCGACCAACTCTCGAAATTATTTACACTTGAACGTTGTTATACGTTGAAACGCAATGAATAAAGTAATTTCTCTACATCTATTGATATATCGCTGTTACAATATTACAGGGGGATGGAGATTAGAAGGAGCCGAAGAAGTTAAAACGGAAATAATGAATCAGAGATCGGGCACTATACGAAGAATGACTGCAGACCGTTGGAAGCGGAGGGAATTTGTTGCTGTCTTTTAAAAGAAATGGCTTTACCTGTCACTGATCAAGAATAAAATAATCAAGGATCACCATTTCACATTATATCGTCTTTATATCATTGTGTTATCATCATATTAAAATGTATCTTGTCACTCCAGCCGGAGTCAAGTGTCATCACTAACAGTTTATGTCTGTACTGGAACCCTGCATTATTGCAGTTTTGGAGAGACAGAAAAACTGGACAGAAAAGTAGAAAGAACAAAGATGTTGTGACACAGGGAAACATAGTTAGAAAAAGTGAGAATCTGTGATAGAAATACGTAACGAGAGGGTAGCAGTGAGATTGAGAGAAAAAGAGAGAGGCAGACATTCCGAGAGGAGTCAGAGAGGATGTACAAACAGATCCACTGAGAAATAGATCCAATGTATTTTCAGAGCGAGATATATACACACACACACACACACACATATAGATATTTATATATATATGTGTGTATATATATATATATTTATATATATATATTTATATAAATATATATATATATATATATATATATATATATATATATATATATATATATATATATATATAAAGTGTTTGTGACTGAATGAAAGTGGGAGAGAGAGAAAGAGTGTGTGTGTGTGTGCGTGTGTAAATCTGAAAGATTGATCACCCCTTTCCTAAATCTAATAACAATACTAGAGAGAAAGATGTGTTTCTGCAGCCCAGTGATATTGAAAGTCTGGTACATACCTCTTGGGCTACTCTCCCTTTGTCGTTAGTCTGGTACTGAGTCTGACAGAAAATATGTATTTCTCAACCATCCCCCATAATTAGTTGTGTTGTTGCACTGCAGTACTGACCCCCATCCAATTTGTTTTCTTCTGCAGTCTAGACTTTGGCTCAGATCTTCATAAATCCTGGACAGACCAGAAGGCATCACTCGGTGCTATCCAAACCAGCTTTATTGTGACCAGATTTATGACAACCGGGGTCGTGAGGGTGGTGGCACTTAAATTAACACTACTAGACCTATTCAATTCATCGTCGTTGTCATCTGTCCAATTTTTTTAATTTTTCTCATCAGTTTTGTTTTATTGTTGTACTTCCATAACTAAATATATATTTACTCAGCGACCGTCCTTTGATGTTAGAGCTTTAACATTGGACATTATAGCTTTCTCTATCGCTGTTGATCTATTTACACAGTACTCGATCTTTCTTTCTCTTTCTCTATTTTTTCTGCCTCTTTTTATACAAATCTTGCTTTTTTTTTACTTTTTCCCTCTTTCTCGCTCTCTTTCTAGTTCTCCCTCTTTATTCCTTTTCATTTTTTTTCTCATATCATCTTCCTTTGTCTTTTTCTTTCTTTTTTAGTGTTTTTTAAATTTCACATGTAGTCGCTCTCTACGTTCTCCATTTTCCTATTTTTCTACCACTCCCTCACTTTCTCTCTCTCTCCTTTCTTCTTTCTCGCTCTATTTCTGTACATATTCTTCCTTCCTGTATCTCACTCTTATTCTTTCTCACTGTCTCTATTTCGCTCGTTTTCACTTCATCTTCTCTTTTTTTCTCACCACCCACTCTCTCTATCTATCCCTTTGCCTAATCCTCACATTTTCCTTCCTTCTCTCTCTCTTTCTCTTTCTCCTCCTCTTCTGCCTTTGCTATTTCTCCTCTTTTTCCTTCTCTTTCTGTTTATCTTTTTGTCTCTCTACAAAATTATGTGTCAATAATTTCGCCATGGTGGCATCTCTACCATAGTACTATTTCTAACAAACCTCTCACGCCTTAAACAATAAACTTAATACAGCGTACACTATTTCAAATTAGATATTTCAGCAACAACAAACACTTGATTCTATCTTGTCAAACGTCCTCCCAAGCTGCTCTATTTATACACATTCAAAGATAGTTCTTTATTCAAGTTTCGGATGCGTACACACAATATCATTCGAAACTAAACCAGACTACACGATTGCATCATTCTCTTTAACGGTCTTTAACCGTCACTTGTATTACCCAACAATACCAAACGGAAACGAAAAGTTAAAATTGGTAGTCACATCGGATGGTTGTGGGAAGAATTTTCATCTATTATGCGATCAAGCCCTCGCACGAAGAGCGTACCGTTTAAAATCATATTGATTCGCTTGTTGGATTCTGGTAGTGACGTCACAAAAGGTCAACATAACGTATATGGTCTAGCAAATCAAGATGGCTGCCTGCAGATATATAATTGGCGCAACATGTTGTTGTTGTTGTTGTTATTTGTTGTTGTTGAATGCCCACAATGTGTAGGATTACTCTTTTGTGCGCCCTTAAAAGGACGTTTAGTGGCGGGTCGTTGTTGCTTTCCTCACATCTCGGGCGTGCAGGTGACGGTGGACCGGGATTCTCCACCTTCATCTGCGTGTCACTCACTACTGCGGGGATCTCGTCGATCCCTTACTTTGTTAGCCAGGCTGCCATGAACAACAGCCAATTTCCATGGAGGTCTACGGGGAAGTCAAGGTGAGAGTCTTGACCTGTATATTTTGCCTGATCCTGACTAACATATCTGATCAATATTTTGCTCGGCGCAATAAGTTAATGTCCGTTACATCGGCTATGGCAATATTATTATAACGGCAGATGTCTTACTAGAATGTTCACTTTTATTAACACTTCTGTAATATAATCAAAGTTATTGTAAGCAATAGCTATGTCTATACACTTTGTAGTAGCCGAATCAGAAATGCAGTTTTCACAGGGTTAGAAATAAATAACCTTAAACAGCTACTGCATCGTCTGGTTTCGTTTTTGATTTAATTAGAATTGTTCATGTCAAATTTTTAACGTATCTTCAGTTTCAAAATGAGTGCACATTACCTGATTGGTCTAGCATTCTAGCCCCCCACCCCTGTTAATAATGGGTGTTTCTCCTTATCATGCACATGAAAACAGTCGTGCCTTTACACACAATACCATACACATAATGTCATATATACAGCTCCCTCCACACGATACCATGCATACAATGCCAATCATACGATTCTGTACACTCAATACCATACGTACAAATACATACATACGATGCCATACTCACGATACCATACTCACGATACCTTACACGCAATACCATACACGCTGCATCTCTCCCTGCATCTCTCCCTGCATATCGTTATACGTTTTTATTATTTCCTCATGTTTGCCTTTCCCACTCAAGTTTACGGCTGATATGCTCCAACGCCACTCCGACTAACGAACGCCATATGAACGTTCCAATAACCCCTTTTCCTGTATTTTCCCACTTCGATCTCAGTGTCAATAAAACTATGATTTTTGGTGCAAATATCCCCCGCGCAGTTGTCAACCATTAAGTTTATTTCTGGATATCTAGAGTGAGCTATTAATACAGGAAAATAAACAGACTAATGAAGGGATGCCTGAGTCAGTTAGGGTAGTGGGTGTGAGAGCAGGCTGATAATTAGCTAGCCGTGGGTAGACGTAACAATGAAGCTAACACCTCAAGATGTTCAATGTACTACCTATCACTCTCTCGGCTCAGATCGAGGGCCAGCGCACCTCTAGAATCTTACCGTCCTGGTAATCAACGTATTAGAACTAGTTCTGCTTATTTTTTTTATGTTTTTATTTTACGTGTTTGCCTCACTAGTTTCTGTTGGCGGAGGCGCGCCTATTCCACCCCAGACTGTAGTCAACTGGGCGATATTAAGACGCATAAACCAGTGCTTGGATGTATGTATGCGTCTGTATGTATCTATGCTAGGTTTGTGCGCTCTCAGAAGCCATCCCAACCAAAGTGCAATGGTAGGGTCTCAGCCTGAAATCGCGTGTAAAAGTTGTACAAGAGTGTGATTGTTGGACAGTCAAATGAAACAGAGTGAAGTAAGAAGAGAGAGGAACCAGAGTTACCCCAGAGTTCCCAGATTTACAGTCGCAGGCCAAGTTGCCATTAACTTTCATTCTCCTGGTCGTGAAGGTATTATAACTTGCTATTTTCCCTTTGCAGGGCAGTGGGCCACTAGCTTTCATCTTCCTGGTCGTATTCCTCTGAAAAAAATATGCCAAAATGACGTAAGCGCTTACGTTTCTTTGAAACTCGCGCCTTAAAAGTATTACCAAATTCACAAGCAAACTCTCTTACATGCCAGTTGTTACAAAATATATTGTCTTTCTGATTTCCTTACTAATGATCCTGCTGAGAAGCATATCATTGCACTACAGACACGAGGGTCCAGCTTCTTATTCTTCAGTTCGCCTAATGACCTACAAAACCTTTACAACATGCAACCAGAGGAAAATTGTCAAGAACCCTGCATGAGCAGCCTCCATCATCATCATCCCCTTCACTTCGCCGTCTTCACTCGAAGTACACTCGTAACTTTGCTCATCTAAGAACACGCCAGCTACAAGTGAAGATGTGTTCTCCCTTACGAAAGGAGTACGCTACTTCTACACACTTGTCGATTTTGTTAGCTGTCGATTGAATTGTAAAACAATCATGTGTGAAATTATAACTTAAGGGCCTCTTGTCATATTCTTGCATGTGTACGTTGTTACTAATTTTCGGGTATTCGCCTCCAAAAAGTAACAGTTTTAGTTGCTATCAGATTCGTTGATAGACATTTTCTGGAATATGTTAACTCGAAGAACATTTTCATCTAACAATGACACAGTCAAACACAAGTTTAGCAGAATAATGTTGGAGTAAATGACAAATTTAGCAGAAAAATGTTGGAGCCAATGAAAAGTTTGGCAGACTAATGTTGGACATTTGGATAAAAATGTATTTATTTTCGTAAAGATTCCAATGACTGAAACAATCAGACAAATGAGAGTTTCTGAATATTAATGATTGATGTTTGTAGTAGTGATTTATAGTTGGTGAGCATGGGCTGAAACTGACTCGACAGCGTCCACAGTAAGATTCTATAGGACATTATCTTGACAGTGCTCACAGTAAGAGTATAGGGGACATTATCGTGACAGTGCTTACGTAAGGTTCTAGAGAACATTGGCTTGCCAGTCCTCACAGTGAGTTTCTGCAGGACATTTACTTGAAAGTGTTCAGAGTATGGTTTTGTTGGACATTCGCTTGACAGTGTTCTGGACAGGTTCTAGAGGACATTCAATGGACAATGTTCAGGGTAAGGTTCTGGAGGACATGGACATGGCAGTATTGACTTACTTAACTTAACGTCTTTATACTGGTTTAGAAGACTCTGCAGAGTCTGTATACAACCAGTTCCAATTACATCATCTTGCTCTAGAAGCTGTACGCATCCAATCTATTCATATCTGCATTGACCGTCCCAGCCTCCACCACCTCACTTGGCAATGCATTCCAAGCATATTGAGAGTAAAGAAGTTCTTGTGGACACTAACTTGACACTGTTCAGAGTAAGGTTCTGAGTTGATGTAAAGGTTTGCTCTGACGCCACTCGTTGTCTCCAAGTTTCTCTTGTTGTCCTTTTGCCTTATTAAGGTGACGCTTTACTGATAATGTTGTTAACAGGTCCAGCATGCTAATAAAACACTACGTAACTTCACCCAAATAATCTTCTTCCCTCACCACGTAACAACGTTACACACCAATAATCATCTTCCCCTCACCAAGTAACATTACCTACCAATAATCGACGTCCATCAAACAATAGCTTTTCATCGATATTCTTCCCTTCTTCATGTAAATGTGATCCAATAATCTTCACCACGTAACAACATACGAACAATCTTCCTTAAATCTCCGTATATCATCACCACAGCGATCTTTCTTAAATCTCCGTATATCATCACCACAGCGATCTTCCTTAAATCTCCGTATATCATCACCACAGCGATCTTCCTTAAATCTGCACATATCATCAACACAACAATTTTCATCCACTCGCCACCTTACGTCATCTCAATAACCCTCCTCCCCTAACAACGTAACATCACCCCAACAATCCGCCGCACCCCTCATTACGTAACATCACCTCAACAATCTACGGCTTCCCTAATCACGTTATATCAACAATCTACTTATTCCCTCACCCTGTAACAACACCCCGATAATCTTCCCTCACTAACCATTTAAAAACACCTCAATAATATTCCTCCACTCACTGAATAACAACATTCCAATAATCTGTCTCCACTCACCACGCAACAACACACTAACAATCTTATTCCACATACCTAACAGAACAGAATACCTAACATTTCTCTCGTAAGTTGAAATCAGAACATTCAAGAAATAACAAGAAAGGTGAAAGAAAAAAAATCACGCCTGAACGAGAATTGAATGCGAGAATTATGACACATTTTTGCACTCATCTCCGTTAGAACATTTTTTAAATGTGGTTTTCATTTTTTTTCTTTTCCTTTTTGGCGTTTAAGAATGGACGTGTTGTATGCACACCGTTTCAACATTTGATCAAAATAACACAAATCAACATTTTATCAAAAGGAGGCATCAACATTTGATCAAAAGAACACACATTTCTTTGAAACATTTTACTGTTGATGGCCATCATTTATCAGGACAGACTTCATTTTGCTATTTAAATTTATCCCCAAACACATTTATTTGTTCACTTTTTTATCGATTTATTCGCACACGCATATTTTTGTGAGATGAGAAAGCTGAAAGCTAGAGAAACAGGTAAATGAAACACGTGAAAAGTTTATCAGACCGTAACTTAACGTCTTTATACTGGTTTAGAAGACTCCGCAGAGTTACCAGTTCTATGTACATCACCTTGTTCTAGAAGCTATGCGCATCTAATTTATTCTTAAATGCATTAATCGTCCTATGGCAATGCACTTCAAGCATTCACCACTCTCTGACTAAAAATATATTTCCTAATATCTAATCTGGACTTTTCTTTAGTTAATTTGTAGCTTTGGTCTCTTGTTCTTGTAGGTGGTTGTATTTTTAAAAAAAACTTGTAATAGTCTAATTTAGCCGTTCCTTTGATTACCTTATAAACATGTTACCTCGAATTCTGATCTTTTATAGACACTGTAGGCCAGTTTTTTCTCTTTCCTCATAACTGTCATTCTGGAATCTCACTATCAGCTGTGTCGCCCTTTTTTGTATCCTTTCCAGCATGTTATTATTCCCTCTATGATAAGGACTATACACCTGTACACTACTAAAAATCTAGGTCTAACTAATGCTTTATACAGGTCGACTATCACTTCCAATGTTTAATATTTTTTTTATTATACCTAACATTGCATTTGCCTTTTTCACTATTACCTCGACTTGTTCACTCACCTTACCTGTATGATCTATTATAACCCCTAGTTCCTTTTCCTTTTCTATCTTTATATTATTGTTCTCACTTATTCTGTAATTATGTTCCATATTCGATCTACTCATGTGGATGACTATACATTTATCTACATTAAACTCCATTTGCCAGCTTACAGACCATCCTCAAATGTTATCTAAATCCGACCTCAATATATCTACTTTTGCTTTAGATGAGCCACTACTGCATAGTTTTGTATTATCAGCGAATTTTGCAATCATGGATCCCATTTTGATGTCCAAATCATTTATATATATCAAAACTAAATTGGTTCCAAAAACCGAGCCCTGTGGCACACCACTTTTCACTTCACACCACTCAGAGTACTCCTTATTTATGCCCACCCTCTTCCTTCTTCCCGTTAACCAGTTTTCAATCCATTCGGCAACTTCCCCACCTATTCCATGTGATTTTAACTTTCGAAATAATCTTTGATGAGGTACTCTATCCTTTGCAAAGTCTAGATAAATAACATCCACTGGCTCCCCTTTATCTATGATTTTAGTAACCTCTTCCATGAATTCTAATAGATTTGTTAAGCATGATCTCCCTCTAGTAAACCCATGCTGACTATTTCTAATTAGATTAAATTTGTCTAAATGCATTACAATGTTTTCTTTGATTATTGACTCTAACAAGTTACAGACTATGCTCGTTAAACTCACCGGTCTCTAATTTGCTGGATCTGATTTTTTGCCTTTTTTGAATAAGGGGATCACTCCTGCATCTTTCCAATCCCGTGGAACAATCCCTTTTGTAAGTGATTGAGAACACGATATAGCCAATGGTTTTGCTAGCTGGTCTCTAATTTCAAATAGCTATTTTGGATGAATGCCATCTTTACCTGGAGATTTATCCACTTTCAACCACTCCAATTTAAAAAAAAACCATTTCCTCTGTAATACAGATTGATCTTATTCCCGCTGTATCCATGTCTCTTTGAAAAATATCTATAGGTTTTGGGATCTTGGAGCAGTCCTGTTTTTGTGTAGACTGTGCCAAAGTATCGATTGAGTAGATTAGCTGTGTCCCTCTTCTCATTTATTATTTTTCATGTGCTATCTATGAGAGAGCCTACTTTGTCTTTCGTTCTTTGTTTATTTGTAACACAAGAAAAGAAGCTTTTACTATCGGATTGAGCAAGTTTTTTTTTCTAAGCCTATTTTTGGTGCTATGTTCACTTTCTGAGTTATGGTCTGCTTGTCTAAATATTTAAAATGTTTCTTTTGATGTACCTGTCTTTATATTTTTTTTCCATGCTTTATTTTTTAGCTCTCCTTCAATTAACTAGAAATCTAATTATGCACTTTTTACGTTTGTGGTTTACCTCCATACATGTAACACATTCCTCTTTTAGCTTTTCTAAAACTGTTTTAAAACTCTCCTACTATTGTTCAACATCTGTTCCTCCGACAAAATCTTTCCAGATTATGTGTATCGCTGCCTCTTTCATTTTTTAAATATCTGCCTTAGAGTAGTCGTATGTTCGCGTGTTTATGTTTACTTCTTTCCCTGCTATAAGATCTCAACAGATAATTTGATAGTCACTTGAGCCAAACAGTTCCACAACGGTAACGTTTTAAATCATGTTTTTTTCTGTAGTAAAAACACAGTCGAGTTTGTGTAAATATGGCAAGTTATTGTAAACATGTCAACAGTATACCAAACCTAGTCTGCGTAGGTATGTCAACTTATCGTAAACATGTCAAACTTGTACCATACCTAGTCTGTGTAAGTATATCAAGTTATTGTAATCATGTCAAAAGTATACCAGACCTAGTATGTAAATATGTCAGGTTATTGTAAAAATGTCACAAGTATACCAGACCTAGTCTATGTTTGGCAAGTTACCGTCAGAGAATTGCATATACCATTTAAAATGTTTTTCGAATACTTTCGAGTACTAATGCCCAAATCATCCATGGCGATTGTAGATAACAATATCAGGGCAACATAGTCTTTCTCAGTGTTCTAAATATTTATTTTAATGTCTCTTGTAACGCATATAGCTTTTCACGTGACTGCTGTCTCTTTTTAACGTTTGTTTGTTTGTTGTACTGTTTTTGTTTTGTTATACGACATTTTTCCCATTGCTGGGGTAATCGAGGGGGTTTTGAAGGCTGAGGACTACAGACCGCTTCGTCACTGCTGTCGCCACGTCGTGTGCTGACTATGTTTGTTTATTTCACCCCGAACAGAAAAATAACATATGCCATACCGGGGATTCGAACCGCTGCCCTCCTTGTCGGCAGGCAGGACTCGAAACCATTCGGCCACGCGCTCCTGTATTTGCTTCAAATAAAGCTCACTCGTTGTCGTGACTCTCTCTCCAGTTGTGTCCTTTGTGTACGTTATTATTCTGACTGACAAGTGCTAAATATGTCATCAGTTATTGTGGATTACTCTCACAACTAACTTTTACGAATTGTCAATTTTGGGTTAGTACTAGCATCTCTTTGTAACACGTAAGCTGGAATGGATATTTTAAACATCACTTGCAGTCATCTCACATGATTCCATTGGACCTTTAACAAATAGTTAATCTATAACTTTTTGTACGGGCTTTGTAAGGTAGAAACATTACTGCCGTTTGTTTTTTTTTTTTTTTTTTGGGGGGGGGGGGGGGTTTAACCGTTAGACAAATAATCTAATTTAATCTAATCTAATCTAATTTAATCTAATTTAATCTAATAATACGCGCAGTTGAAAACTTATCCATGATGGCCTGCATGTTCTGTTCTGAGCACGTGCTAATTACACAGTCATCAGCTAAGAGGGGCTCTAAGAGGGATGTTCCTTTAACATTTGTGAACAACTATAGACGTGCCAGAGTGAACAGCTGTCCAATAGTTTTGTATCTGATTTGTATACCAGTAGCACAGACATGTATACCAGCAGCACAGACATGTATAGCAGCAGCACAGACATGTATACCAGCAGCACAGACATGTATACCAGCAGCACAGACATGTATACCAGTAGCACAGACATGTATACCAGTAAAACAGACATGTATAGCAGCAGAAAGCGTGTCAGCAAATACCATACAAAGGCGCGTTTAGGCCAGCACGCAGTTCTGTTTGTTTGACTCCGTTGTGGCAGTACATGAGCCGACATACCATTATGAAGATTGCGGACAACTGGATTACATTTTCCAGGGCAGCCGAATTTCGCGACGATTTTCCTTATTCCTTTATAAACAATGTAAAAGTCCGTGGACAGATCAGCAAATGTGTACAAATGGCGACACTGTTCCTGTCATTTTCTTGAATTGGACGAGCTGCAAATATCATGTCAAGCGACCAGTCCGGAAATGATACTGACTCTCCAGGAGTACCTCCCGCTCTTAAGTGGTAGACCAAGGCTCAAACCAGAACTGTTACCGCCATTGACAGGACAGGTATTCCCTTGTGAATATCCCAAGATTGGTGATTACCTTTCGGCTTGTACATGTAGACACTCGTAGCATCTTTAATTTCCTCTAGTATATGACCTTCATCACAAATTGAGTGAAAGAGATGTGTTAGCTTACGCAGCAGTACGGGACCTGCTACATTGGAAACCTTAGCAGGAATAGTATCTTACCCACATGCTGACTTTCAGGAAGATTAAGGGGTATCGTCTTGTTAAAATCTAAACAGGCGATGTTTTCATTTGGCAGATCCCTTGCAGCCTCATTTTCATCAATCCAGTAAGGATGCCCGTGGACCACATGACTCAAATACTCCTAATCAGTAGAGCATACAACATTCTTCAGAGAGGCCCATTAATCCTCCAATGTGTTCATGCAGAACTGTGCTTCCATTTGTCGACTGCTCAGAACCCTGTAAAATCTTTTCGCATGGGTTCCACTTTGCATTTTAGAGATATCAAGTGTCTCCATAGGTTTTCGGTCCCGATGACGTGGCCTTGACTTTATATACAGATTCCACTTTGGAGTGGTGAGACTGTGACCCAAGCACCGCTCGGCAACACTTCTGAGGACATAGTTAATGAGGCGCCACTACTGAGAGCGGGGATGTATTCGTCTTGTTGCGAGTGGGCATCTGACGCATGATTATAGTGATGGAAAGATCGTGAGGAACACAGAGGCTGAAAAGTAGAATCCATGATGTTTTACTTGCCCTTGCCATGATCTACACGCTCTCTTTTAACCTTAATATCGTCAGGATTCGAAATTGTCTGGGGATAAGCTCTGATCAGTGCAGAACTCATCCCGTGTCCCAGTATAGGTTTGGGCGTCCTGAGTCGGTAGTTGATGCCCTTTATGGCCTAACAAGCTCACGGACTAAAGGATACTTCTTCTTCTTCGTACGCTGTCAGACGTCAACTTGAATTTTTTAGAAGAAAGCAGCTGTCATCCTGAGGCTGTCGACACTGCCATAGAGCTTGTCTAGTGTTGGCACTGGTAATGGCCACGTGCTTTCTTTGGTCCTCGTACGTCGGGCAATTTTGCAGCTGATGTTCAGCGGTTATTTTTCCTGTACCACATGTGCATTCGTCAGTGCCACCTATCTTCAGTTTATTGAATAGATGGTACCTCAGTCTGTTGTGGCCTGTGCGGAGTCTGAAGACCACGACTTGCTCTCTTCTGTTCAAGTGGTAATAGGCATCATTTTTTGTGTAACCAGTATGCTCTGTTTCCCATTTGGCCATGTATCTGTCCTTAATAAACATTCTGAACTCTTCGTAGGTCACACTAGAATCTTGTTGTGCCTCCTCGTTGCCTTGAATGTTACAGCGGGATGGAACCCATTGTACCACTACTCTTTTTTGGTGCGGACTGCTAGCATAGTTGATAGAGTACTGTTCTTAAATCATTATGTTCTGTATTTTTCTGGCTTTTTAGTGCTGTAACCACGGACAGGGCATCTGTAAACAGGACCATTTGTCTTTCATTGCTTTCGCCTGTCAGCATTGCTTCTACTGCAGCCTTCAGTGCCTCTGCCTCGGCTCTGAAATTGCTTGAGAATTTTCCAGTTGCCACTGACAGTGTTATTTTTCTACCATTTATTAGGCCCAGGAATACCCCTGCCCCTCCATTCTGTGTTGTGTTTGTTACAGAACCATCGGTGTACGCATGGGTCCAGTCCATGCTTGGGTAGTTTTTCGTTATGTGCCTCAGGCGTATGTCTCTTCTTTCTTTTTCAGTCTGGCTATTCTTGTTTCCAATACCTGGTATATTTTCTACCACCTCTAGAACAATATGCTGCTTCCGTGTGGGTTTGCGTACAGTAGGGTTGGGCTTTTGTGTTGTTATGGTGTTCATAGGGTCTTCTCTCATCTTTGCTTTGGCTATTTCTGCAAAGTTTCTCCGCTGTAGTTTCCCTTTTCCAAATCTATTTGGACTAAAGGATACGCAATAACGTAACTGACATCAGCTTGGTATGTTTCTGCGATGTCAAGCCCACTCTAGAATACCGTGTAGCCGCCCACATATTGTGTAATAGGGCACGCGTCTCTGTCATGGCACGCCCACTCTAGTACACTGTGTAGCTGCCCACAGCTAGATTGTGTAATAAGGGCACTTCTTCTGGTGAACTTGTCTTGTCAGGTAAAACCACATTCACATTGTAGCGCCCTAGTTCTCTTGACCACCATTTTCGGGTCTATTGGCCTTGACCCTGTCAAGTTTTTGTATTGACGTTCCACGAGCGAAAGGTTTAGAGTTTTCATCCTATATAAATTCTTGGTTCAACTGAATTGTCTGACGCACAAGTATATTTAAGTGAGAAGGATCGTGATGTCGCTAAACGCGCTCTCTCGTCCTGAATTACTTTGGTCCAATGGCAAGACGCAGTCAAGACGATTAGAATTACTCCCGTGCGCATCTCGAACCAGTCGGATGAATGTCCAGCTATTCTGAATGTTGCTTGTTGTTCCGAATACAGCGAGCCATTCAGCTGAATCCGCTCGGTCGCGAACATCATGTCTGTCACGATTTACCACAGCTCTTCGTGTCTCTTACAGTCGAAGTCTTGGTGTAGTCTGTCAATGAGGTGTTTAAGTCGCCATTGGACTCTGCACTGTTCAGTAATATTTCGCGCGTTAGGGATGTGATCCATCGTGTCTCTGTCCTGTCGAAAACCTGCACGAGCTAAATTCATTTCGTCGTTGATTTTGTTTTCTGACCTTTTCATGACGATCTTGAGGAGAATTCAGCTTGTATGACTAATTAGATTGATGTAGCGATAGTTAGGTCTTTGGGGAGTTGGATAAACACATTTCGTTTCCATGTGGTTGGCCATGTAGTACTGTGCTAGACCTTCTTGTATAACGTGTAGAAGTACTAGACGCAAGCTTTTCCATCTGCGTGTGGGACTTCAGTCAGTAGACCATCACATCCAGGTAATTTTACTTGCATCACGTCTTGGATTGCTAGTCGGACCTTATCTATCGTAGGTTTCGGTTCTTCTTCTTCTTCTTCGTACGCTGTTTACAGCGATGTTTACGTTGCACTGTTTTATTTTGTTAAGCCTGTGGCTCAGTGCATCCGATTTCAACAGGCGTTTCCTTAGCCTTTGGCTGTCCCCAGCCTAACTGGAAGGCAGCAGTTGTTTTTGGTCAGAGTTGTCTCTCTTAGGAAGTTGTCTTGCAGGACTTTCGAGTCTTCCCTACTCGTGTCTATAGGGTTTGGCAATTATATGATGGACTATGTATTAGTCTGTACTATCCCGGAAGAGAGGCAGTCCAGTGTGACTTTGTCCCAGGATCGTCACGTCCTGCCAGAAACGTAGCATATGCATGTGAGTGAGGTATCTCTTTGCTCCCTTTATTTTCTCGGCTCATCTGCAGTGATGGTACGCCTAGCATTCCCCGCCACCCGGGAGGTTGTCACAATAGGGAAAGAGGTACAATGTCCACTGGACTGCATCTCTTCTGCGTCCATTGGGATGACTGAAAGCAGACAGAGACAAAGAGCGAGGCAGGAGTGCATTTTACCAGGTGCATTTCTGCGGCTCGACCGGGCCGGGCTGAGACGCAAGCCACAGCCATGTCGTAGCCTCCCATGACAGCGGTGCTGAGATTTAGGGTGGGATTCTGGCTTAGAGGCGTTCGGCCGTAGTCCCTCAGATGTTAGCTTATCAGCCAAGCACGTGGACCAAATGTCAGCGACCTGTGATTCCTCTCGAAATAGTGCATTTGACCAGGGGACAAGCCTGGTCATTGCACGGAGATGTTGTTCGCCTGGTGTGCGGACATATCTCATGGTCAAGGGTTGAGTCTCAGCAGTTCGCAGTGAGGTAGCTGATCTACTGCTTAGAGCACCCCGACCGAGAACTAAGTCTTCTACAAATGGTTTCATACCTCATCACCGGATGGGGTGAATATCGAGCAGCTTCCCGCCCGCTTTGATCGGCGGACGGCAGAGACCTCATTCTGCGGCTCGACCGGACGGGGCTGGAGCGGAAGCCCCAGGTCCCCACCATGTCGAAGCCTCCCTTTGCAATCGTGCTGAGCTTTGGGCGGGATTTTGGCTTAGAGGCGTTCGGCCGTAATCCCTCACCTTGTAGCCTCGCGCCGTTGGCTTATCAGCCTAGTACGTGAACCAAATGTCTGCGGCTCCTCTCGAGTTGAGCAGGATTACCTTAGCAACGCCCTGTCATTAGTAGGGTAAAACAGACCTGTCTTCCGAGGGTCTATTTCCAGCACCCGTTCAATATTAGACCGGACGTATCAGTAGAGGGCTTTTTAGTCTGTCAATGGCCAAGTTTCTGGAACCTGCGATTTCTGCAGAGTTAAGACCAGATTACCATAGCAGACGCTCTTTCATTAGGGGGTTAAAAGACTGACCTGTCTTCCGTGGGTCTAATACCAGCACATGTTCACTATTAGACCCCACGAAGGTGCTCTCGATTTAACAGTCATTCTACAGTATTGGCGTGTTAAGTCAATTTAAGCCGCAGGCTCCACTCCTGGTAGTGCTCTTCCGTCAATTCCTTTATCAAACACTGAATGCAGACCAACCGAGCCACAGAGGGCATAACCCCAGATTTCCGAGGGTCTAAATCCAGCACCCGTTCCATATTAGTTAGACCCAAGGAAAGTGGTCTCGGCATGTCAGTCATTTCAGTGTTGGCCGTGTTGAGTCAGATTAAGCCGCAGGCTCCACTCCTGGTGGTGCCCTTCCGTCAATTCCTTTCAGTTTCAGCTTTGCAACCATACTTCCCCCGGAACCCAAACACTTTGGTTTCCCGGAAGCTGCCCGCAGAGTCATCGAAGCAACTCCTGTGGATCGCTAGTCGGCATCGTTTATGGTCAGAACTACGACGGTATCTGATCGTCTTCGCGCCTCTGACTTTCGTTCTTGATTAATGAAAGCATTCTTGACAAATGCTTTCGCAGTAGCTCGTCTTGCGGAGATCCAAGAATTTCACCTCTAACGCCGCAATACGAATGACCCCGTTTGTCCCTGTTAATCATTACCTCCAGTTCCGAAAACCAACAAAATAGAACCGAGGTCCTATTCCATTATTCCATGCACCATTATTCAGGCAGCCGAGGCCTGCTTTTAACACTCTAATTTGTTCAAAGTAAACGCGCCGGCCACCCAGGACGCTCAGCGAAGAGCACCCGTGGGAGAGAGCCGGCAGACGGTAGGGCAGGAGACAACGGGCAGTGAACCGGCGCGAGCCGGACCGCCCGCCTGCGCCTGAGATCCAACTACGAGCTTTTTAACTGCAACAACTTTAATATACGCTATTGGAGCTGGAATTACCGCGGCTGCTGGCACCAGACTTGCCCTCCAATAGATCCTCGTTAAAGGGTTTAAAGTGTACTCATTCCAATTACGGGGCCTCGAAAGAGTCCCGTATTGTTATTTTTCGTCACTACCTCCCCGTGCCGGGAGTGGGTGAGTTGCGCGCCTGCTGCCTTCCTTGGATGTGGTAGCTGTTTCTCATGCTCCCTCTCCGGAATCGAACCCTGATTCCCCGTTACCCGTTACAAACATGGTAGGCATGTCACGTACCATCGACATTTTATAGGGCAGACATTTGAAAGATGCGTCGCCGGCACATGAGGCCATGCGATCAGCACAAAGTTATCCAGAGTCACCAGTGGGGACGCCGCAACCCCACGAGGGGAAACGACGATTGGTTTTGAACTAATAAAAACGCGAGGGTCGGAGCTTGGTAAGCATGTATTAGCTCTAGAATTGCCACAGTTATCCAAGTAGGATCGTGTCATCTAAGGAACCTCGACTGATTTAATGAGCCATTCGCGGTTTCACCGTGAGACAGTGTGAACTTAGACATGCATGGCTTAATCTTTGAGACAAGCATATGACTATTGGCAGGATCAACCAGATATCTGTCGGAGACGTACGTACCGCAAACACCGGTCGGCGGAGGACGGGTGTGTAAAAAGCCTCACTGTGACGGCCGCAGGGACCGACTGACGAACGGACGGACGGTTGTCCCCCCCCCCCCCGAACCCTCACTCCGTCGACCTAGGACCGCCTGACAGGGGCCCCTACACACACCAGACGACTGAACGACCGACCGGGCTCGCTCGAGGAGGGATGGCAGCGCTCTGTGCAGAACGGATCCCAACGACCCCGGCGATGAATTTCACTGGGACTAGAGACAATTTGGCCTGCCGGCCTGCCCTTCTCCCGAGGGTTGGTCCCCGGGATAACACAGGGCCTTCAGGCACGATTCCTGCTTTCCATTTGCCGGTCACAAGCTTTTTGCGAGAGTCTGACCACCAGCGAGACGAACTGTCGAGCTCTGCTATAAGCCTTAGATAAATCACCACCGACTGACAACGTTTCTCGATACGGACCAGAGCAGCGCACCTCGGCGGAGGAGACTCCAAAAAAAACCGCATCCCGATACCTCTACGGGGAAAGGCGAGCAAGCGTTTTCCGCAAGCCCGAGCTATCGCTCCGCCTGGCGGGACTGAGATCGCTTTACGAACACTGGTTGAAATTGAATCGCGGCGGCGAGACAATTACCCCAGATAGGTTTAGGTTCAATGTCCTGGGTCTTAGACGTTATGTTGATGTTTTCACCTTTGTCTCGTACATGTCTCTGCAATATTGCTTCCGTCTCTGGAGTATATCCCTGCTCTCCCTCAGTTTATTGCTACTATGTCTGGAATATATCCTTGCTCTTTCAATAGGCTACAACAGTACCAATAAGGAATAATAAAGGCAATTATAGAATCGGTGATAGATGTAGAAACATATTGCAACTGTCAGGCACAAACAATTGTATTAGATACTACGTTAACAAAGAATAACACCAATTGTTGATCCGAAGCTGAGCAAAGCTCAAATGGAGAGTATATCAACGTTTATCAAGGAGACAATTTTGCGAGAGAACAATTCAAAATAACATTTAAAGATTTATTTAAAGTTTTTGATAGAGTAGATACGGATACATTCTGTGCTCCAGAATACAAGGATAACTATTCGATAAAATAAGAGCCATGTATCGTATACATTCAAATGTATAAAACAAATAAGTCATACAATCACAATGATTTTGAAATAACTACGGGTGTATGACAGGAATGTGCGATTCCCCCATTGGTGCTAAACATTTACATGAAGACAATAGCAACAGAAGCCAAGCGAATTGTATCAACAGAGGTGGAATTCAAAATGGCAAACATATAACCAAACTCAATATATTTATTACTATTTGCAGAGGACCAATGCAAAATCATATGCACGCACTTGGCACAGCTTGTGAATGAAAGATGTCATTAGAATAATATGAACTTTAGCACATCAAAGACAAATACTGCGAAACCTGGCAGAACACCAAGTCGACGAACCATGCGTGTCAAGAATATCCAACTTTAACAGGCGAGCTAATTCAACTACCTGAAACGTATTCTTACTGAAGCTAGGAGGCTCGATATAGGAATTTAAACCGAATGTTAGAAAGCGTCTTCTGGTGATACTTTGTGATAACTTCCTAAACGCGATATCCTCACCATTACAATAACTTAATAACTGATAAATGATCTATTTATACCAGCTTTGTGTTGACAATGTCCAATTTGGTCCGTATCTAAAGAAATGAGTGAGAAATGACAAAATGTGAAATAAAATATATAAGAAAAGTCATCGGTGTCAAGAGGAGGGATAAGATAAGTAATGATGGAGTTAGAAACATAATAACTTCTTCTTGTGGATTGCAAAACAACAAAGTCGATGGTTCAGTTATCTCATGAAAATGTAACTTGGTCGACCATCACAGGCTTAGAACACAACACAACCGGTCTATAGTGACGAGAAAAGAGAATAATTCGAGGTAATTTAAAACAGATTTAATAGATAATGAGGGGAAAGGATAAAATACACTCACAAATTGTTCAAAGTGAAACAGCTTACAAGAACAATTGATTAAAAAAAGAAAGGTCCAGATTAGATACTAGGACATTTGTTTTAGTTAAGAGAGTGATGAATGCTTGGAATACTTTGCCACAGCTTTGCATTCAAGAATATATTGCATGGGAATAGATTTTAGATCAAGTGAATGTAAAAGAAACTGGTTGTATACAGGCTCTGCAGAGTCATTTAAACAAGTATAACGACGTTACGTTAAATTACAATATAGCTACAAGGCACAGTGTAGAGTGTGTTTCTGATGGATTGCAAAACATAAATCATACAACAACACAGGCTTGCAACGACCACTTAGGTCAACAGAAACAACTTTAGCTCCTAACGCTACTTACCCGCACAGTTGGACGGACATAGGAAAAGACTAGCCCTTGGAAGGACTGCTGGATCAGATCCCTTACAGTTCAATGCAACAAGAATGAATGAATGTTACCCATTAAACTTTCTTTGCCTAGGATTGAGATCGCTGGAGACAATTTTGGGGCCTCCGAGAAGTTGGTCATTAGACAATCAAGTAAGTAATATGCTAAAATACTTACATTTTGAAGACGTATTTATAATGCTGAGAGTTACGACTGCATAGGGAACTTATTGTTTGTCCGTGGTGGAACGGGAAACAGGATCAACAGAACCTAGCCTGAACGGCTCAACAAAAACAAGTGCCCAAGTCTGATACGAGTGGTATACTAGGAGGAAGAACAGGATTGCTGCATCTTTAAATCATCTGGTAAAAGGCTGTTAAAGAAGGTTGTACATTGGACCAGCAACTTCATCACGTGAAACCGCTACTTTGGGATCAAGATGCTGTACAGCGTATGAGATGCAGTGGTCAGTGTCCCATAGCTGACTGCTAGCGTCAGGGCCAGCGAACTAGAGCTGCCAAGACCCTTCTACACCTCCACGCGGTGATCCTGGATAACAGGCTGCAGCAGAGCCGACTGGGTAAGGAGAAGGGATCGAAGAGGGAATGCTAACCCGGTACTCAAAAAATGCTTGCTGAAGTCGGATGTGTTGGACCAAAAGGTGCAAATATCGCAGTCAAGCTGTAAACTACAACGCAACGCATTCCGTTCTCTGGACTACATTCTGCTACTTAAGCCCTTACAGGGTTTTGTAGCGGGAGATTGAGAACGAACGAAGCCAAGCCAAACCACACCACTTCTTTAAAACAACCGGTTCTAAGGGTCGGATACACACCATAATGTTCTTAGAGAGGGAAACGAGAACACGCTTAGAGAGAAACACACGGGAAAATGATTAAAGAGAAATACACAGGAATATGCTTAGAGAGAAATACACAGGCATATGATTAGAGAGAAACACACAGGAATATGATTAGAGAGAAATACACAGGAATATGCTTAGAGAAAAACACACAGGAATATGCTTAGAGAGAAATACACAGGAATATGATTAGAGAGAAACACACAGGAACATGCTTAGACATACACGAGAACACGCTTAGAGGGAAACACACAGGAATATGTTTAGAGAGAAATACACGGGGATATGATTAGAGAGAAACACACGGGAATATGCTTAGAGAGAAACACACAGGAATATGCTTAGAGAGAATCATATTGGAATTATGATTAGGACGAAATGCATGGGGATATTATTAGAGAGCAAAACACGAGAATATGCTTAGAGAGAATTACACGGAAATATTTTTAGATAGAGGAACGCGCAGATATATTTTATTATACATTTAAGAAACACAACCGTTTTTTAAGGATACGCTACACAAACAGACGTGTTTGAGTGCACCGCCACACAAACCCAAAATAATGGATAGAAAAGTGGACAGAACACGACCGCAGCAAATATACGTACGTGGACTGCTTGTCATAAAGTTGTCGAGCTCCATGACGACCAACATCAGAAAGGCCTGGGGCATGATGATCGAATGCTAAGCCTAGATTACTGCTAATGAAATGTAAAGATATTCAGTTTTTTCCTTATCAACAACGATAACAACAGCAAGAACCAAATAACAAAGAAAAATGTAATAAAGCCAAGGTTACTGCAGGTCTGAATTTGTAATCTACTGCAAATGTACGTCATGTAAACAAGTACCTGGCTGACATTTAAGAATGGTAAGACGGAGAGGATAGGAACCTGACACCCCAGCACTGAAAAACTGAATAGTACAATCAAGTCTCTAACACCTTATTCCTGACGGCATTGTCGGTTTTGTGAGAATATGTCTACTTTATTTAACATAGTCAAGCAGAATGAACTAATGACATCTGGTATATACATATATTTATATATATCTCTCTCTCTCTCTCTCTCTATATATATATATATATAGAGAGAGAGAGAGAGAGAGTGAGTAAGAGAGAAGAGCATTGAGAAAGACAGACAGAATTGCAAGAAATTATGAGAACTAAAGATAACGGAGCCAGGTAATATGTATGGAATATTTCTTGTCTGTAAGTGAGAAAAGAGACCCGTGTTTACGACAGAAATAATGTCTGCTATTCTGCCTAATTGAAGCCACTTTGTCAACATGTTTACCTGTCTTTCGTTTCCTTCATTTGTTTCATTGACCTCGTATTTTGAAATAAAGCCACGTACATTGCTACTAATCCTATTATTTGCTTTCTTTGGGATAGGCCTGTAAAAACGCGTTGTCTGGGAAATGCCAAATCCAAAGCTGCACACTTTTCTTCAACATAATTTTTAATTGGAATGCCCAGCAGATAATGCCAGTAAATTACAGAACAGTGTATGAACATTATATCAACGTATAATTTCAGATGTGACAAAAAATGAAAGACGTACCTTGAAATCAATAATGAATCACCTAGAATTATTTTTTTCCAAAATAAATAATGTATGGTAAATTGCTTCTTCAACAGAGCATGGTTCTCTTGGATTGTTTAGGTAGAAAATTGAGTTTTCAGGACGTCAATGTTGTTCTCTTATTGGTTTCATATCTCCTGGTACGTCAATGACAGTTTCAGTGTGATCTACCACTACGGTATATTTTCTAGGTTCCTTAATTTTATTTATCTACAACTGCACCTTCTGTTTGTATTTTCTTGTATCTTCTTCTTCTTTTCTTCTTTTTTCTTCTTCTTTTTGTTGTTGTTCTTCTTCTTCGTTCTTCTTCTTCTTGCTCTTTTTCTTCTTCTTTTTCTTCTTATTTTTGCTCTTCTTGTTCTTGTTCATCTTCCTCTTTCTTCTTCCTCATTTTTGTTCTTCTTGTTCTTCTTCTTCATCTTCTTCATCATCATCTTCTTCATCATCATCTTCTTCTTCTTCATCTTCTGCGTATTCTGTTTGTTCTTCTTATTCTTTTTCTTCTCTTCTTCTTCTTCATCTTCTTCTCCTTCTTCTTCTTCCTCTTCTGTTGCATACCAAAGATACTGAAATACTTCCTGGTCGTGTTGATATAAGTGAACAGGATTATCTTCGACAACTTTCACTTTCTGCAAATTCAAGTTTCAAGATTCGCTGTTTCTACTATCTCGCACTGCCTCAATGTCCCCCTCTCTCACTCTCTCTGTCCCAATCTATATTGGACAAGAACTTAAAAAAGACTAATAGTAGACACCATAATATCTTTGTAAAGTACAGAAGCAGTGAATGTAGTCAGAGATGTTGCTCGAAATGGCAGCTCGGTTTATAGATTTTTCAGTAAAACTGAACATATTTACCACAAAAAAAAAAACCAAAAAGAAAAACCACTGCCATTTTTCATCAACAGACTGTTACTTGTTAGTCAGCTCAACTTTGTAGAAAACTTGTTTACTTGCTTTCCATTTCGTCCCCCAGAAATATTGACTGTCACGCTGAATATAATCTTTCAAGATTCCAAAATCATCCGATATGTGACCTCCGTTGTCAGATTTAATCTGTTTTCACCGAGAGGGCCAGCGATATGAATTATGTGTACGATGCTAGTATACACTTTAGACGGCTTGATACTCAAACATCATCTCATTATGCAATATATTAGAGAGATTTATCTTTGACTTTGACTGCCCACCACCAACTCCTCAATGGACGTCCATATATGTCTACTGCTTGTACTGTTTAAATCATTATCCTTCTAGTTGTTTCAATGTTCGAAATATGCTTTTCTAGTTTGTAGCCGCATCGATCTAGCGCAGACATCCTCGGAAAGCAACGGATATCCATCAGTGATGATGGACTGCAACCAAGGGAGACAAACTGGTCGATGAGCAGGAGTTAGCATGGATGTAAGGAGCAGACGTTGAACTAGGAGACAGAGGAACAAGAAAAACATTAGTTGAATGTGTTGGAGAAAGAAGTGGAGCGAAAACTTATATTACCCAAAGAAGCAAATGATATCTTTTTCTTCTTCTGCGTTCGTTCTCAATCTCCCACTACCAAACCTTGAAAGGGCTTAAGTAGTAGAATGTAGTCCAGAAAACGGAATGCGTTGTGTCGTAGTTTACAGCTTGACTGCGATATTTGCACCTTTCGGTCTAACACATCCGACTTCAGCAAGCATTTTTTGAGTACCGGGTTAGCATTCCCTCTTTGATCTCTTCTCCTTAGCCAGTCTGCCCTGCTGCAGCCTGTTATCCAGGATCACCGCGTGGAGGTGTAGAAGGGTCTTGGCAGCTCTGGTTCGCTGGCCCTGACGCTAGCAGTCAGCTATGGGTCACTGACCACTGCAGCTCATGCGCTGCTCAGCGTCTTGATCCCAAATGATATACAAGAAAAGAAGTAGTATTAGTAATAGTGTTAGTAGTAGTAGTTGTAGTAGTAGTAGTAGTGGTGGTAGTAGTTTTAGTAGTAGTAAAAGTTACATCAGTAGTGGTGGTAGAAGTAGTAGTAGAAATAGCAGTAGTAGTATAAGAAGAAGCAGGTAAATAGTAACAATAGTTGTAGTAGTATTATTAGAAGTATTAGTAGCAGTAGTAGAAGTAGCAGTACTAGTAGTAGTCGTAGTAGTGGTAGTAATGGTAGTAGTAATGGTAGGTGTAATAAAAGTGTCATTAGTAAAAAATAATAGTAGTAGCAATAGCAGAATCAAAAGCACCGGTAGTATTAGTAGTAGTTGTTTCTAGGGTGGTAGCATCGGTAGTTGTTGTCAATTTTCTGGCAGTGGTAGTTGTTGCTGTAGAAATAAATGACCAGGAAGATGAACACCATTATAGCCTGCAAGTACAAGACAAAGTCACGTGTTGGTCAACAATTTATATCTGTGTGGCTTAATGTATGTGCATGTTTGTGTGCGTTTGTATATGTGTGTGTTTGTATATGTGTACACGTATGAGAATGTTTTGTGTCTGTATGAGTGCAGAGGTACGCATACATGTCTGTGTGCAGGTAAGTGTGAGTTGCATACATGTGTTTATGCGTTGTGTGCCTAAATGAAATGTAAATGTGTTTTGTCTAAATGACATGCATATGTGTTTGTGTCTGTGTACGTTGTGTACGTACGTTTGTGGTTTGTGTCTATATGACATGTACATGTGTTTTACGTCTGTGTGAGTGTATGCCCGACTGTTTGTCGTGGACTGACAACGCCATATTTGTTTGCTGGTTCAATGTGTCGCGTCCAATACATTCTGTAACTTGTAAAGACACATCAACTAAGACATATAATAAATAAAGTATGATTTCTCTCTGCCTCTATTTGCACACGCCGAAACGCAACAAAAAGAAAAAAAGCGCTGAGATGGGAAGTAACATTGATTTTGGTGTGCAAACATGGGGTAGTACTGTTCTCTCGGCGAAGTCTCAGTTTGGTCTACTCGTCTCTCGAGCACAGATGATTCAAGCAGACGTGAATCACATCGTCACTACCCAGCAAGTCTTTCTGCATCTTCCGGTTTCTGTTAAGAAACCTACGCTTACAGAAATCGAGGTTAGGGTGGGGGTCGGAATGCAATTCATATACTTGATTGTGATTGTTAAAATTGTTTAAATATAGCTTGTTTTATTCTAGTGAACGTTGCATCATATCGATTGATTGTATATTTGCGTAGCTAGAGATACCTTTAATATCCACACCATTCGAAGTTTTATGAAAGACACTTCCATCTATGGATCTGACAGGAGAGACTTGATATGCGGCTTCATCCGTCCTCCCACACACTGCGGATAGTCTATGGACTGAATCAAATATCTGCATTCCTCACAAGCACTGGCATCCAACATCAATATTTCTCTCGCACCCTGACTCCACCATTTACATTTCTTTCACACACTGACTCCACCATTTACATTTCTTCTACACACTGACCCCCCATTTTACATTTCTCTCAGACATTGACCCCACATTTTACATTTCTCTCACACACTGACCCAACCATTTACATTTCTCTCTCGCACTGACCCCACATTTTACATTTCTCTCCCACACTGACCCCACATTTTACATTTCTCTCCCACACTGACCCCACATTTTACATTTCTCTCACACACTGACCCCACATTTTACATTTCTCTCAGACATTGACCCCACATTTTACATTTCTCTAGCGCACTGACCCCACCATTTATATTTCTCTAGTGCACTGATCCCAACTTCTGCCTTTCTCCCATGCACTGACTCCAACCTCTGCCTTTCTCCCATGCACTGACCCCAACCTCTTCCTTTTTCCCATGCACTGACCCCAACCTCTTCCTTTTTCCCATGCACTGACCCCAACCTCTGCCTTTCTCCCATGCACTGACCCCAACCTCTGCCTTTCTCCCATGCACTGACCCCAACCTCTTCCTTTATCCCATGCACTGACCGCTTGTCCATATCTTTCTCACCAACCCCAGGTCCATCCAGCCCCTCCCCCCCCCCACCCTACACGTATTACTATAACATATGTCTATGCTAATCCATTCTGTACATGTCTGATTCGATTCCCCTTTCGCTTAGTCGCTCTAGACTCGAGGCAAAGCAGTCTCGAGCCGTATTAGGGTATCCTGCCTCAGTAGTTTTAACGTTAGTCTTCTGACCTGACCATGCGAATATGCGTTCAAAACGTCGGTGCGCGTTAGATTTTTTTTTCCATCGGTTTTTGTTTGCATTTTACACCACGGCTATTACTATTTGTTTGCATTGTACACCACGGCTATTACTATTTGCAATTTGGACCTACCCTCCTTTTCCCCCAGACACATCCCTCTTCTGTCTTTTAAATAAGTATGATGAAAACCTAAACTGACGAGTGTTTGGTGATTGAAAAGGCGAGCCGCCTTTAATTCCTTAGCCCTATGAATCCTACCGGTAGACCTCAGCATGGGGAAGATATGCCGCAGCGGTAGTAAGAAGGTGACATAACACAACCATAGGAACAAGCATATAATAGCTCCTGTCTGACCTATCTCATTTGATTGTCATGGCCTTGTTTACACATTTACATCTATGTTCTTTTATTTTCGTGTTAAATATTCATGAATAATTGTTCTTACATCCTGAGTTGGACGAACTAGACCACTTGTTCTTACATCCTGAGTTGGACGAACTAGCCCACTTGTTCTTACATCCTGAGTTGGACGAACTAGCCCACTTGTTCTTACATCCTGAGTTGGACGAACTAGCCCACTTGTTCTTACATCCTGAGTTGGACGAACTAGCCCACTTGTTCTTACATCCTGAGTTTGACGAACTAGCCCACTTGTTCTTACATCCTGAGTTGGACGAACTAGCCCACTTGTTCTTACATCCTGAGTTGGACGAACTAGCCCACTTGTTCTTACATCCTGAGTTGGACGAACTAGGCCACTTGTTCTTACATCCTGAGTTGGACGAACTAGCCCACTTGTTCTTACATCCTGAATTTATGAAACTATGACTGACTTATACATTGTGAAAATACTTCTGGCCTTTGATTATGTTTTGCTCAGATGCAAGTTACATCTCATTTTAGTGCGTCCTCTCTCTCTCTCTCTCTCTCTCTCTCTCTCTCTATCTATGTCAGTGTGTGTGTGTATGTGCGTATGTGTGTACTTCTTCCACTGTCCTTTTTCTCCGCTGTTCGAATTTGAATTGGCAATCACAATCTTTCCTTTCTGTCGTGGATGCATGTGCTTTAACGAGAGCTTTTTTATGTACATGTGATCTCTGTTGTTACTTGTTTTCGTATGTTCCACTCTTCAACCTGTTCCACTCTTCAACCTGTTCCACTCTTCAACCTGTTCCACTCTTCAACCTGTTCCCACTCTTCAATCTGTTTCCCTCTCCAATTTGTTCCCCTCTCCAATCTGTTCCCCTCTTCAATCTGTTCCCCTCTCCAACCTGTGCCCGTCTCCAATATGTCCCACTCTCCAATCTGTCCCCTTCTCCAATTGTTTCGTCCTCTCACACTCTCATTTGTATATTTTATGTCTCACCACCCCCCATCCCCATTTTTTGCAGTATTAATTGTCTCTGATCTGTCCTTCTATAATTGTCTGATCTATTTTCATATAATTGTCTCTGATCTATGCTTCTATAATTGTCTCTGGTCTATCCTCTTAGAATTGTCTCTGATCTGTCGTCCTATAATTGTCTGATCTATTTTCATATAATTGTCTGTGACCTATTCTTCTAGAATAATTTCTGATCTATCCTTCTATAATTGTCGCTGTGGTATCCTCCTATAATTTGTCGCTGTAATATCTGGGGATGACAAATAACCCGATAAGAGGCTGTGTAGAGATTAAGAATATACAAAAGAAACAACGATATCTAAGATAAACTCATTTGTTTTTTGTTTGTTATAACGATGACACACGGTGAATTGTTTATTAGTGAATATCCTGACAATATCACGACTACTGAGCAAAGAATGCACACACAATTGACAATAACAAACGGTAATAAGTTCACTGACTGCACCAACGGGCACAGATCCGCACCAGGGCACATGTTAGCAGAGCCTCCTCGGAAACAATTTTGAGGAATCGATTCAAATGATGTACGTACATGGTGTTCAATCAAGAGTTAACTTAATTAGAGATTTCACCCAGTGTCACTATCGACATTCTCAAGTGTTCTACGCCACCCTTTTGCTTTCATCAACCCGTTCCCTGTGAGAAAAGATGATTGCATTTTTATCCTTACATTGAAGCCGTTCTAGCCGTCCAAAGCTTCCTCTCCAGTGCCCTCATCAGGAACTTTTTCTTTCCACGTCTTTAATATTTGGATCCTTGACCTGGGTAACGATCAACAACTCGGGGGAAATCTGCGCGCGCTGATCGTGGCCGGAACAGAGGAGAGTAGATCACTCATGCTGGGAGCCATATCTTAAACTGGACATCTACAACAAATCTAGCACTTGATCCTCTGGGTGTTGTTTTAAACCAAAAATTGATGTTTCTAGCCACGATATATAGCGGTCAAGCATGTCGTATGTTCCTAGTGACTGCAGCAGATGGCGTATAGCAAAGAGAGGCTGTAGATCAAATCGTTGCGGTAATCTCGTAAAAGGTGAATTATGTGTCACTTTCTTCTAATTGACGCCATTGCCATCCTCCATGCACAACCCTATTAAGTCTTATTTAACTAAGTATGGACCTGTATCCCTATTCTTTTATCCATAAATACAAATATGAGGCGAACAAAACAAAACAAAAAACTTCTGTTAACACTTGAGCAATTCTGTCAATACTTGATACCACCTACGATAATACTGACATTTTCATTGTTACAATCTTAATCTGTGTTTGATATGTGGTAACTAGCAAATGTGAAAAGTTCTGACTACCGTCTGATATCACCTACGATAATACTGACATTTTCATTGTTACAATCTTAATCTGTGTTTGATATGTGGTAACTAGCAAATGTGAAAAGTTCTGACTACCGTCTGATATCACCTACGATAATACTGACATTTTCATTGTTACAATCTTAATCTGTGTTTGATATGTGGTAACTAGCAAATGTGAAAAGTTCTGACTACCGTCTGATATCACCTACGATAATACTGACATTTTCATTGTTAAAATGTTAATCTGTGTTTGATATGTGGTAACTATCAAATGTGAAAAGTTCTGACTACCGTCTGATATCACCTACGATAATACTGACATTTTCATTGTTACAATCTTAATCTGTGTTTGATATGTGGTAACTAGCAAACGTGAAAAGTTCTGACTACCGTCTGATATCACCTACGATAATACTGACATTTTCATTGTTAAAATGTTAATCTGTGTTTGATATGTGGTAACTAGCAAATGTGAAAAGTTCTGACTACCGTCTGATATCACCTACGATAATACTGACATTTTCATTGTTACAATCTTAATCTGTGTTTGATATGTGGTAACTAGCAAATGTGAAAAGTTCTGACTACCGTCTGATATCACCTACGATAATACTGACATTTTCATTGTTAAAATCTTAATCTGTGTTTGATATGTGGTAACTAGCAAATGTGAAAAGTTCTGACTACCGTCTGATATCACCTACGATAATACTGACATTTTCATTGTTAAAATGTTAATCTGTGTTTGATATGTGGTAACTAGCAAATGTGAAAAGTTCTGACTACCGTCTGATATCACCTACGATAATACTGACATTTTCATTGTTAAAATCTTAATCTGTGTTTGATATGTGGTAACTAGCAAATGTGAAAAGTTCTGACTACCGTCTGATATCACCTACGATAATACTGACATTTTCATTGTTAAAATCTTAATCTGTGTTTGATATGTGGTAACTAGCAAATGTGAAAAGTTCTGACTACCGTCTGATATCACCTACGATAATACTGACATTTTCATTGTTAAAATCTTAATCTGTGTTTGATATGTGGTAACTAGCAAATGTGAAAAGTTCTGACTACCGTCTGATATCACCTACGATAATACTGACATTTTCATTGTTAAAATGTTAATCTGTGTTTGATATGTGGTAACTAGCAAATGTGAAAAGTTCTGACTACCGTCTGATATCACCTACGATAATACTGACATTTTCATTGTTAAAATGTTAATCTGTGTTTGATATGTGGTAACTAGCAAATGTGAAAAGTTCTGACTACCGTCTGATATCACCTACGATAATACTGACATTTTCATTGTTAAAATCTTAATCTGTGTTTGATATGTGGTAACTAGCAAATGTGAAAAGTTCTGACTACCGTCTGATATCACCTACGATAATACTGACATTTTCATTGTTAAAATCTTAATCTGTGTTTGATATGTGGTAACTAGCAAATGTGAAAAGTTCTGACTACCGTCTGATATCACCTACGATAATACTGACATTTTCATTGTTAAAATGTTAATCTGTGTTTGATATGTGGTAACTAGCAAATGTGAAAAGTTCTGACTACCGTCTGATATCACCTACGATAATACTGACATTTTCATTGTTAAAATCTTAATCTGTGTTTGATATGTGGTAACTAGCAAATGTGAAAAGTTCTGACTACCGTCTGATATCACCTACGATAATACTTACATTTTCATTGTTAAAATCTTAATCTGTGTTTGATATGTGGTAACTAGCAAATGTGAAAAGTTCTGACTACCGTCTGATATCACCTACGATAATACTTACATTTTCATTGTTAAAATCTTAATCTGTGTTTGATATGTGGTAACTAGCAAATGTGAAAAGTTCTGACTACCGTCTGATATCACCTACGATAATACTTACATTTTCATTGTTAAAATCTTAATCTGTGTTTGATATGTGGTAACTAGCAAATGTGAAAAGTTCTGACTACCGTCTGATATCACCTACGATAATACTGACATTTTCATTGTTAAAATCTTAATCTGTGTTTGATATGTGGTAACTAGCAAATGTGAAAAGTTCTGACTACCGTCTGATATCACCTACGATAATACTGACATTTTCATTGTTAAAATGTTAATCTGTGTTTGATATGTGGTAACTAGCAAATGTGAAAAGTTCTGACTACCGTCTGATATCACCTACGATAATACTGACATTTTCATTGTTAAAATGTTAATCTGTGTTTGATATGTGGTAACTAGCAAATGTGAAAAGTTCTGACTACCGTCTGATATCACCTACGATAATACTGACATTTTCATTGTTAAAATGTTAATCTGTGTTTGATATGTGGTAACTAGCAAATGTGAAAAGTTCTGACTACCGTCTGATATCACCTACGATAATACTTACATTTTCATTGTTAAAATGTTAATCTGTGTTTGATATGTGGTAACTAGCAAATGTGAAAAGTTCTGACTACCGTCTGATATCACCTACGATAATACTTACATTTTCATTGTTAAAATGTTAATCTGTGTTTGATATGTGGTAACTAGCAAATGTGAAAAGTTCTGACTACCGTCTGATATCACCTACGATAATACTGACATTTTCATTGTTAAAATGTTAATCTGTGTTTGATATGTGGTAACTAGCAAATGTGAAAAGTTCTGACTACCGTCTGATATCACCTACGATAATACTGACATTTTCATTGTTAAAATGTTAATCTGTGTTTGATATGTGGTAACTAGCAAATGTGAAAAGTTCTGACTACCGTCTGATATCACCTACGATAATACTGACATTTTCATTGTTAAAATGTTAATCTGTGTTTGATATGTGGTAACTAGCAAATGTGAAAAGTTCTGACTACCGTCTGATATCACCTACGATAATACTGACATTTTCATTGTTAAAATCTTAATCTGTGTTTGATATGTGGTAACTAGCAAATGTGAAATGTTCTGACTACCGTCTGATATCACCTACGATAATACTGACATTTTCATTGTTAAAATGTTAATCTGTGTTTGATATGTGGTAACTAGCAAATGTGAAAAGTTCTGACTACCGTCTGATATCACCTACGATAATACTGACATTTTCATTGTTAAAATCTTAATCTGTGTTTGATATGTGGTAACTAGCAAATGTGAAAAGTTCTGACTACCGTCTGATATCACCTACGATAATACTGACATTTTCATTGTTAAAATGTTAATCTGTGTTTGATATGTGGTAACTAGCAAATGTGAAAAGTTCTGACTACCGTCTGATATCACCTACGATAATACTGACATTTTCATTGTTAAAATGTTAATCTGTGTTTGATATGTGGTAACTAGCAAATGTGAAAAGTTCTGACTACCGTCTGATATTACCTACGATAATACTGACATTTTCATTGTTAAAATGTTAATCTGTGTTTGATATGTGGTAACTAGCAAATGTGAAAAGTTCTGACTACCGTCTGATATCACCTACGATAATACTGACATTTTCATTGTTAAAATCTTAATCTGTGTTTGATATGTGGTAACTAGCAAATGTGAAAAGTTCTGACTACCGTCTGATATCACCTACGATAATACTGACATTTTCATTGTTAAAATGTTAATCTGTGTTTGATATGTGGTAACTAGCAAATGTGAAAAGTTCTGACTACCGTCTGATATCACCTACGATAATACTGACATTTTCATTGTTAAAATCTTAATCTGTGTTTGATATGTGGTAACTAGCAAATGTGAAAAGTTCTGACTACCGTCTGATATCACCTACGATAATACTGACATTTTCATTGTTAAAATCTTAATCTGTGTTTGATATGTGGTAACTAGCAAATGTGAAAAGTTCTGACTACCGTCTGATATCACCTACGATAATACTGACATTTTCATTGTTAAAATCTTAATCTGTGTTTGATATGTGGTAACTAGCAAATGTGAAAAGTTCTGACTACCGTCTGATATCACCTACGATAATACTGACATTTTCATTGTTAAAATCTTAATCTGTGTTTGATATGTGGTAACTAGCAAATGTGAAAAGTTCTGACTACCGTCTGATATCACCTACGATAATACTGACATTTTCATTGTTAAAATCTTAATCTGTGTTTGATATGTGGTAACTAGCAAATGTGAAAAGTTCTGACTACCGTCTGATATCACCTACGATAATACTTACATTTTCATTGTTACAATCTTAATCTGTGTTTGATATGTGGTAACTAGCAAATGTGAAAAGTTCTGACTACCGTCTGATATCACCTACGATAATACTTACATTTTCATTGTTAAAATGTTAATCTGTGTTTGATATGTGGTAACTAGCAAATGTGAAAAGTTCTGACTACCGTCTGATATCACCTACGATAATACTTACATTTTCATTGTTAAAATGTTAATCTGTGTTTGATATGTGGTAACTAGCAAATGTGAAAAGTTCTGACTACCGTCTGATATCACCTACGATAATACTTACATTTTCATTGTTAAAATCTTAATCTGTGTTTGATATGTGGTAACTAGCAAATGTGAAAAGTTTTGACTACCGTCTGATATCACCTACGATAATACTTACATTTTCATTGTTAAAATCTTAATCTGTGTTTGATATGTGGTAACTAGCAAATGTGAAAAGTTCTGACTACCGTCTGATATCACCTACGATAATACTTACATTTTCATTGTTAAAATCTTAATCTGTGTTTGATATGTGGTAACTAGCAAATGTGAAAAGTTCTGACTACCGTCTGATATCACCTACGATAATACTTACATTTTCATTGTTAAAATCTTAATCTGTGTTTGATATGTGGTAACTAGCAAATGTGAAAAGTTCTGACTACCGTCTGATATCACCTACGATAATACTTACATTTTCATTGTTAAAATCTTAATCTGTGTTTGATATGTGGTAACTAGCAAATGTGAAAAGTTCTGACTACCGTCTGATATCACCTACGATAATACTTACATTTTCATTGTTAAAATCTTAATCTGTGTTTGATATGTGGTAACTAGCAAATGTGAAAAGTTCTGACTACCGTCTGATATCACCTACGATAATACTGACATTTTCATTGTTAAAATCTTAATCTGTGTTTGATATGTGGTAACTAGCAAATGTGAAAAGTTCTGACTACCGTCTGATATCACCTACGATAATACTTACATTTTCATTGTTAAAATCTTAATCTGTGTTTGATATGTGGTAACTAGCAAATGTGAAAAGTTCTGACTACCGTCTGATATCACCTACGATAATACTTACATTTTCATTGTTAAAATCTTAATCTGTGTTTGATATGTGGTAACTAGCAAATGTGAAAAGTTCTGACTACCGTCTGATATCACCTACGATAATACTTACATTTTCATTGTTAAAATCTTAATCTGTGTTTGATATGTGGTAACTAGCAAATGTGAAAAGTTCTGACTACCGTCTGATATCACCTACGATAATACTTACATTTTCATTGTTAAAATCTTAATCTGTGTTTGATATGTGGTAACTAGCAAATGTGAAAAGTTCTGACTACCGTCTGATATCACCTACGATAATACTGACATTTTCATTGTTAAAATCTTAATCTGTGTTTGATATTTGGTAACTAGCAAATGTGAAAAGTTCTGACTACCGTCTGATATCACCTACGATAATACTTACATTTTCATTGTTAAAATCTTAATCTGTGTTTGATATGTGGTAACTAGCAAATGTGAAAAGTTCTGACTACCGTCTGATATCACCTACGATAATACTTACATTTTCATTGTTAAAATCTTAATCTGTGTTTGATATGTGGTAACTAGCAAATGTGAAAAGTTCTGACTACCGTCTGATATCACCTACGATAATACTTACATTTTCATTGTTAAAATCTTAATCTGTGTTTGATATGTGGTAACTAGCAAATGTGAAAAGTTCTGACTACCGTCTGATATCACCTACGATAATACTTACATTTTCATTGTTAAAATCTTAATCTGTGTTTGATATGTGGTAACTAGCAAATGTGAAAAGTTCTGACTACCGTCTGATATCACCTACGATAATACTGACATTTTCATTGTTAAAATCTTAATCTGTGTTTGATATGTGGTAACTAGCAAATGTGAAAAGTTCTGACTACCGTCTGATATCACCTACGATAATACTTACATTTTCATTGTTAAAATCTTAATCTGTGTTTGATATGTGGTAACTAGCAAATGTGAAAAGTTCTGACTACCGTCTGATATCACCTACGATAATACTGACATTTTCATTGTTAAAATGTTAATCTGTGTTTGATATGTGGTAACTAGCAAATGTGAAAAGTTCTGACTACCGTCTGATATCACCTACGATAATACTGACATTTTCATTGTTAAAATGTTAATCTGTGTTTGATATGTGGTAACTAGCAAATGTGAAAAGTTCTGACTACCGTCTGATATCACCTACGATAATACTTACATTTTCATTGTTAAAATCTTAATCTGTGTTTGATATGTGGTAACTAGCAAATGTGAAAAGTTCTGACTACCGTCTGATATCACCTACGATAATACTGACATTTTCATTGTTAAAATCTTAATCTGTGTTTGATATGTGGTAACTAGCAAATGTGAAAAGTTCTGACTACCGTCTGATATCACCTACGATAATAATGACATTTTCATTGTTAAAATCTTAATCTGTGTTTGATATGTGGTAACTAGCAAATGTGAAAAGTTCTGACTACCGTCTGATATCACCTACGATAATACTTACATTTTCATTGTTAAAATCTTAATCTGTGTTTGATATGTGGTAACTAGCAAATGTGAAAAGTTCTGACTACCGTCTGATATCACCTACGATAATACTTACATTTTCATTGTTAAAATCTTAATCTGTGTTTGATATGTGGTAACTAGCAAATGTGAAAAGTTCTGACTACCGTCTGATATCACCTACGATAATACTTACATTTTCATTGTTAAAATCTTAATCTGTGTTTGATATGTGGTAACTAGCAAATGTGAAAAGTTCTGACTACCGTCTGATATCACCTACGATAATACTGACATTTTCATTGTTAAAATCTTAATCTGTGTTTGATATGTGGTAACTAGCAAATGTGAAAAGTTCTGACTACCGTCTGATATCACCTACGATAATACTGACATTTTCATTGTTAAAATCTTAATCTGTGTTTGATATGTGGTAACTAGCAAATGTGAAAAGTTCTGACTACCGTCTGATATCAGCTACTTTAGTGAATATTTGAGTTGACTTGATATGGCGACTACTGTCTATCAGGGTGTTCTTAGTCTTAGTCGTTAACCGTTGTGCAGGTCCCAACCCTTGTGCAGGTCCCAACCCTTGTGCAGGTCCCAACCCTTGTGCAGGTCCCAACCCATGTGCAGGTCCCAACCCTTGTGCAGGTCCCAACCCTTGTGCAGGTCCCAACCCTTGTGCAGGTCCCAACCCTTGTGCAGGTCCCAACCCTTGTGCAGGTCCCAACCCATGTGCAGGTCCCAACCCTTGTGCAGGTCCCAACCCTTGTGCAGGTCCCAACCCATGTGCAGGTCCCAACCCTTGTGCAGGTCCCAACCCATGTGCAGATCCAAACCCTTGTGCGAGTTGGTAGTAGCCGGGTGCATTTCTCTGCTTATCGGGCTGGGATCGAACAGTGCTATGTTTATTGGTTTTGTGCTGGTCTCATCTCAGTTTCCAGTCGATTCTGTCTCGGGCACGGGTTGTGCAGTGGATGGCTAACTTGTTTGTTTTAAGATGGCGAGTGTTGTGCACCTCGAGCGAATCTCGCCATCTAGTAGGAGATCTGTCAGGTGTTCTTATTTCGCCTCGCGGGTACCATAGAGTGGATGCTGTGCTTCAGCGTTCGTCTTTCCTCCTGACCAACCCAGCGGTGCTTGAAGTTGCTGGGATGATGTATGACATTCTTGACGCGTGACAGTGCGATGTCACAGATGTGTAAACCCATCTGGTGTTGTTGCCTAAGTGACAGGCCCACGAGACGGCGTTCAAGTTAGGCATATGACGTTCTTAGCTGGTTCTCCGTGGTTTTGCCAGCGACCAGGTTTCACTTCCATAACATAATGCTGGTAACACCACTAAGTCGATTATATCTGCTCGAAGTCTGCTGTCTCTTGTGACGTCTGTTGCCGCATTTATCGAGTTGAAGGCGGCCCAACCTGCTCGACGGCGCCTGGAATCTCGGGCTTCAGGTTATCTTCCATGTTGAGGAGGCGCCGAGTTAGATGTAGTCATCCTTCAGGGTGGTAAAGGCTTGCATTCTTTTTCTTGCCGCTTATACAGTAGTTTCTAAAGAACGAGGTATCCGGCTGTATGTCCAAAACATTTTATGTATGGCACGTCACAACGTTACTGTTCTTCTATCAGAATCAGATAACACGAAAGCAAACATTTAAAAATGATATGCTATGTTCTCAACCTTGTTATCTGATATGTCTGGTCCAGCATATTTCTGTTGTGGTAAAATTAAACAATATGCCTGGCCCAGCATATTTCTGTTGTGGTAAAATTAAACAATATGCCTGGCCCAGCATATTTCTGTTGTGGTAAAATTAAACAATATGCCTGGTCCAGAATATTTCTGTTGTGGTAAAATTAAACAATATGCTTGGCCCAGCATATTTCTGTTGTGGTAAAATTAAACAATAGATCTGGTCCAGCATATTTCTGTTGTGGTAAAGTTAAACAATATGCTTGGTCCAGCATATTTCTGTTGTAGTTAACTTAACGATCACACAAACAAATGATTTCCTTCTTTGCGAATATCATTTATCGAGACTTCCTGCCACGAGGTCCAGCTGGATCTGATTCGTTTTATATTAATAGCTGTATGCTATTATCAACAGCTACATCGGAAGTGACGTCACCATCATAACATCCGGTGGGAGGGTATGTGTGTTTGTGTTTGTGTGTGTGTGTGTGTGTGCATGTATGTTTTTGTATGTGTTTGTATATTTGTCTGTATTAGTGTATGGGTTCGAAAATGCAAATAAAAGGGAAAGGTGTGGTGGGGATTAGTAGAAGAGACAGAGTTCAAGCACAAGCAGACTTGTACGGAACAAAAGCGGATGTAAATAGCATCTGTTCGTCTCTGTGAATGAATTCTCTACATTAAAAAAAAATGTCTGACCAGGACATCTCACAGAGATCACAAGAGACCAAACTTAAGTCTTTAATAACACACACAAGAATGCACAAGCTTGGTGTCGGCATAACAAACATCGCAGAAAACATCTGACGTTACGACCAAAAGGTCATTGTCAGGCACAAAGGTCAGCAAATAAGAGAACAAATGATTAATGTGAACAACGAGTAGAATTATGATATTCCCACGAGCAGATACAATGACTAATGAGGGAGCGATAAGTGAAAACAATGCGGGTCGAAACTTATTACAAGACGGCAGCCGTCCCTGGTTAATTTAATAATGGGGGGAAGGATTGTTGTGATGGGGGTTTGTGAGTGGTTGGTCTCAAAATGTTAAAGTAGTTAGTGACGTCATGGAAAGCAAATTTGTTTAAAATCGAAACAGATCGGGGAAGAATAAAGGTCCTGGTTACTTTAAAACTGGGGCATTGATGATGATATGAGTCAACAACTGAATAAATAATCAATAGACAGCAAAGGGATGACAAAAACCATGTACCGTCAGGTGCAACATACTGACCAAAACCTCACATGACGTCAACGCCATACACCTGGAAATAGGTTGCGCTGCAGTAGCTTTGTCGAACAGAGGTGATGATCTTCACTGATCTCTCTCAATGAGTTAACGACATCTGAAAGAAGTGGTGATCTTCACTGATCTCTCTCAATGAGTTAACGACATCTGAAAGAAGTGGTGATCTTCACTAATCTCTCTCAATGAGTTAACGACATCTGAAAGAAGAGGTGATCTTCACTGATCTCTCTCGATGAGTTAACGATATGTGAACAGAGGTGATAATCTTCACTGATCTCTCTCAATGAGCTAACGACATGTGCCTTGCAATGTTTTACAGAAACATACGCAAAGTGCATTGGTAATGATTTTATTTGCCAAAATACGAAGTATCAGTTTTCTTGATTATTTACTCCCAGCAGTACACAAAACCCCTTCAAAGAATGGGTTTGAATCGTCATTTGTCAACACGGAGCCAGATATAGCTTTAATTTCATGGCGCCACCACTGTAGCTAACCTCCATGCTGATGGCATGGATTAAATGTCCTTCTTCGGTGGAAGTTTCCGTAATGTTGTGTTTGAAATGACGAGGTTGCTGGTGGCATATACATCCTTGGCTAGTCCTCTTTTTGCAGTGCAATCAGCACTGCTTATTTGTCCCATTCTATCTTTCACATTAAGCAGGCTCTGGATTAAAACGGAAACCAATGGTTCAATGACAGACGGGTACTTTAATCTGTAATATTGGGGAGGATGATTAACGTCTGTTCAGACAAAATATACTAATCAGACATGTTAGTCAATGAAAGGCAAAATATACTGATCAGACATGTTAGTCAATGAAAGGCAAAATATATTGGACAAGAACCTCACCTCGGCTTTCTCGTAGCCCTCCCTGGAAACGGACTGTTTTCATGGCAGCCTGGCTAACGAAGTGAGGTTTCGACGTGATCCCTGTAGTAGTGAGCGACATGCAGATGAAGCCAAGCATAGCACAACCGCCTGGAAGACATCGGTCCACCTTCTTCAGCACACTCGTGAGGAAAACTACTGCAACCAGCCACGTCCTTTTCATGGTGCACAAAAGAGTAAACCTATTCATTGTAGGCATTCGAAACAACAACAACAACAACAACAACAATAACAACAACAACCAACAACCTGTTAAATTATCACCTATATCCAGCAATCTCTTCCGATAAATACTCACCCTAAAGACTTGCTCTGTCATCAAGCTATTTTTAGCGCTAATCTGGAAAGCAAATTTTCACGAGCTGTTCATATTACCGTTTTGGTACTGGCTCTAATTTCCATTTCGTTTGATTCTTGTCCTTACCGAAAACGTCCTGACATTTGTGTGCTTTTTGTTTTCCTGCACTCTGATAGATCGTATGGCGTCATGACAGATGAGTAGATCGTCTGGCGTCTTGACAGATGAATAGATCGTCTCAAATCATAGCAGAGGAATAGATCGTCTCAAATCATGGCAGATGAATAGATCGTCTCAAATAATGATAGATAAATAGATCGTGTTGCGTCATAACAGATGAATAGAACGTTTCATATCATGACAGATGAATAGATCATCTGGCGTCATGACAGAGGAAAAGATCGTCTGGCATCATGACAGATAACTAGATCATCTGACGACAGATCATTATCATCATCCCCTAGTGACTGCAGACTGATGTATGTAGCATGGCTCTCGACAAGAACTCTTCAATAATTACTGTTCATTGCATAATTATTGTCTTTATTTTCTCTGTTGGATACTCTTGTCTCCAGGACAGCTACCAGCGTCTACTTCACCACAATAGCGCCATTCTATCATTGTTTAGTACCAGCTAGTCAGTTTGAAACAAATTTAGGAATCAGCATCCACAACAGCGAAACTTAATAACGAAAACAAACATACATTTCTATCAAATTATATTATTCGCTTCCAATTATATCCTAGCTCGACAACACAAGTCTCTCCATCAACGCAGGATCATATTGGACAATATCCAGACAAAAGGAAACTCGTCCATTTTTGCTTCAGGCATATCTTGACATTTTGGTGCAACCGATTTTGCCGTTTAAGCACTAAAAATATCCATTAATTTAAATAGCCTTAGTTCCTTTCGAACCTAGAATGCGATCTCGAAGAGTATGCATGCAAGGGAGTTTGAGCATCGTTAAAGAAATAATGATTGACAGTATGAAACATGATGACCTATTTGTGTTAAGCTTATTACGCAGATATAATGCATTTCAATGGCAGCTTATGTGGATGTCTTCCTATTGTCCAGAAACTATAAAAATGCATTATTAGCTCCAAAAATTCTGGTTCTGCACTTGAATTCTTCATCTCTCAAAAATAAATAGTTTTCTCCATTTGATATCTGGTTCAGTCATCTATTCAATGTGTGTGTCTATGTTCTGTGTCCCTGGTTCGTATATCTGAGTTTTTGGACCTAAGTAAGAGTCAATGTCGTGAACACTTGCAGCTTATTAAACTCCTTTATTCAGCATAATTAATACCTCTGATGTCAAAGTTTTATTCAATTATGTTCATGGCGTTACGTGTAAGTCTTCAGTCCTGTTTGGTTTGGACAGAAGCAGTTCAATACAAAACTCTGTTAGCTATAGTAAATGTTATTTCATAATCAATTCCAACTTTTTGTAGAAGCTTTTTTTGTCAATCTACTTGCATGTTCTGATCCTGACTGATAGATTTACTTGAGTTGTCAAATGCTGGAACTGATGCCATCATGTCCTTATCACAGCGATAACGATTCTTCTCTGTCAGAGTTTATGTCTCGAAGATAAAACAAATGTCTTAGCTTTGAATACGCTATCACGTCCTTGCTCCCTTCACATTCTAGTCTTTGGTCTCTGATGTCTCATCTCTGGTGTCTGGTGTCTGGTCTCTGGTCTCTCTGGTGTCTCGTTTCTGGTCTCTGGTGTCTCGTTTCTGGTCTGTGGTGTCTCGTCTCTGGTCTCTGGTCTCTGGTGTCTCGTCGCTGGTGTCTGGTCTCTCGTCTCTAGTCTCTGGTATCTCGTTTCTGGTGTCTGGTCTCTATCTAGTCTCTGATGTTTCGTCTCTGGTGTCTCGTTTCTGGTCTTTGGTGTCTCGTCTCTGGTCTCTGGTGTCTCGTCTCTGGCCACTGGTCTCTTGTGTCTCGTCTCTGGTCTCTTGTGTCTCGTCTCTGGTCTCTGGTGTTTCGTCTCTGATATCTAGTCTCTGGTGTCTCGCCTCTGGTCTCTGGTGTCTCGCCTCTGGTCTCTTGTGTCTCGTCTCTGGTCTCTGGTGTTTCGTCTCTGGTCTCTTGTGTCTCGCCTTTGGTCTCTTGTGTCTCGTCTCTGGTCTCTTGTGTCTCGCCTCTGGTCTCTTGTGTCTCGTCTCTGGTCTCTTGTGTCTCGCCTCTGGTCTCTTGTGTTTCGTCTCTGGTCTCTTTTGTCTCGTCTCTGATCTCTGGTGTCTCGTCTCTGGTCTCTTGTGTCTCGCCTCTGGTCTCTTGTGTCTCGTCTCTGGTCTCTTGTGTCTCGCCTCTGGTCTCTTGTGTTTCGTCTCTGGTCTCTTGTGTTTCGTCTCTGGTCTCTTGTGTCTCGTCTCTGGTCTCTTGTGTCTCGCCTCTGGTCTCTTGTGTCTCGTCTCTGGTCTCTTGTGTCTCGCCTCTGGTCTCTTGTGTCTCGTCTCTGGTCTCTCGTGTCTCGCCTCTGGTCTCTTGGGTCTCGTCTTTGGTCTCTTGTGTCTCGTCTTTGGTCTCTTGTGTCTCGTTTCTGGTCTCTGGTATCTTGTCTCTAGTATCTCGTCTCTGGTCTCCAGATGAGCAAAAAGGTGACACTGGAGCAAGGAGTACCCCAAGTGGGTATACTGTCACCCACACATTTTCTTATGTATATAAACACCATCATAGAGAATATAATAAGAAGAGTCCACAGCTCCATGTTTGCAGACGATCTGGCTATGTAAACCTCTGAAGAAAATCTCACCGTAGCAAACAATCAGATACAGCAGGCCCTAACATCGTTGAAGGAGTGGGCAAAATCATGGCTGGTCAAATTAAATGAAGAAAAAACAACATGTACGATATTCTCCCATTCAAATAAACCACAGAAGACCAAAATAAGTCTTAATGGCAAATATCTGTGGCTAAACGACAACCTAAACTACTAGGGCGTCAAATTTGATCGGCGTATGAAATGGAAAAGTCAGATCGAGAGAAACCGAATAAGAGCAAGACAAAGAATGGCAATCATGAGGAAACTTGCTGGCAAAAGCTGAGAGCAGATAAAAGAATACTGAAGAAACTGTACACTGGAAGAGTGAGACCAGTTCTCGAGTATGGCATGAGCAACAGCAGCAAAGGCGAACTTTGATAAAATTAGCAAACTTCAAAACCAAACCATGAGAGTTATAACAGGAGGCATGAAGTCAACGCCAATTGTAGAGCTTGAAAAGATTACAAATCTGCAATCCATAAACCGATAGAAGAGACAGCAGAGCCCAGCAGCAAGCAGAGAAACTCAGAAGACTGACAGTCCATCCAATACATCAGAGACTAAATAGATTTAGGAACGGGAAACTAAAGCGGAGAAGCTTTGCAGAAATAGCCAAAGCAAAGATGATCGAAGACCATATGAACACCATAACAACACCAAAGCCCATCCCTACTGTACGCAAAGCTTCATGGAAGCAGCATATCGTTCCAGAGGTGGTAGAAAAAAATATACCCGGTATTGGAAACAAGGACAGTCAGACTGAAAATGAAAGAAGAGACATAACTATGAGGTATATAGCGAAAAACTACCCAAGCATGGACTGGACCCATACATACACCGACGGTTCTGCAACAACCACAACACAGAATGGAGGGGGAGGGGTATTCCTGAGCCTAACAAACGGTAGAAAGATAACACTGTCAGTGGCAACTGGAAAATCTCAAGTAATTTCAAAGCGGAGGCAGAGGCACTGAAGGCTGCAGTAGAAGCAATACTGACAGGCGAAAGCAATGAAAGGCAGATAGTCCTGTTTACAGATGCCCTGTCCGCTGTTACAGCACTAAAAAGCCAGAAAAATACAGAACTTAATGATTTAAGAGCAGTACTCTGTCAACTATGCCAGCAGTCCGCACCAAAAAGAGTAGTGGTAAAGTGGGTTCCACCCACTGTCATCCAAGGCAACGAGGAGGCAAACAGACTGGCCAAAGAAGATGCAAGACTACCACAGTCAGTTTCTAGTGTGACCTACAAAGAGTCCTAAAGGTTTATTAGGGCCAGATACATGGCCAAATGGGAAACAGAGCATACTGGCTACACAAAAAATGATGCCTATTACCAGTTGAACACAAGAGAGGAGGCCGTGGTCTTCAGACTCCTCACAGGCCACAACAAACTGAGGTACCATCTATTCAATAAACTGAAGATAGATGGTACTGACGAATGCACCTGTGGTACAGGGAAAATGACCGCTGAACATCTGCTGCAAAATTGCCCAACATGCGAGGACCAGAGAAAGCACATGTGGCCATCACCAGTGCCAACACTAGACAAGCTCTTTGGCAGTGCCGACAGCCTTAGGATGACTGCTACTTTCTTCGAAAATATTCAAGTTGACGTCTGACAGCGTACGAAGAAGAAGAAGAAGAAGAAGTCTCTTGTCTCTGGTGTCTCGTTTTTGGTCTCTGGAGTCTCGTTTCTGGTTTTTCGTGTCTGGTATCTGGTGTCTCGTCTCTGGTCTCTGGTCTCTCGTTTCTGGTCTCTGGTGCCTCGTTTCTGGTCTCTGATGTCTCGTCTCTGGTCACTAGTGTCTCGTCTCTGGTCTCTGGTCTCTAATTTCTCGTCTCTTGTCTCTCGTCTCTGGTCTCTCGTCTCTGGTCTTTCGTCTCTGATCTCTCGTCTCTCGTCTCTGGTCTCTCGTCTCTGGTGTCTCGTCTCTGGTCTCTCGTCTCTGGTGTCTCTTCTCTAGTCTCTCGTCTCTCGTCTCTGGTGTCTCGTCTCTGGTGTCTCGTTTCTGGTCTCTCGTCTCTGGTCTCTCGTCTCTGGTCTCTCGTTTCTGGTCTCTCATTTCTGGTTTCTCGTTTATGTTCTCTCGTCTCTCATCTCCATCGATCCTTTTTGTGCTCTTATTCTGTTTTATCTATTTATGTGTAGTTTTAGAACGATTTCACAATGACACAAACGTGAAGTTAATGAACAAAATAGAATGTTATGATGTTGTGTGTACTTGTAATTCTGTCCTGCGTGAAAATAAATCAGAATAGGTCTTCTTTGTTTAAAAGTAATAACCAACACTGTTACAGAGTAACGGAGCTTACGTGAAAACAGCATTAAGTAAGACAATGGAGTTTGAGACAGATCCTCCAACTCTGACATTTTGGACTAAGACTGACTTTGTTCTTCTGTTTCAACATTGGAACATAAGGCCTCCAACATTTGATTTCTATATTGGTAATTTACATAAGTTCTGGACACAGGCTCAAATACATTATTTCTACATTGGGTCATTATGTTAAGCTGTGAACATGGGTCAAATCTAGTATTCTTAAATTGTTTCGTTCTCTTAAGCTCTGAACATAGGGAAGAATAATTACTCCTATACTGGGTCATTGTCTTAAACTCTGCACATGAAACCACAACTTCCCTTGCATTTTCTCCCAGCTCTTCACATATTTTGTTGCACGCGGCGGATCCTCAGTCTTCTCTTCCACATCTTCACATCTTCCTTTGGTCTCCCCATCCCCAAACGTTCTTCTATCTCTTCACATCTTTCTTTGGTCTCCCCATCCCTGAACGTCTTTTCTACCTCTTCACATCTTCCTTTGGTCTCCCCATCCAAAAACATCTATTCTACCTCTTCACATCTTCAGTTGGTCTCTCCATCCCCAAACTTTCTTCTACCTGTTAACATCTTTCTTTGGTCTCCCCATCCCCAAACTTTCTTCTATCTCTTCACATCTTCCTTTGGTCTCTCCATCCCTAAACGTCCATTCTACCTCTTCACATCATTCTTTTGTCTCCCTGTCCCTAAACGTCCATTCAACCTCTTCACATCCTCCGTTGGTCTCCTCATCCCCAAACCTCTCTTCCATCTCTTCACATCTTTCTTTGGTCTCCCCACCCCCAAACCTCTCTACCAGCTCTTCACATTTGTCTTTGGTCTCCCCACCCCCAAACCTCTCTACCATTTCTTCACATTTTTCTTTGGTCTCCCCACCACCAAACCTCTCTACCAGCTCTTCACATTTGTCTTTGGTCTCCCCACCCCCAAACCTCTCTACCATCTATTAACATCTTTCTTTGGTCTCCCCACCCCCAAACCTCTCTACCAGCTCTTCACATTTGTCTTTGGTCTCCCCACCCCCAAACCTCTCTACCATTTCTTCACATTTTTCTTTGGTCTCCCCACCACCAAACCTCTCTACCAGCTCTTCACATTTTTCTTTGGTCTCCACACCCCCAAACCTCTCTACCATCTCTTCACATTTTTCTTTGGTCTCCCCACTCTACTATCGTGGTTTCGCAGTGATTCCTGGCCCATAAGAATTTATTGTGTATACTTAAAATGACCTACAGTTGATAGATGATACATCATCTGTCTGTCTATATATAAGAGATACGATGGGTGTTCAAGTGAAACCGAATCTAACTGCACCAAGTGAACATACGCATCTTCTAACAGCAGAAGGATGTCGACCAGTTGACATTCATCGCAGAATGCAGGCAGTGTATGGGGACAAAAGTTTGTCGAAAAAAACAGCGGAGAACTAGACACCGATGTTTAAATAAGGACGTGAGTTAACAAAAGATCTTCCGAGACCAGGTCATGCGCATATTGTTGTGTCAGTAGATACAATCGCCAAAATTGATGGAGCAATTCGGGTGGACCGTCGCCGGAGCTTACTTACGTTCGCTAGCAGAGAAATTTGCTGTGTCGCTAGGGACAGTTCAAATTGTGGTTAGCAAGAAACTGAAGTACAGGAAGGTGTGTTCACAATGGGTACCTCGGTTGCTGACCAACCACCATAAAGAAGAATGCATGGGATGTTAAACCCCTTGCTGCGATACGAAGAGGAGAGTGATTCGTTTCTTTTGCGCATAGTGACAGGTAAACACGCTTCGGTTGACATCTTTCAGCTGTTAGAAACCGAATCACAACTCATTGATCAACTCTGGACGGATTCCGTTTCACACCCGCCATGTTTTCAACGGTTTGCTGAGGAAACTATGAGTCGAAAGATAATACAATTTTGTAAACTTGACTGTTGGTATTTGCTATACACACAAGAAATGCCGTCAACGTGCGCATCGTACATATGTTCACTTGGTGCAGTTATGTCCGCTTTCATTTGAACACGCCTCTTATATGTGTATATATATATATATAGATTTGATAAGATAACCAACTGCATGATTGAGCAAGAGACATATGAACAAAGCTGAGACCGCAGGAGTTTGGGTACGAACGAAAATCAAGAACACGGGCGAATAAGAGATTGTTTAGAAGTATATAAACCACCGCCGAACTACACGAATCATAAGCATCATTGCTCTTCGACATTTCACACAAATAGCTGAGCGTCTGCCAGTCTACCCGAGACGAAGTGATGCAGATTCTACTTTTTATGTGTTTCCTTTCGTCTACCCGTGGGATAGAGTACACTCTGTTATTCCTGTATCATATATGAGGTATTCTTTCTAGAACGCTTTAAGGGATCCTCATAAGGCTATCGAACCGTCAGTAGATTTTTAACATATATTAATGTAGAGGGGGACAGTTTTCAGTCCTAGAAAGGTTATACCACAATGATAGCGACCTGTTGTAACATGCTTTGTGTTGCATTGGGCTGAGTCTCGTATTTATCATACCTAGAGCCGCCCTGGGAATCGCACGGGCATCTGATGCCGCTGATCATAGCATTACATAACACAACATAATATAATATTACAAAACATTATTTAACACAATAGTATTGTATAACATAACGTAACATAACATATCATCGAAGATATTTAGTTCATCTGTGTCGAAGAATGAAGCCCGCTAAAAATATGTTTTGTTGGCGCCTTCCTCAAGCCCCGTCCCTTGAGACCTGTTGCTGCCTGCACTAAGGACAAGCAAGCTACACTCGTAACGTGACAGATCAATTTGGGACATTGACTCCTGCCCTGGCTACATTGTGGCGCTGACAATATTTTGCGCCCAGATAACAGCGTAGCGTGAATCGGAAATTAAAATCTTTTTAGGCACCCGTTTACTCATTCCTGCATTATGATTACTATTTCAATTTGTATTCATGTCTCTTTTCATTTGGTTTTCCTTTTCTCATGTCTCCTCTGAGCAATGCGGGTAATTTAAACAAAAAAATAATTGGACTTTGTGTATGTACAGGACACACCAATCTGGATCAATAACACGTGCACATATTTTCTTTAACTTCCACTTCTTCTCCATGGCCATCATTGACTGTCAAAACAATCACACATATTTCTCTCATCAAACTGTCTGTCTGACTGAGGTTTTTCTAGTCGACAGTTCAATTTACATTTGTAAGTACAACATAGGAGTCATGTTACCTCGCTATAGCAATTCTAATAGATTTAGCTCAAGAATATGCAACAGAACAACAGACAAACGTATGGCACATGGCACTACATGGAAAGTTGTTAAATAATATGAAAAGCTATCAATACCAGGATGGAATATCTGCCCGACAATGAAATTGCACAATATGAAATAGAGAAGCGTAGTTTAACAATAAAACTGTACAACATGAAAGAGAAAAACAGTTTAACCATTAAACTGTACAATATGAAAGAGAGAAAAACAGTTGAACAATTAAACTGCACAATATGAAAGAGAAGAACAGTTTAGCGACTAAACTGTACATTATGAAAGAGAGAAGCGCAGCTTAATCATTAAATAATCTCTCCCTGCTCGCAGCCCTCGCCTGCCTCACATTCCCCGCTCATCTTTTCCACCCTCTCTCAACCCAGACTTTCATAAAAGTTAGTTCAATATTGTCTTTAATATACAGTCAAACACTTACATGTGAGATGCAATAAAAAAACTTACATTTTAATTTTAAAGTTCCACGGATAACCGTCATAAGGCAGATGCTCAGTTTAGATGTTGAGAGGTTCCAAGAATGCTGGGTTCTTCTTCTTCTTTTTCTTCGTACGCTGTCAGACGTCAACTTCAATTTTTTCGAAGAAAACGGCTGTCATAGTGTGGCTGTCGACACTGCTATAGAGCTTGTCTAGTGTTGCCACTGGTGATGACCACATGGGCTTTCTCTGGTCCTCGAATGTCGGAAAATTTTGCAGCAGATCTTCAGCGATCATTTTTCCTGTGCCACAGGTGCATTCGTCAGTGCCATCTATCTTCAATTTATTGAATAGATGGTACCTCAGTCTGTTGTGGCCTGTGCGGAATCTGAAGACCACGACCTGCTCTCTTCTGTTCATCTGGTAGTAGGCATAATTTTTTTTGTTTAGCCAGTATGTTCTGTTTCCCATTTGGCCATGTATCTGGCCCTAATAAACTTTTTGGACTCTTCGTAGGTCACACTAGAATCTGGCTGTGGTAGTCTTTCACCTTCTTTTGCCAGTCTGTTTGCCTCCTCGTTGCCTTGGATGTTACAGTGGGATCAGGGTCTTGCTTCAACTATTCTTCTCACATCTTCATTGCACATTCTGTCTCTCCTGGTTACTTTGGTTGTTTTCCGGAGGCATCTCATCTCACATGTCGTGATCTTTCTCTCTAGAGTTTTTGTTAATGTCCATGTTTGGCCCTGGTAACAGAGAGTTGACATGAATATACTGTTGATTAGCATTCTGTGGACATGTTTATGTTAGGGTGTTTCAATAAAAGTGACAGCTGGTATGCAATCGCATTTGCTTTGTGGCCCCTGATCTGAATCTCTCTATTTAAACTTCCATCCTGTGTGAAAATACTGCCCAAGTATTTGAACTCCTGCAATTGCCTAGTCTTGGTCCGGTTTACCATAATGTTCAAGTTTTCCGGCGATCTGCTTCTCTGTATAGTTTCTGTTTTGGATGTGCTAATTCTCATACTGTATCTTTCCCATACATATTTGAGCCCAGTCTGATGTTGTTGCAGATCATCTTCACTCTGGTAAAGTAGACATTGTTCATCTGCAAAAAGTTCATTTATCCGATCAACCTCTGCCCTTTCTCCGTCAGCATTTCTTGGCATATGCTCCAATTTGGCTCCAGCGTTATTCTGTCAATATTTGTGTTGAAGAATAGTGGTGACAACATATGCCCTTGTCTCACCCCGGCTGTTATCTCCCTTGTTTCGATCAGACCATCTTTTGTTCTTACTATACTTTGACACCCTTGGTACAGTGCTCTAATATTCTGTAATAGCTGCCCATGTACTCCGTAGTCGTCTAGGATGGCCCATAGTTTATTTCTGTCTACTGTATTAAAAGCCTTTTCTTGATCTATGAAAGCCACGTTGGGTTTCCGATCGTATTCGATGTTTGTTTCGCTTAGTTGTCTCAGGGTGAATAGGGCGTCTGTGCAGCTCCTACCACTTAGTTGTCTCAGGGTGAATAGAGTGTCTGTGTAGCTCTTACCTCTTAGTAGTCTCAGGGTGAATAGAGCGTCTGTGCAGCTCCTACCTCTTAGTTGTCTCAGGGTGAATAGAGCGTCTGTGCAGCTCCTACCTCGTCGGAAACCAAATTGAGCCCCACTCAGCCGTGGTTCTAGGATTGGCTGAATTCTCTGCTACAGGATTTTTTCGTAGTTTTCCTGTGTGGCTTAGAAGCTATATCCCACGGTAGTTATAGCACTCTTTTTTATGGGTTTGTTTTTTCCTGATAGGCACAATGCTAGCTTTTTGCCAGTCTTTAGAGAACTCTAATTTGCTCCCAAGCTGCTGAGAATATTCTATGTAACTATTTTACTCCTAGGTATCCACAAGCTTTAATTGTCTCGCAGGTTATTCCGTCCGTACCTGCAGCTTTACGATTTGGGCTTTTTTTTAAGGACTTCCTCAATCTCCTGGATTAATATTTTGGACTCTGTTTTTTCGGTGTTTAAACTCGAATGAGTGGAATGCCTCTGTGTATCAGTTAGGTTTAGGAGTTCTAGGAAATACTCTCTCCATCGTGACTTGCTTTTATCTGGGTCAAAAATCGGCGTCCCGTGTTTGTCGATTATAATTGTTTTGGAGTTAAGGCTGTCGTCTCTGACTCTCATTGTCCTGACACGTTTAAAGAAATCTCTGATTCTTGCGACACATGAGCGCTAATTATTCGCCGTGTTTATTCCATACGTCTGATTTGAAGTTCTTGATAACGGTTTTTGAATGCGTTCGTGCGAGTCTGTAGATTGTGAAATCATCTTGTATAATTGTTTTCTTAGCTTCTTTTACTTCCTGTACCTGTTGATTCCATCACGCTATTCTTTTCTTTTGGAATTGTCGAAGTTTCTTTCCACCGCATTTTGCGTTCACTGTCGTTCATCAGTGCTGATTTGAACCACTGCCAATCATTCGTTACATTGCCAGTTGTTGTCTCGTATATGTCTTTCATTTCACGCTGTATATATTTGCGGATGTTTTCCTCTTCAAGTGTTGCCATATTTGTCAAGTATATCTGTCTTTGTAACTTCTTTTCGCCTTGGAAAGTAAGTATTTGAGTTAGTACAACAGGACGATGATTGGTGCCCATAATGATGTTGGAAAACACTATTGAGTCTGTAATTTCTGATCTTTGTCTCTCTCTGACTATTATGTAGTCTATTTGGGATGAGAGTAAACCAAAATAATTAATAACATGTTCGCACTTGTTGGTCAACAACAACAAAATATATTAATACGTTTTTACCAGAATATTGATTACTGAATATTTGAATATTTGAAGAGAAGTGGCATTTATAAACATTTTGATATACCATTTAAAAAATACAACCCACATGATGTTCTTCTAAGGAACTCTGGCTACGTGGTTTCTCTACAAACATCGTATTTCAAATTCGGTTCACATTCAGTTCTGGAACAATTTCTCTTTCCGATTTAACGTAACATTGTTCATACAACTCGATGGATCAGTTAAAACAAATGCATATGACGGAAACTAAATGTGAGAGAATAAAAGATCAACAACTACCAATAAAACTAGAGGCAGTATAAGAGCTATGTATAAACTACCTGCTGTGTCTCAAGGATAAAACAATTACCTGATATTTCCAAGTATGAATTTGTTCTGTGTGAATGTAGTCATTGTATGACTAACACAATATTCAAATATCGATATTGACAGGAATACTCACAAACTGCCATTTTCATTATATCGTATTCTGAAGCTGTGGTTCACACGTGGTATATGCATGCCCTTATGGATTATCAAAGAGAAGAGCAGTGTCCGAGTCCACGAACCAAATCTAGATTTGTGCGAATTATTTTTTGCATCTAGGTTTAAAATTTACTTCACATCCTGTGGCGTGAGAGTTATTAATAGCTTCACAGGTTGAAAACTGCTAATCTGAAGTGACGTTTCTTATCAACATTAACAGTTTACGTGTACAAAAAAAAATATGTTGAGATGCAAATTGTGATACATGACCTTATTCTCTCTCTCTCTCTCTCTCTCTCTCTCTCTCTCTCTCTCTCTATAAATATATATATATATATATATATATATATATATATATATATATATCAAGTCGCCACAACAATGAAAAGTCCCTGCAACAATGACAACTCCCACAACAATGACAAGCCCCCCCCCCCCCAACAATGTCAAGCCCCCACAACAATGACAAGCCCCCCCCCCAACAATGTCAAGCCCCCACAACAATGACAAGCCCCCCCCCCCCCCAACAATGGAAAGCTCCAACAACAATGACAAGCACTCACAACAATGATAAGCCCTCACAAAAATGATAAGCCCCCACAACAATGATAATCCCCCACAACATTGATAAGCCCCCTCCCACAACAATGACAAGCCCTCACAACAATGACAAGCTCCCACAACAACGATAAGCCCCCACAACAATGACAAGTCTCCCCACTAAACAATGGCAAGCTCCCACAACAATGACAAGCTCCCGCAACCATGACAAGCCCCCACAACACTGACAAGTATCAACAACAATGACAAGCCCCCCAACAATGACAATCATCGCACCCCAATGACAAGTCCCCACAACAATGACAAGCCCCCACAGCAATGACAAGCCCCCACAACAATGACAAGCTCAAATAACAATGACAAGTTTTCCCACCCAACAATGGCAAGCTCCCGAAACAATGACAAGCCCCCACAACAATGACCCCCCCCCCCCACAACAAAGAGAAGTCTCCCCCCCAAAAAAAAAAAAATAATGACAAGCCCCCACTACAATGACAAGCCCCCCTAACTATGGTAATCTCCCAAACTAGGACAAGCCCCGCCTCCAACTATGACAACCCCCCCCCCCCTCACTATGACAAGCCCCCTAACTATGACAAGCCCTCCCCCTAACCATGAAAAGCCCCCCAACTATGACAAGCCCTCCAACTATTACAAACCCCCAATTATGACAAGCCACCCCCCCCCCAAATTAGGACAGGCTCTCCCAACTATGACAAGCCTCCTAAACTATGACAACTCCCCCCCCCCCCCCACAAACTATGACAAGCTCTCCCATCTATGAAAAGCCTTGCAACTATGACAAGGCCCCCCCCCCAACTATGACAAGCCCACCCCCCCCCAACTATGACAAGCCCCCAACTATGACACGCCTCTACAACAATGACAAGCCCACACAACAATGGCAAGCTCCGACAACAATGACAAGCCCCCGCAACAATGACAAGTCTCTACGACAATGACAAGTCTCCAACACCCACACCAACAATGACAAGCCCCCACAACAATGACAAGTACCCCTCCCAATTACAAGCCCTCACAACAATGACAAGTCACCACAACAATGAGAAGCCTCCACAATAATGACAAGCTGCAACAACAATGACAAGTCTCCTCCCACAACAATGACAAACTCTCAAAACAATGACAAGCTCCCACAACAATGACAATCACTCCACCTCAATGACAAGTCCCCACAACAATGACAAGCCCTCACGAAAATGACAAGCCCTAAAAATAATTGCAAGCTCCCACAACAATGACAAATCCCCTCCCCCCCTTCCAAACCATGACAAGCCCCCACAACAATGACAAGCACCCCTCTCCAGTGACAACTCCCCACAACAATAACAAGTTAACACAACAATGACAAGCCCCCCACAATAATAACAAGCCCCCTCAACAATAACAAATCCCCACAACAATGACACGCCCTCACAACAATAACAAGCCCCACAACAATGACACATCTTCTCCTCCGCCAAACCATGACAAGCCCCCACAACAATGATAAGCACACCACCCCAATGATAAGTCCCCACAACAAAATGACAAGCCCCCTCTCCCTCCACAACAATAACAAGTCTCCACAACAATGACAAACCCCCCACAACAATGACAAGCCCCCACAACAATGACAAGCCCACACAACAATGACAAGTGTTTCCCCCAACAATGACAAGTGTTACCCCCAACAATCGCAAATCTCCACAACAATGATAACTTCCCACAACAATGACAAGCCCCCACAACAATGGGAAGCTCACACGACAGTGACAAGTCTCCCCCCCCCCCCAACAATGACAGGCCCTCAAAACAATGACAAGCACTCCACCAGAATGACAAGTCCTCACAACAATGACAAGCTCCCAAAACAATAACAAGCCCTCACAACAATAACAAGCCCCCATAACAATAACAAGTCCCCACAATAATGATAAGCCCCCACAACAATAACAAGCCCCCACAACAATGACAAGTCTTCTCCTCCGCAAACCATGACAGGCCTGTACAACAATGACAAGCACCCCACCCCAATGACAAGTCCCCACAACAATGACAGGCCCCCTCCCCTCCACAACAATGACACGTCTCTACAACAATGACACCCCCCCCCCTACAACAATAACAAGACCCCCACAACAATGACAAGCCCCCACAACAATGACAAGCCCAAACAACAATGACAAGTGTTCCCCCCAACAATGACAAGTGTTCCCCCAACACTGACAAGCCCCCCACACCAATAAGAAGCCTCCACAACATAGACAAGTTCCCCGCCTCTAACAATGACAAGCCCACCCGCCAACAAAGAAAAGCCCCCACAATAATGAAAAACACCCAGAACAATGACAAGTTCTGCCCCCCTCCCAATAATGACAAGCTCACACAACAATCACAAGTGCCCCCCCCCCCAACAATGACAAGTATCCCCCTCTCACAACAATAAGAAGCCTCCACAACATAGACAAGTCCCCCAACCCCCCAACAATGACAAGTTCCCCAGCCACATAAAGATAAGCCCCACACAAGAATGATAAGCCCCAAACAATGACATGACCCCTGCAACCATGATAAGCCCCTGCCCCCTAACTATGACAAGCCCCCCCCCCAACTATGCAAAGCCCCGGCCCCCTAACTATGACAAGCCCCCCAACTATGACAAGCCCCCTTCCAACTATGACAAGCCCCCCCCCCCCTCCACTATGACAAGCCCCCCCTAACTATGACAAGCCCTCCCCCTAACTATGACAATCCCCCTACTATGACAAGCCCCCCAACTATGACAATGACAAACCCCCAATTATTACAATCGACCCCCCCCCCCCCCCAATCTATGACAAGCCTCCTCAACTATGACAACTCCCCCCCCCCCCCTAACTATGACAAGCTCTCCCATCTATGAAAAGCCTCTTAACTATGACAAGCCCCCTAACTATGACAAGCCCACCCCCCAACTATGATAAGCCCCCAACTATGACACGCCTCTACAACAATGACAAACCCACACAACAATGGCAAGCTCCGACAACAATGACAAGACCCCGCAACAATGACAAGTCTCTACGACAATGACAAGTCTCCCCTCCCCCACCAACAATGACAAGCCCCCACAACAATAACAAGCACCCCTCCCCAGTGACAAGCCCCCACAACAATGACAAGTCACCAAAACAGTGACAAGCCCCCACAATAATGACAAGCTCCAACAACAATGACAAGTCTCCCCCCAAACAATGATAAACCCACACAACAATTACACGTCCCGCAACAATGACAAGCTCCCCCCCCCCCCTCCCCCACAACAATGACAAGCTCTCAAAACAACGACAAGACTCCACAACAATGACAAGTCACCACAACAATGACAAGCCCCCACAATAATAAGAAGCCCCCACAACAATAACAAATCCCCACAACAATGACACACCCCCACAACAATAACCAGCTCCACAACAATGACAAATCTTCTCCTCCGCCAAACCATGACAAGCACCCACAACAATGATAAGCACACGACCCCAATGACAAGTTTCCACAACAATGACAAGCCCCCCTCTCCCTCCACAACAATAACAAGTCTCCACAACAATGACAAACCCCCCCCCCCCCCCCCCACAACAGTAACAAGAAAACCACAACAATGACAAGCCTACACAACAATGACAAGTGTTCCCCCCAACAATGACAAGTGTTCCACCCAACAATCGCAAGCCGCCACAACAATGACAAGCACCCACAACAATGACAACTTCCCACAACAATGACAAGCCCCCACAACAATGGGAAGCTCACACGACAGTGACAAGTCTCCCCCCCCCCCAAAAAAAAAACAATGACAGGCCCCAAAAAGAAGACAAGCACTCCACCCCAATCACAAGTTCTCACAACAAATGACAAGCTCCCACAACAATAACAAGCCCCCAGAACAATAACAAGGCCCCAGAACAATAACAAGTCCCCACAACAATGACAAGCCCCCACAATAATAACAAGCCCCCCACAACAATGACAAGTCTTCTCCTCCGCAAACCATGACAAGCCCCCACAACAATGACAAGCACCCCACCCCAATGACAAGTCTCCACAACAATGACAACCCCCCCCCCCAACAATGACAACCCTCCCCCCACAACAATGACTCGCGCCCACAACAATGACAATCCCACACAACAATGACAAGTGTTCCCCCCAACAATGACAAGTCCCCACAACAATGACAACCCCCCCCCCCCACAACAATCACAAGTCCCCCACAACAATGACAAGCCCCCACAACAATGACAAGCCCACACAACAATGACAAGTGTTCCCCCCAACAATGACAAGTGTTCCTCCAACAATGACAAGCCTCCACAACAATGACAAGCCCCCCACAACAATAAGAAGCCTCCACAGCATAGACAAGTTCCCCGCCCCTAACAATGACAAGCCCACCCCCCCCCCCCCCAACAAAGAAAAGACCCCACAAGAATGAAAAACCCCCAGAACAATGACAAGCCCCGCCCCCCTCCCAACAATGACAAGCCCACACAACAATCACAAGTGTTCCCCCCCCCCCCAACAATGACAAGTATCCCCCTCACACAACTATAACAAGCCTCCACAACATAGACAAGTCCCCCAACCCCCCCTCCCCCCCCCCTCCCAACAATGACAAGTCCCCCAGCCACACAAAGATAAGCCCCCCACAAGAATGACAAGCCCCCAAACAATGAAAAGACCCCTGCAACCATGATAAGCTCCTGCCCCCTAACTATGACAAGTCCCCCCAACTATGACAAGCCCCCGCCCCCTAACTATGACAAGCCCCCCAACTATGACAAGCCCCCTTCCAACTATGACAAGCCCCCCTCCACTATGACAAGCCCCCTTAACTATGACAATTCCTCCCCCTAACTATGACAATCCCCAATCTATGACAAGCCCCCTAACTATGACAAGCCCCCCCCCCTAACTATGACAAGCCTCCCAACTATGACAAGCCCATCCCAAACTATGACAACCCCCCAATTATGACAAGCCCCCCAATTATGACAAGCTCTCCCAACTATGACAAGCCCCTCCAACTATGACAACCCCCCAACTATGACAAGCTCTCCAAACTATGACAAGGCCCCCCCTCCACAACTAGGGCAAGCCCCCCAACTATGACAAGCCCCCTCCCAACTAGGGCAAGCCTCCCCCTGAACTATGACAATCCCCCCTCCCATCTATGACAAGCCCCCCAACTATGACAAACTCTCTAACTATGACAAGCCTCCACAACAATCACAAGCCCCCACAACATCGACAACTCTCACACCAACAACACTCAAAGATTTTATACATACGCTCCAGTGGAAAATAACAGAAAACACATAAAAAGAAGGAATGCCAAGCGCACTGAAGTCAGTCAGCAGCTCCCTGCACGTGCAGACACTGCCTGACCGAGTTGAGGACCCAATATTTGAAGTTAGCAAAGCTATAATCGAAGGACTGTGTGCTCAATCACGCGCACGCCTGATGTCTAATCTGCGGCCGTCTGATGGTCCCTGTCACTGGACGGCTGATTGAGTTAGAGCCCTCGAATCGTGTAACTGAAAGCTGACCAGGTCCGTGCGGCGGTCACAATCACAAATGCAACATTACATATGTTTTGTTTTGGTTGCAACTATCATGTTTTGTTTCTATTGACTGGGTAAACCAGACTATTTTTATATTGGGCCGGGGAAATAAGGCCACTTGCACCGGTAGTCTACACACTGTGTTCAAGTTATATTTGCGTGCTCCTTTTGTTTTAAATTGCACATACAATATAACTTACTTGATAACATGATAAACCGTTCCTCCGCGGGTGTTGAGTTCCAACTAGGTTTCTAACAATCTTTATTCTGGGTTATAGAGGTTCAGTGGGTAATACGTTTTACAGTTTAAGTATCGTGGATATTTCAGTGGGGTGCAAGGGAGTCTGACCGACACATTGGAGGTCTACCCCGCGGTCTCCTTCCACATCGAGGGTACGAGACTGCCTGTCGTGCTCCAACGTTGAGTATGTGGCCTGCTCATCAATGTCCTATCTTGTTTGCGGGAACTGCTGCATCGTTCGTCAATGATAGTTGCCGTAGGTCGGCACTGTGGAGGTCCTGCATGAGCTGGTAGCGGTGAGTAAGATCGACCAAGTGTCTCTTAAGAGAGCCCTGGGTCACTCGAACTTCATTCTCCATTGCTTTTGAAAGTGCCAATGTTTGAGCAGCATATCACATTACAGGGAGCACTATGGAGTTGAAGAAGGATCACTTCACTCGCACTTTGTTCACCATTGCCTTTATAAGTGTATCCATGTTTGAGCAGCATATCACATTACAGGGAGCACTATGGAGTTGAAGAAGGATCACTTCACTCGCACTTTGTTCACCATTGCCTTTATAAGTGTATCCATGTTTGAGCAACATAGCACATTGCTGGGAGCATTGTGGCGTTAAAGAGAGAAGCGAAAACAATATAAGCGCACCATTTAAAAACCCGAGTGGTTCTCGGGCCAAACATAATAGGACTACTTTCCTTTACGTCATATTGTAAGAGACGACTAAGAAAAGTTGCGTATGCAATTATAAAACTAATCAAGTAAAAACCATTGCGATTGAAGCTGTACATAACTATATTCAGGATTTCTCAAGAACTGGTTAGGCTAAACATAATTCAGTGACTAATGGTACACCACCTGCAGTGGCAGGAACATGATGATGATATGATATTATTCTGAGGATGTGAAGAAACTTCCTTAAATTTAAGCACAAACGGTCATTGAAGATTAGCGATTGGTTACGTGTTATTTTGGAGTGTTATTTTTGGAGTGTTATTTGGGAGTGTTATTAGGAGTGTTATCTATGAGTGTTATTTGGAAGTGTTATAAAACTAAAATATTAGTTTCGACGGTTCAAAGGTTGACTTGGCATTCATCCATCTTTAGACTGAATGTCTTTTGAACGAAGCATAAGGGTTTCCTCTTAAATGCCGGCTATTTTGGGATGGTTCATGCGTACTGATATAACCAAAACGACTGAATAGGGTGGAAAGAAAAAACACCTTCCCCCAAACAAAAAACTATTAGTCGGTATGGCGAGAAACGAAATGAAACGTTTGCCTACGGGTATACACATGAGAACGTTAAGCAGAGTGTCGGTAAAGATAACATTTCTTTGCGGTTCTAAAACTCAGCTGAACTAGAAAATATTCTACAAAATTATGTAACTTGATTAAGATTATGTATCTAGTTAATACTTGAAATCTTACATTCATTTTGTTATTTTCATAACAATAGTTTAAATAACGATTTTTCGGAACAGATACAACAATTTAAATTCAAATCAAACATGCCTAAAGTAATTACACCTCACACAACTAACGGAGCGAGACTTCAGATAATGGGCCGGAGAATTTCAACCGTCAAAACTGCCTGCATTTCAAGGTCATGCTTTTGTTAGATTGGTTAATTTAATTATGTTTTCGTGTCTCTTTTATCTGTTTCGTTTGTCTTCTCCTTCATTCTTTCCTCTAGAAGAGTCTGCCTTCCAGATTCCAGAAAGACTGCTTTGTATGGAAAGCAAAAGAACTACGTCTTGATGCCAGACCTGTCACAGATGATATCAGATCCACTAGTGACAAACATGACACCACGGAAGGAAACGCGGTTCTCAGAGATGTCAATAAAATGACAGAAGTAACGTAAAAATGCATTCAAATAGACTAAGAAGAAAAAAAATACAGGCTAATATTAAAAAGACATACACAGTCACAGAATAGAAATTATAATAATAATAATGTTTGCGTAAGCGTCAAGGGCCTGTTGGGTCGATCACCCACTATCATGTTCAACTGCTGAGGCTGTGTTCATGCCTAGCGTGTCTGCCGAAATCCCTACATACTTCCCAGGTGGAGTCGAGTACTCCGCTGCATTGGGATGAAGGCCGCGAGTAGTGTATTTGACCAATGTTTGTGTCATGCTTTCCGTGTCTGTCCGTATCAAACTCCCTGTTTTTTCCCAGTGTCCCACCGCCGAATCCTCTAGATCGTCTCCACCTTTTGGTCAGCGGGACCCTTACTGTGCTGAGAATACAAGATTGAGAGATGTATCGTGTAACCTCTTGTGAAGGGAGGTCGGGCAGGAGGAAGGCCGAGCAGAAATGTCCTTGAGTAGTGATAACCTGGAACGGACTGATGTGCAGCCAAGTGGAAGGCCGAGCATGTACTGGCCTCCCACGGTTCAAGCCAGGCATGAAATGCAGCGAAATTGAGCATAACGAACAAGGTAACCGATTGAAGGCCCACCAATTCCACAGAACAAATTCCCTGACGCCGTCTGGTGAAGGAGTTGTGAATTATAATCCGAACAGGTACCACCAAACATAAGAAAACTCGACATAAACACCAGAGCGAGTCGAGAGCGCAGCCACTAAGGCGCGACCATCTTACTTTTTTCCACAGAATGGCCAGCATATATACATATGGACCAGCCATGAGATCTATGGCAAATAAAGGTGTAGGCATTCACACCTATTCAATAATTATTAGGACAGGAAATTCAAATCTCAGAGGCAACAAACAAATTCCTTATCATCTTGATGAAAGCACTAAAAACAGCTGTACTATTCATAATATAAAACAAGGCCCATGCCAGAAACAAGGTGGCGTTCCTTAGATATTTCCTATCAGTCATAACTACCCTCAGATACCACAATGTCAACGAATAGGACAGTCTGTCAGAGACACCCATGAATGCCAGCTACAACTTATTCAGAGTGAAAATTCTGTGGATTCCTGAACACTGTAATATACACGGACATGAAGAGACGGAGAAACTAGACGAAAATGGAGAAAATAAATTCCAAATCGAAGGGAAGGCTACACATGAAGAAATAAAAACTATCATAAATATTAACTTCAAATACAAATGTCACAGAGAGTACCCAGAATCTGATATAAAAGAAACATAGAACTGCTGGACAAGAGGAGAATAATCTACAATATTCAGACTGTTAACATGTCCATTCGGAATTAAACATAATCTCTCTATACGATACACATCTTGATACATATAAATGTTCTTGTGCGAGCAGAGGAAACAAGCGGTGTAACAAGCTCTTCGTGTCTGCGGGCTCCACAACAGGAATAAAGTGATAACACGACTCTTCAAAATCCAGTTAAAGGAATAAAATGTACAGGCGATAAGAGAAGCCTTAGTGACCCCTTAAGTTTATGGTAGAAATAAATGCGATTATTAGATAGCGAACGACGAAGAAACAGAATATGCGTTTTCACAGTCCTGTCACTCTACTTCTAGTCGAGTCAACCCACCGTCCTCTCACCCATAATACCTTTAGTCAACCCACCGTTATCTCACCCATAATACCTTTAGTCAACCCACCGTTATCTCACCCATAATACCTTTAGTCAACTCGCCGTTCTCTCACCCATAATACCTTTAGTCAACTCACCGTTATCTCACCCATAATACCTTTAGTCAACTCACCGTTATCTCACCCATAATACCTTTAGTCAACTCGCCGTTCTCTCACCCATAATACCTTTAGTCAACTCGCCGTTCTCTCACCCATAATACCTTTAGTCAACCCACCGTCCTCACATCTATACATACATATAGTTCGAGTCAAAACACTGTTCTCCGACTCATACATACCTCTAGTCGAGTCAACCCACCACTATCTCACTCATACATACATCCAGTCGACACAAACCACCGTTCGCATAGCCATAAATTCCTCTAGTCGAGTCAACCGACCGTTCTCTTATTCATATATACCTTCAGTGGAGTCAACCGACCGTTCTCTCATTCATACATACCTCTAGTCGAGTCAGATCACCAGACTCTCAATCATACAAGTTTTTAGTCGAGTTAACCCATTGTCCTTTCATACATACCTCTAGTCGAGTCAACCAATTGTCCTTTCAAACGTACCTGTGGTCGAGTCAACCAACTATACTCTCATACATACCTCTAGTCGAGTCAACCCATTGTCCTCTCATACGTACCTGTAGTCGAGTCAACTTGATGTACTCTCATTCCATACCCCAAATCGAGTCAACCTACTATTCTCTCATACGTACCTCTAGTCCAGCCAACCCACTGTTTCTCGCTCATATATAACAGCAGTCGAGTCAACCCATCATTCTCTTACTCATACGCCGCTCTAGTAGAGCCAATCGAGCTTCACCTAATACATCATTTCTTCTTGTCGATTGTACATTTTTTAAAATGTCATTCATACATACCCCGCCAAGAGTTCCCCACAAAACCTCATACATACCCCATCTAGTACACCACTAAAACTCATACATACCCAATTTAGTGTCCCCGCTAAACCTCATACATACCCCATTTAGTGTACCCGCTAAACCTCATACATACCCCAGTTAGTGTCCCCGCTAAACCACATACATATCCCAGTTAGTGTCCTCGCTATACCTCATACAAACCCCATTTAGTCCACCACTGAACCTCATACATACCCCATTTAGTGCCCCCACTAAACCTCATACATACCCCATCTAGTCCACCACTAAACCTCATACATATCCCATTTAGTGCCCCCACTAAACCTCATACATACCCCATCTAATCCACCACTACACCTCATACATACCCCATCTAGTTCACCACTAAACCTCATACATATCCCATTTAGTGCCCCCACTAAACCTCATACATACCCCATCTAGTCTACCACTAAACCTCATACATATCCCATTTAGTGCCCCCACTAAACCTCATACATACCCCATCTAGTCCACCACTAAACCTCATACATATCCCATTTAGTGCCCCCACTAAAACTCATACATACCCCATCTAGTCCACCACTAAACCTCATACATATCCCGTCTAGTGCCCCCACTAAACGTCATACATTCCCCATCTAGTCCACCACTAAATCTCATACATACCCCATCTAGTCTACCACTAAACCTCATACATATCCCATTTAGTGCCCCCACTAAACCTCATACATACCCCATCTAGTCCACCACTAAACCTCATACATATCCCATTTAGTGCCCCCACTAAACCTTATCCATACCCCATCTAGTCCACCACTAAACCTCATACATATCCCTATTAGTGCCCCAACTAAACCTCATACATATCCCATCTAGTCCACCACTAAACCTCATACATATCCCATTTAGTGCCCCCACTAAACCTCATATATACCCCATCTAGTCCACCACTAAACCTCATACATACCCCATCTAGTCCTCCACTAAACCTCATACATACCCCATCTAGTCCACCACTAAACCTCATACATATCTCATCTAGTCCACCACTAAATCTCATACAAATCCTATCTAGTCCCCCACTAAACCTCATACATATCCCATCTAGTCCACCACTAAAACTCATTCATACCCCATCTAGTCCACCACTAAACCTCATACATATCCCATTTAGTGCCCCCACTAAACCTCATACATACCCCATCTAGTCCACCACTAAACCTCATACATATCCCATTTATTGCCCCCACTAAACCTCATACATACCCCATCTAGTCCACCATTAAACCTTATACATATCCCATTTAGTGCCCCCACTAAACCTCATACATACCCCATCTAGTCCACCACTAAACCTCATACATATCCCATTTAGTGCCCCCACTAAACCTCATACATACCCCATCTAGTCTACCAATAAACCTCATACATATCCCATCTAGTCCACCACTAAAACTCATACATACCCCGTCTAGTGCCCCCACTAAACGTCATACATACCCCATCTAGTCCACCACTAAACCTCATACATATCCCATCTAGTCTACCACTAAACCTCATACATATCCCATCTAGTCCACCACTAAAATTCATACATACCCCATCTAGTCCACCACTAAAACTCATACATACCCCATCTAGTCCACCACTAAACCTCATACGTACCCCATCTAGTCCCCCACTAAACCTCATACGTACCCCATCTAGTCCACCACTAAACCCATACATATCCCATCTAGTCCACCACTAAACCTCATACATATCCCATCTAGTCCACCACTAAACCTCATACATATCCCATCTAGTCCACCACTAAAACTCATACACACCCCATCTAGTCCACCACTAAAACTCATACATACCCCATCTAGTCGCCCACTAAACCTCACACATACCCCATCTAGTCCACCACTAAACCTCATATATATCCCATCTAGTCCACCACTAAACCTCATACATACCCCATCTAGTCCACCACTAAACCGTATACATACCCCATCTAGTCCGCCACTAAACCTCATACATACCCCATCAAGTCCACCACTAAACCTCATACATACCCCATGTAGTCCACCACTAAACCTCATATATATACCATCTAGAGCCCCCTCCCCCCCCCCATAGGTAAACCTTATACATATCCCATCTAGTCCCCACTAAACCTCATACAAACTTCATGTAGAGTTCCCCACAAAGCATTGCCATATTTGCCGGTAAATAAAGTTACATCTATCAAAGCTAAATATCGCTAAAATACAAGAACATCTAGTCCACCACTTAAACTCATACATACCCCATCTAGTCCACCACTAAACCTCATACATACGCCATCTAGTCCCCCACTAAACCTCATACGTACCCCATCTAGTCCACCACTAAACCTCATACATATCCCATCTAGTCCACCACTAAACCTCATACATATCCCATCTAGTCCACCACTAAACCTCATACATATCCCTTCTAGTCCACCACTAAACCTCATACATACCCCATCTAGTCCACCACTAAACCTTATACATACCCCATCTAGTCCCCCACTAAACCTCATACATACCCCATCAAGTCCACCACTAAACCTCATACATACCCCATGTAGTCCACCACTAAACCTCATATATATACCATCTAGAGCCCCCTCTCCCCCAGGTAAACCTTATACATATCCCATCTAGTCCCCACTAAACCGCATACAAACTTCATGTAGAGTTCCCCACAAAGCATTGCCATATTTGCCGGTAAATAAAGTGACATCTATCAAAGCTAAATATCGCTAAAATACAAGAACATCGTTCATGCTGTATATCAAATAAGTAGCCATTTATTCTGGTATAAACATAATGACATAATACAGATAATACAGATTCTCTATAAGAAATTATGTCCACGTTTGTGGGGAGAATTCAGGATTGCGTTGGGCAAACCCGGAAGAGAAGTAGACTATACACATTCAGAAATATTCTGCCCAGCAGACGTCAGTGAACTTTCTCTAAAAGTGTTATCTAACATTTAACTTTTTCTTTATAAAGGATATGAAAACATATTGATAGAAAGCCTGATTTAAATTAACGTGCACATACCTAAGCAATTGTTCTATTGTGGAACATTGCCGTGTGTGTTATCTCTATTGTGGAACATTGTTGTGAATTATCTCTATTGTGGAACATTGCTGTGTGTTATAGCTATTGTGTAACATTGCTGTGTGTGTTATCTCTATTGTGGACCATTGTTGTGTGTGTTATCTCTATTGTGGGACATTGCTGTGTGTTATCTCTATTGTGGGACATTGCTGTGTGTTATCTCTGTTGTGGGACATTGCTGTGTGTTATCTCTATTGTGGAACATTGCTGTCTGTTTTTATCTCTATTTAGGAAAATTCTGTGTGTCCTTTTCTCTGCTGTAGAACATGTTGTGTGTTTTAATCTTTATTGTGAAACATGCTGTGTTTTTATTTCCATTGTAGAACATGCTTTGTGTTTTTATCTCTCCTGTAGAGCATGCTGCGTATTTTTATCTCTGCTGCATAACATGATCTGTGTTTTATCTCTAAGTGTTTACAATCTGTGTGTTCGTAAAGTATATTTACGACACTATTGCCTACGATCTACAAGTTCACAATTTTGCAATTTCTTATTTCCAAATTCTTAAAACGTTTAAGCTGCAGAACACGTACTACAGTATATATATATATGTCTGTACTGTTTAAACTGACAACGAAATTTCCTCCTAAACGTCCCTTGTTTATTATTATTTTTTCTGTAGACTTGATATATATAGATTATTATTGACGTGTACTATCGTCTCCTGTGTGGAGTAGCCAGACACGTCAATAATCTAAGACATATCTGATTTCAACAAATATTTGCTTGGATTTTCAAAAAAAGTAACCGAAAAAAATTTTGAAAGACAGTTTTACATAAGAACTCTAACAGTTTTAGCGCACTTCATCCCGTATTGCAAATGTGGCTCTCCCTTTCCACGGCTCGCTGACATATTTTGAAGAAATCGTATTGAATATGTTTACTGATGATCAAAGACCAGATGAAGCCAAACATAACTTAAAAAACAACCCTGAATTCTTGATTTAAAACATTCCCTACTAGTTTATGTTTACAAATTATGTTTATGTTTCTAAGAATCAACGTCACTAGACTCCGATCAAACCCATAGGTGCTCATCAAAAGGAGTAAGGTATGGATGCTGATGGTCCCTGCAGCTCGCTGGTTGTACACTGTCCTGCGCCGTCCTCTCATGCGCCATACTCCGCTCGAACCTCGTTTAATGTCGAAACTTTGCAGTCTGTAAATTGCTGCTTCATCTATTGTGGTGTCCTCATCTAGCAGGCGGTCATTGATTGATTTTCAAAATCTCACTTCTATCCATCACTAATGTGCCCTTGATGGGAACTTGTGATGCCCTGATGTCAGCTCTTTCATTGTCCTGAACCCGAGCATTAGCAAGAAAGTAGATCCATGTCAACCACTGGAGGTTTGAGGCCCCAACAGCTGCTATCAAATCGTATCTAAGCCATCCCTTCTGGACTTTCTGAAGTACGGCTTGCGCGATGACTGCTCTTGTTATAGTAGTCTCGGATATCCATTTCAGTGCTGCGGTCACTGCTTCCGTCTCTATTCTGATACTGGAGGTTCTTTACATGTATGCCCTACTGCGCTCAGCAACGACCTGTCCTCTTACTCTAGCAGAGAAACCCCAGCCTGATGTCCTACTGCGCAGCACTGATCTGTCGGTGTATATAACGCATCACTCTCCTGCGTGTTCTCAGTTATCAGTTGATTCACCTCGTGCTCTGCTCTCCCGTTGCTCCGTTCTCTGCATTCCTTTCCTAAGGTTATGATGATTCTCTGGTACTCTATCAGTCTATCACCAGTGTGGACCCATTCTTCCCCATTAGCTATCGTCTCAGCTGGAGTGACGTGTCCGATTGTTGTCTCAGCCTGTATCATCCATGACGACCCTCTCTTGATTCTTGATGTCTGAGATATTACTGTGCAGATGATGCCGCGTGTCTGTGGTGACTCGCATATACGCTTTGACGTGTGCCAGCTTATGTCTGGATGTCACCGATAACAATCCCAACATGTACCGCATCATCACAATCGGGGTATCTCTAGTGCAGCCCAGAACCAGTCGCATACCTTCATTCTGGATGCGGTCCAACCTTTCACACTGTGTTCTTGATAGTGTGAGGATGCCCAGTCCATAATCGATGACAGACAACACGACCTGGCGAAATAGGATGAACAGGAGGCGTTGTTCCAAATCGGCAGCAGCCATGGTCTTGAGTGCTCCTAACCCTCTCTTACATCTTTGTACGATGTGATCAACATGACAATTACAGGAACGACTGCAATCAAATGTCACTCCGAGGTATTTCAACCTGTCACACCTATCAAGGATGCAGCCATCAAAAGTGATGCCCGGGAGCTCAGCCTTTACTGTTGAATTATTCAAAGAACACCAGATCATGCAGGCCTTGTTCGGATTGATCTTGGAGCTTGAGTCGTCGCACCACTGTGAGATTCCTTGCAAGGTTTCCTGGATGTCTTTGACCAACTCTTTCCTGTCTGAGCCAGTCCTTTACGTTAGGATGTCATCGGCAAATGTCAACGTTCGACCTGTCCCTGTGGGTTGAATCTTGGCTACTTTTACTGTGTAGATGTTGAACAGCACCGGTGAGAGCGGAGACCCTTGAGGCAGTCCTGGACATATTCGCCCCGGTTCTGATGTCCGCGATCCCACGCGTAGCGCAACTGTTCTTTCCATCAGCCACGGGTTCAACCCACACTGCTTCAGACATGTAATTAAAATCCCAAAATCGACACGGTTGTATGCGTCTTCCAGGTTAAATACCGCGCCGACTGTTTCTTGCCTTGACTGAAAACCCTCATTCACATCATACGCGAAAGTTCCAGCGTTCCCGGTGTCCTCTGTTCTATAGCTGCCCAGCGTATCGGGTAGTATCTGCTCCCGTTCAAGATAGGCTATTATTTTCCTGGCCACCATCTTCTCGAGCAATTTGTCATATACATTCTATATGGTGATTATTCGATAGTTGCTGAGGAGCGTGGAGTCCTTACAGGCTTAGGCAGTGGGCACAGATAGACATGAAGCCAGTTCTCAGGCACAGATGACTTCTCTATAATGTGGTAGAAGTCCTTCCCCATATTTCTTATCTCTGTCTCGTCCAACTGCTTGATGTGGCAATACTGTATTCCATCAGGACCTGGGGCAGTGTTTTTGCTGGTACCTAGGCTATTTACGACCTCTGCCTCGGTGACCATGTCTACATAAGCCTCTTCTCTGATAGCTGCGTCTAAGATGCCTTTCCTAGGTTTTTGACGGACATCTCTGTCGCCTTTGTCAGTCTGGGCAATATATCGACTGAAAAAAACTCAGACCCTTCTCTTCGTCTGTCTTCAGGAGCCTTCTTGTTTTATCTTGAATATTGGAGATAAGCTGGCTTGTAGTATTTCCATCCATATTTCGATGCATTTGCCAGAACTTCTGGATGGTATTATCATTTTCCACACCTATAATGAACTCCTCCCAATGCTCGCTTTTGGACTCCCTAGCTAACGCTTTAAAGGAATTGGTAGCTTTGCGTTTTACCTCCTCCTTCTCGTTCAACGCGTCAACATTATTACCAGCTCTCTTTCTGGCTTTACACCAATCCTTTGTTGCTGCCTCCTTTTTTCTCCAGGCCGTATCAACATCTTGATTCCACCAGGGTGGTTGGACAAAAGGGGATCTAGTGGTCCGATCTTCTGGCGCAGCTTGTTCACTACATTATCCTGTTCGTACGTGTATCTGAACACCTGTTTGGCTTTCCGATATCTGGTGTGTTTTCCTCTGGGTATAAGTACATCACATGGCAGGTTGTCGCTCTCTTGTGGCCCTAATACGTCCCAGCGTGTGGATGGAGCAACATCACTGGATATAAGAGCGAGGTCGATGACCCCGTCCGTATCTCCCGGTCGATAAGCTAGTCTAGTTGGCGTCCGTCATTTATGACAGTGAGGTTTGTATGGACTAATGCCTTGCTCAAGGTGACCCCTTGCCTATTTTCGGTGGAATTTCCCCACTTCTTTGGCCTAGCATTAAAGTCACTTGCAATGAGGTACTTTTTGCTCTGCCACTCTGACAAGTCCGACAGAAACTCCCACTTTACGACCTCGAAGAAGTGATCTACGTGAGCGTATACATTGTAGATTCTCCATTCTTGGTGGTTGATTGTTACTACAATCCCTTGTAGCTCGACATCCTCAATTTTACAGGTGCTATTATCTATCCATGTATGGGGAAGTTTTTGCTTCACATACGTCGCCAGTCCTCACTTGCCGGGCCCACATTGATTACTGTAATACCTGGATCCTGGACACTTGATGGCAACATTCTCCTTCAAGCAAGTCTCCTGGATCATGAAGATGTCGAAATGGTACACCAATTTTTGGCGAATGATTTCGCGTTGGGTGGCGCTGCGGCAATTCCAGTAACCTATTCGTACATTTTTTTAACCCACGTCTATCTGACTTTCTTCGACATTTCCTCTTTCCGGCTCTTTTCTTTCTCTCTCTCCTGTTGTCTCCTCTTCCTCTCCTTCTGCATCCACCCTCCTTTGCGCTATTTACTGGAGACATCGACGTCAGAGCACGATCTCCGTAGCTCCCGCGATGACTCTTGTGTGTGGTTTGTCATCAGAGTTTTCCTTCACCTAGAAGAGTTGCTTACGGGGCTAATGAGTCTCCTCTACTCCGTTTGTGGTCGGTTGTCTACGCTATTTTTATTGCGATGTCACATTATTGTACGGGTAACAGTGATTTTACAAATTGCCTGCTCTGAAGTCTTTTCTTGTGTCTAGTCTATTCATTACAACCAAATCTGTTGCAGTCGCTCTCTCAGAGATTTATCTGTTTATAGGTTAACGTCTGGTCGGAGACAGAATGTTCATTGAGAAATGCGTTTATATGGAATCCAGTTTAGAATGTGTGTTTCTGGCGGGAATCCTAGTTACGAAACAATATGTGGTATCAATATAAATTATGGAAATACATAATTCATTGCGGGATTCGTGGTTTTGTTAGAAAACTGGCGAGGGTATCGTAACAGTCAGAGAAGCGTTTCAGTCATTTAGCTCCTTGACACCTTGAGGAATCCAGCTCACTTAGACTATAATTCCCAAATGCAATCCTTCATCTTTTCGTCTTCGTGCCCTTTCGCTGCTCCCGATGAAGGATAGTAGCATCCTTAAATGAGGGTCTTAGTGTGTTCTTGCTGTGGTAGTCTCTGTAGTAATTCGTTCGACATAATGAGGTTGTTAACGTCATGTACAGCTTCCTTTAGTGGCATTTCACGGCATGGCTTTGAAGTCTGCAGTTATTTGTTCTTCAGTTGGAAGTGACATTCTATTCAACAGCAGAACTGGTAAACCACATTCAGAGTTAGAACCCGTGCAGATTGATTATCTACATTCGTGGATGATGTAAATAGATTGGAAATCGGTGTACAGTCTACCGGACTGAAGAACATATCCAGAAATAGTTATATGCTAGAAAATAACATATTTTTAAAAAGTTAGATGACAGAAATAAAAATATTCATAAACACCTACAGGATACAGAAGAACACATCCAACGATAGTTAGATGATACGAAATAACATATCAATTAATAGTTTATGCAAAAGAACATATTCTGAAATTGTTAAATAATATACAAGAACATATCCGGAAGTAGTTATGTTCTGCAAAAGAACATATCCAGAAATAGTTATTGTAAGGAAATGAACGTATAAAGAAATTGGTAGATGCTACGCAAGCAAATACGTAGAAATAGATTATAGAAAAGAAATGCCCAGAAGCAATTATATTATTGAAAAGAATATATACAGAAGTAGTTATATTATACAAAGGAACATAAAAAGAATTCGTTAGACACAAAAGAACATGTCATCCAGAAATAGTTTGATGGCATGCAAAAACATATCTATAAATCATGCATCTACTAGAGAGTAGCCAAAACTCATAAGCAAATCTATAAGATTCTACCTAAAAATTATGATCAGTTCTCTGAGAATATATCTAGAACTCATTACACAGTGCAAAAGAGTGAAGCTAGAAATCATTAGAAGGTCTAAGAGACGATGATGCATCGTGCTGCACATCCCTTCGCCCGCCGCATTATATTGATCTAACTAATTATGGCAATTAAATCCAGATTAGACCTACGTGATGATGCGCCATTTCTGCTTCAATGTGAAGCTTGGACCACAGCTACTGCTGGGCCCCGTTGAAAGAAAGCTTGTTTCCAAACATTTGCAATCATTCATATGTGTGCAATCATTCACACGTGTGCAATCATTCACACGTGTGCAATCATTCACATGTTCACTCCAATGTGTAGCATTGGTTTCAACTACAGATGGTTGATCTACAGGAAGCCTGTATCCAAACGTTTGCAGTGGCTGATCATAATGGCAACGTTTTTTTTTACACGAAACGGTTGCTAGTCCCAATCACAACCCTTTATAGTAATCTTTTACGACACGTTTGGAAGGTGTCAGTTGTCCTATTCTTCGGGCCTCGAGTAGCACTTGGATGATTAAACCTACAGACTCTCGAGAAACTGTAGAGAGGAGTGACGTGATCACAGAGTGAAGATTCTCTAGGATCCGTCCCGAGACAAAGTTGTAAAAGTGGATGTGGATATAGATGGTGGACCTGTCGTCTGACTGTGTGGTTTAGTCACACACCAAGAAATGGTGGACCTGTCGTCTGACTGTGTGGTTTAGTCATACAACAAGAAATGGTGTATCTGACGTCTGACTGTGTAATTTAGTCATACCACAAGAAATGGTGGACCTGTCGTCTGACTGTGTGGTTTACTCACACATCAAAAAATGGTGGACCGGTCGTCTGACTGTAACTTAGTCCTGCCACAAAAAATGCTAGACTGGTCGTCTGACTATGTAATTTAGTCACACATCAAGAAATGATGAGCTTGTTGTCTGATTGTGTGATTTAGTCATACAACAAATAAAATACAAAGACTACGTTTTCGATACAAACGTTTTATTTTTATTAAGACATGTTATTCTCAAATTTTAGGATTATATGACTGTTTGTTTTTTAATTTACTGTTTTCTTTATGAATTCATGTCTTTTCGTTTTGGCTTTCGTTTTATAAATGTAGTGGTGCTTTGTGTTTTTTTTGTGTGGCAAAGTTACAAAAAATGTTGGTACACGTACAGTAATTGTAATGCCTATTCATGTTTCACTTGTACGTTTCACTATTTTAAACTTTCACAATTGTAAGTACTTCACTGAAGATGTGAAGTGTCTGTGACCAAATAAACTGATTGACTTATTATTTTGTCAAGAAAACATATTTTTAGTTGACACGTTTCTTGCACTTTACGAGCACGACGTTTTTGTCTCGTCTTAACAATCGTCTCTGACTCTGCGACAAAGAATTCAATAGCAAATCTCGGGCGGCAAATAGCCGAAAATTCACTCATGATTCAGTAGAAACGTGGTTGTGATTGTGATTGAGCAAAGGGAATATACAGAAACTACGTTTTCGGTTGAAGCTTTTGAATGACCTGTCCAGATTTCGTCAAAATTTGATAGATTAACAGGCCACACTAGTGAAGGATGTGTAAGCACTTTCAGATGGCTAGGTTTTAGGGAGGTTAAAAGAGGATATAGAAGTCCAAGCACGAATGCAACTGCATGTCAAAATAAAAGCTTTTAAAACAAAAGCACTAACAATCTCTATAACTGTCGACACATTTATCCGTGCTAGGCGAAGAGCATCCGTAAATGTCAAGGCGAGTAGAACAAAAAGTAGATTGTAAAAATATCATTAACATTAAATCAAATCTGCGGTGGTACTGGAGGTCAAAAGCCGATAATAAAACATTAAGATTTGAGTAAATGTATTACTTTACGAAATCTTCTGTCCAATCCGCTCTTTCCATTTTTCTGTTCCCATTTTGTTTCTTCTCCAATAAAGTCTCTTTCTTTCTCTCTCTCTCTCTCTCTCTCTCTCTCTCTCTCTCTCTCTCTCTCTCTCTCTCTCTCTCTCTCTCTCTCTGTCTTTCTTTCCTATTCTAAATTAATATTGTATCTTTGTATACGTATATGCGCCTGTATATGTATATTTGCTTGTTTGTGTATATGTATGTATATTAGTGTGTACTTTCATGAATCGCTATGTACAGTTATGGCTGTATGTATGGAAACATGTTTGTATTTGTGCGTGACCAAATTATTATATTGTTTCTCATGATGGAATTAATGAACCAGTTCTCTATGTCCATCTCTTGTTGAATTTGTGCATTCTTCTATTTTTCGGTCCATATTATTCTGAGGACGTTTCTATCAAAGGATTCGATTCTCTGCCTTGAGGTTTGGTCAACTATCCATGTTTCAGCCGCGATCTGCCACAGGAAGTTCTCAAAATGTTCACTTTTGTTGTTTTGTTGGTATTCTGCCATAGTTTCCTCAGGCTATGTAACCTCTGCATTGTCATTACCAATCTCCTTCTGATTTCCTTTGACCATTCACCGTTGTTGTCAATTCTTTAGCCCAGATACTCAAAGTTCTGTTCATTACGTCTACACACATTTTCTATAATTATAGAGTAATAACAAAATGAATTTCTCAAAGTAACAAAAATTATGCAAATGTCACTATTTTATACCACGAGCTAATCACAAAACATGAAAACAAAAACGATTTCAAGATATTGATGCATGAAACATCTATTCCCGTTTAACAATAGTGCGACTCTCAATGTTTCCTGTCAAAGAACGACATCTGTTGTCCGAAAATGTGTTGCTGGCGGGGCTGAGATATTCATATAGAACGCTTGGTGGAGGCGTGACGAGATATGAGGAGCGTAGAACAGGCCAACCTGCTGCTCTGCCACCACGACATTGGATCTATTTCCATACCCTTGAATTGGAATTTATGTTGACTTCTTATTTTGTTGAAGATCATTATCTGTATTTTGTTTTTGTTTACAAAGATGTTTTGATTTTCGCTGCATCTGCTTTCAGCTGCAATTAGCTGCTCAAAGCCATCTCTGTATTATATGATAATATCAAAGTATCGTCTACGTATCTTAGCTCTGGGATCTTGTATCCACTGATTGTAAAGGGAACGTAACTTTCAATAGTTTCATTCTCTCTAACGTTCGTCATTATGCGCCCTGAATACATGTTAATTAGATATGGAGAGAGGATACATCCCTGCCTTCCTCCCATTTGTACTTCAAACCAATATGATGTTTCACCAAGTACTCTGTCAGCAGCTTGTTGTTCCTGATATAATGATTCGATTAGATGTACTGGAAAGGCCTAGCTGTAATCGATAAAGCATGTAAACAGATCCACGATATACTCTTTATATTTTTCTGATGTTTCTCATATTAAATATTTGATCTCTACCTGTGTCTTTTTGTGAAGCCTGCTTGCATTTCGTGGATTTAGCATTCAAATTTGCGTTAAATGTTCTTCAATATAATCCACAAGAGAATCCTGCTAGCATGGCTTATAAGCGCAATAGTGCGGGAATTTGTGCACAGCTTTAGGTTGTCAAGCTTTTGGTCGCCCTCGCTGTGTCAGATTCTCTCGTCCATGATAAATGCGAGCAATGGCCTCCTGCTTGTATTAGTTCCGCTGGGATGTCATCGCACCCCGGTGACTTTCCTTTTTTCAGGCTTCTGAATGCCGATTGCACTTCGTCCAATTTGGGTTCAGGTTCTCTTCGTTTGAAATGTTTGTAACTGGGGGCTTTTATGTGTTTTCGTACACGGTTCCGCAGTTCTACATCTATCTTTCCAAACTATCTTTATTTTCTGTTAAAATGTTGACTTCTTTATCATTGATTCCATGTGGTACTGATCCGAACTCTCTTGTCGGTGCTCTTATCTCCTTAAAGGCATCTCCATCCCTGCCTTGCTGTTGTAGTTCTTCAATGCTTTTACAAGTGCCAATTGTGTACGTTGTCTTGTATTTTCTTATTTCTCTTCTGACTTTTCTTGCAAAGTTTCTAAATTGTGTACTTGTTCTCTCAAGTCTTATTTTGCTTTAACAAGCTCCTATTTTTAAAAAGCTTCAGTGTGTCTTCTGATGTGTAATCCTATTTCTCGTGCGTACCAGAGATTAAAATGTCAACTCATCCGATATTATCTCTTCTTGGACTGCCATCAACGCTTCAAACCTGTTTTAACTTCAATGTTAAATTCTATGGGTATCACTTTTACATCGAAGCGTATTGGTTGCAAACCTTTGCTTATATATATATGTATATATATGTCAAGAACTGGACAACGATGTTCAAAGAAGGGCGTGAGTTAACGCAACAATATGCGCCTGACCTGGTCTCCGATGATTTTTTTTTACCTTACGTCCTTCTTTAAAAACCGTTGTCCTTCTTCTTCGTACGCTGTCAGACGTCAGCTTGAATTTGTTCGAAGAAAGCAGCTGTCATCCTGAGGCTGTCGACAATGCCATAGAGCTTGTCTAGTATTGGCACTGGTGATGGCCCCATGTGCTTTTTCTGGTCCTCGTATGTTGGGCAATTTTGCAGCAGATGTTCAGCGGTCATTTTCCCTGTACTACAGGTGCATTCGTCAGTGCCACCTATGTTCAGTTTATTGAATAGATGGTACATCAGTCTGTTGTGGAATGTGCGGAGTCTGAAGACCACGACCTGCTCTCTTCTGTTCAACTGGTAATAGGCATCATTGTTTGTGTAGCTAGTATGTTCTGTTTCCCATTTGGTCATGTATCTGGCCCTAATAAACCTTTTGGACTCTTCGTAGGTCACACTAGAATCCTGTTGTTGTAATCTTGCACCTTCTTTTGCCAGTCTGTCTGCCTCCTCGTTGCCTTGAATGTTACAGTGGGATGGAACCCACTGTACCATTACTCTTTTTAAACCGTTGTCCAGTTCTTCACTATTGTCTCCGATATAATTTTGTCACCATACATTACCTGCATTCTGCGATGAATGTCAACTGGTCGACATCTTTCAGCTGTTAGAAACCGAATCACAACTTGCTGGTCAACTCTCGACGGATTCCGTATCACACCCGCCATGTTTACCCACGGTCTGCTGAGGAAACTATGAGTCGGAGGATAATGACATTTTGCAAACTAGACGTCTGGCATGTGCTGTTTACACCAGAAGTGACGTTATCATGCGCATCATACGCATGGTAACTTGTTGCAGTTTGGTCCGGTTTCATTTTAACACGCCTAGTATATATATATATATATATATATATATATATTTGCTTGTACGTTTTATCCCATATTTTAACACGTGTTTGTGTTTCCTAACATTGATCACTTGTTGTTTAGCCCAGTCTGTCATATCTGACATTCCGTCATTATTTCTGACAGACGTCTTGTCTCTTTTTCCATAAAAGAGCACCGCCAAATTTGTAAAGTATTCTTTGTCAAGTCTATATGATTTGGTGTTATTATGCGTTATTTGTTTCCATTTAAGTTGTTCTTTGTACCAGGAGAAGATCTTGTGATTGTAACACATGCTTGATCATGTTACTGTTACGGTGCATAATTTGAGCAATCCTTGTTTATGTTCAATTAATCACTAATGTGTAACATTTGAGAAAACAGGAACAGCCTTTTTGGGAAATGTAAGAACAATCTGGCTTGGTCCCTCATTAACAAGTGCATATATATATACATATATACATATATACACACACATACATACATATATTAGTATTAGCCCCTTTTCAGCCACGACATTATATGATGATGCTACCTTGGAGTGGTAACTTGCTATATGTGCTCTGGAGTTTTTCTCATTAGCGTGTTGTCTTTTCACTTCTTCGTGTTTCAAGAGCTTACTTACACCCGTCTCCAATCTGGACCTGAATCGGTTCTGCAGCTTCGTCTTCCCCATGTGGCAGACCCGTGTATAGTGCCTTCATGCCCACCCCCCACCCCCCCTCCTTCTTCGCCCCACCAACCTCTTACACACATCTTTGAACCTCAGTTGTGATAGGCAGACATTCACTAACTGTCAATAGAGGATATCTTTGAGGATTCGACCATCTTTCCTGCGACGAACATAACAATGTTTTCTTTGTTTCTACAGAGTGTAAATTCTTGGAAGACCAGAATGCAGCTCTGCATTTGTCACTATGTGTCTCCGTTAGATCCCAAGGATAGATATATGAAAACCATCTGAGCAGAATCATCCCTTTTTGTCGCCTTTGTTGACCTGACAAAGGTATTTAATTTGGTTAGTAGGAATGAAATATTCAAAATCCTCTCTAATCGCAAACTAATAATATTATTCCATGATGTCCAATATTTGATAGTAGCATATCACAATCATTTGGAAATCATTATGATACTAAAGCAAGACTTGCAACGTTCTAGACCAAAACGAATTTTGTTGTTGTTATTTTTTGGCTTTCGTTTTGCTTTCGCCTTATTTCTCTATTCCCCAAGTCGGTGTGCGCAGTATGTTTTTATTTTCCGCCTGTTGGCCCAGTGCATCTTACTTCATAATGCATTTCATGTAAGGACCTGATTCCTCTTGCATTGTCTAAGGGTTTGCTTCAACGACGTAACGGTCAGTGATGTGTTATGGGAGCGTACCCTGATCAACAACAAACTCTCTTTAGACCCAGAAATAGACATTCGCATTGGCAAAGCTAATTGATATCCCAGCAGAGCTAATACAAGCAGGAGGAGAGGCATGTGCTCGAGTCTACCACAAGCTGTGTAAACAGAAATGGCACAGTGCAGAGTGGCCAGAAGCATGGAAGAAATCAATTTATATTCCCCTCCCCAAAAAAGGCAACCTGAAGCTGTGCACGAACTACCGAACTATCGCACTGATCAGCCATGCTAGCAAGATACTCCTGCGAATCCTATTAAGAAGGATAGAGAAAAGGTTTGAATCTGAAATTCACGTAGTCCAGGCAGGTTTTAGGAAAGACAGAGGGACCCGGGACCACATATTCAATTTAAGGAATATCTATGAAAAATGTAGAGTTTAATGTAGACCTGTACACATGTTTCATTGATTACACTAAGGCCTTCGACACGGTAAAACATCAAAATCTGTGGAGAATCATGAAGGAAATGGGGTTTCCTTTGCATATAGTCCATCTCATTGAAACATTATACCAAGATCAACAAGCCGCTGTCCGAGTATCTGGGCAAACATCAGATTGGTTTGCAGTACAAAAGGGAGTCCGACAGGGATGTATACTCTCACCTTATCTGTACAACATATATGCGGAATGTATAATGAGAAATGTACGAGAAGATGAGAACATTGAAAGTTTCGACCCATTTACGATTGGGGGGTACGAGATTCCAGAGTTACGATATGCAGATGACACAGTGATACTATCAAGAAGTGCGGAAGGGCTAGATCAGCTACTTTCAGCCGTTAATGGACATAGTAAAGATCAAAATCTGTTCATAAACATAAACAAAACAAAGATAATGACCACCGATAAAACACAATGTCAGCATACATTTACAGTGGGTGGTGAGGAAATAGATCAGGTTACACATTTTGAATATCTGGGCTCCAGAATCGACAAAAATGATGACTGCTCGAAAGAAATCAGAAGAAGACTAGCTATGGCAATGCAGAGACTGAACAGCCTGAAGAAATTATGGCAGGGCACCATCAAAACGATAAAAGTAAAAGTCTTGAGAGCCTGTGTTTTTCCTGTGGCAGCTTATGGCTGTGAAGCATGGACGATTACCAAAACTTCTAGACAAAGAATCGAATCCTTCGAGTCAAAATGTTACAGAAAGATCCTCAGAATACCCTGGACAGAGAAAAGAACAAATGTAGACATTCGGCAAGAGTTGAGCATATAGGAGAACTGGTTTATCAATTCCATTTTGGCTAGAAAATGCAAATACTTTGGTCACATCAAGAGACACAACGGTCTTGAGAGGACGGGGATGGAAGGTATGGTGCCAGGCAAAAGAGGAAGGGGTAGACCAAGAAGACGATGGCACCAAGATATCCAGGAATGCCTGAATATGACAGTGGCGAAAGCTGGTGTTTTGGCAAGGGAACGAGTTTCTTTCAGACAGACTGTGATGGGAGCGACGTTCTACAAAGGACATGCTACATGATTGGCAAAGCAGCTGCTAGATTTACCTGCATCACAACGCAGTGTTTGGGAGAAACCGAGATCGTGGTGTACAAAGCATGTGTCCTCAGCATGTTCCTGTATGGCAGCAGTACATGGGCGACCTGTGCCAAACAAGAGCACGAGTTTAACACCTTCCATCTACGGCACCTACGTTCCATTGTTTGAACATGAAAGAACAGAGGGACACCTGCAGAGATGCACTCTCGCACTGGTCCCCCAAGCATGTACACTTGCCTTAGGCAGCGAAGGCTACGATGGCTTAGTCATGTTCGTCGCATGAAGATGGTCGCATTCCTAAAGATATCCTCTATGGACAGTTGGCGGATGGTAACAGAACAGTCTGTCGACCACATGGTCAGCTTAAGAGATGTGTGTAAAAGCTTGATATGAAATATTTGCACGTGCATCTGATATTATAAGAGCACGAAGCTGTAGACCGATCCAAAGGGAGATGTTCCATGAAGGGCCACCCGACGCTTGGCGAAGGGAAGCTCTTGCAGCACAGACAGGTGAAAATACAACGCCGGAAGAAGAAGAACAAAGTCGAGAGTTCTGTTTGCTACTCCGAGGTCTTATCATTCTACTACAGTCAGTCATGACTGAAATGGGCTACCAGTATTCATACGCACATTCGCATACACGCACACTCACAAACATACACACACACCAACACACCCCCCGTACCCACACACACCCACACACACCCACACACGCCAACACACACACCAACACACACCAACACACACACACACACATACCAACACACACACACCAACACACACACCAAGACACACCCACCCGCACACACACACACCCACACACACCCACACCAACACACACCCACACACACACCAATACACACACCCACACACACCCACACACACACACACAAACACACACCAACACACACACACACACACCAACACACATGTAAGTAAACCTTCAGCATAGAATGAGAAACATGATGAATTTATATATTGAAGATAAGAATCTAAACAAAAACCAAAATTGGATATGTGAAGAGAAAGTGGAGAAATGTGTTGACAGTTGTATGTACTATTCACTTTTATTTACAGAGTTAACGTATGCCCAAATATGACCAACTGCACTGAAATCTGAAGCTGTCGTTACCGTGGTGATGAATTGTAGGGCCCATTAGGCATGCTAATCATATGACAGAGAATGAGCATGTGTCCAAGTGTTTCACGTAAGCTTTCATAGCTGCCTCAGTTACTTTTTCTGGCACTAGATAACTCAACCCGTGGTCTAAAAATGAATAAAAACTGCATATCCCACTACTTTGAACGTAAAAGTTTAATGGAAAACTAAATGATAAACTAGATTCCATATTCCCATAAACTATTTTCTAAATATTCCTGAAAATTTACTTACATGTTCCTTTTTTGTGTACGCAGCTTAAATGCATTTGTTGCATTTGAAAGAAAGCTGGCAATTAAAAAGACATTATCGTAATGAAGCCATCAATTTTCCTATGGACAAAATTCATTTCCAATCCAATTTGTAAACGTCAGACATTGCGATCTATCTGCCAGTTAGTCCCTATACCTCCGCATGACCCCTCTAGTCAGTCCTGCCATGATTATACATAATTGGTCCTGACATAGTCGTCTTGATAAAATATAATGAAATGAATTTTTACATTTTTACTTGCAACCCTATTTGCTAACTTGTTCATTCAGGCTTATGTCCACATACATTTTTATCTGAAGAACTTGCTAACAAAAACTATTCGTGGCATCAGTATTCTGTGAACTAACGCCCTAGATGTAACATTAGTCGACATATTAATTATGGTGACACATTGGATGGGTTATACGGGCTGTCAATCTGCACACAACAGACAGTCGTTGACAGATCGCATCCAACCGTTTGCAAGGAAAGTCAATCGAGTCATTGATTTACTATAATGACTGAACTCGTCACGTTTTGGCCTACTGCCTTTAGGCTAAGGTGTGTGTAGTCATTGAACACATTATAATATTGCAAATTCTACAAATGCTTCTGCTTATGCTTCTATTAAAGTGTCGAGAATAGTAGCGTTTCAGTTTAATAAAAACTATTTAACAACTGTATAGAGGAGCGAGTGGCCGAATGGTTTCGAGGCCTGCCTGCCGACAAGGAGGGCAACGGTTTGAATCTCCTGTATAGCATATGTTGTTTTTCTGTTGGGGGTGAAATAAACAAACATAGCCAGCACACGACGTGGCGACAGCAGTGGCGAAGCGGTCTGTAGTCCTCAGCCTTCAAAATCCTTCGACTACCCCAGCAATGGGAAAAATGTCGTAGGACAGTTTGTTTAACAACTATAATTACGATATTCATTCCCATTGCATATGTATACAAACATAAGTATAGTTCAGGTATTGTATTAGAATAGAAAAGAGAACGAAACTTACGTTGACCAAAAGGCCTTCATCAGTGAAACCAAACACTACGCATGCGTCGGGGAAACCGGTAAATTACTCAAAAGGAATATCGATTGACAATTTGGGACGGGGGGGGGGGGGGGGGGGGGGGGGGGGGATGTAACAGTACATACACTTTGAAATACGATTTTACGTAAACAAAGTTGTAACACGTTTTAGAAAATAACAATAATAATTGTTGTTACGGGTCCTAGCTATTGAGCCTACGTCAAAGTTCTTATCTAAGTCAAATATTGTCAAATTAAAGTCACCTGAATAATTTACAATTTGACCTTTTGACTTTGCATAATCAAACCACCAACAATTGAAAAGTAGACGTTAATCTGGTTCCTTACATCTCTGTTCATTCATAATATTGAGAAATATATATCTGAATTCAGCATTGACTTAAACATTGGTATGCAACGTTTGAAATACCTCAGTTTTTGGTTTAAGTTAGTTGTAGCATTCAGTTAAGAGCGATCCTGTCCATTTTATTCAACTTGTGTTCGCAATATTTGTATATGTGTTAGATTCTGCCGTAAGCTAAAGTAGGCATTGTATCGGGTTTTCTTTCTTCTTCTTTGGCATTCGTCCTGAAAAGGACGTTGCCACTTCGTGTCGCAGTTTACAGCGAGATTGCGATATCTGCGCTTTCCGCCCCGATGGGTCCGGTTTGAGTTGGTTTTTGTAGGTGCCGGATGTACGTTCTCCCTACGTTACCTATTCTCTTTACTAGACTACACCAGTGCAGCCTGTTTCCTGGGTCGCGGCTTTTCTTAGCATCAAATACCTGAGAACAGCTGATTAATTCAATCAAAGAGATTATGTTTTCTCTGTTGACAGGTTCACCACTACAGATTCTCCTGGTTTACACATGCATTTGCCATCCCATCTCGGATCTATGGTCTGTCGTCCTTTGCTTATCTTGCCATACATCTCTCCTACTTCCCTTGAGTAGTTTATCCAGTGAGTTAAGACTATTGCCGATGAACTGACCAGATACAAGTGGTTGCTGTGGAGTCAATATGCTTCATGTTAAACGATATGAAAATTAATTTTTATCCACCTGACATCAAAAACATAAATTTTCCGGATATAGTTGACAAAATGATCTCCAGGTCAGGAATGTGCGACTTCACGATGAACACTGGCCGGTAAGGGAATGCTAATTGTATCAGCGGGACACACAGTATGACGTTATTTTACTTTTTAAAGGTATTAGTATTTATTAAACAAATAATATTTAGTTTATCAATTAGTTTTAATGTATTCATTTCAGTTTTTTAAAAAATGTGTAAGCATATTAACTGTGAAATATAAATTTAATGACATCTTTAATTGAATATTTATTATTTCATCGTTATTTTAATGCGAACAGTTTTTTTTTAAGTTCTCTACCAATAAATCAAGTTAGCTTAAGACAGATCAGATACATTCAATGGAGCGTCGATGATCTCATTTCATTCGTAAGACAGTCAACGTTGAAGGAAATAACAGAAGTTGCAATACGAAAAGTGTTTTCTAGATTCGAATCAGCTGTTTTCATCTTCAGTTTAGATTTTACGAGTCGTATTCAAGAAAATAATATTTGCAGGTGTTAGTAATTGCAAACGGCGTGATTGACTTCCTACCAAAAGTTATGTTTCACGTACATGCATATTTCTGACAAAAATCAGTTAGTGAAAGATCTTTGATTTTTCGTTTTCTGGTCCGAGTTTCCTTGAAGTTCAGGCAGTTCCATTTGCAAAGAACATCATATGGAGACGAAGAGATTTTGAAATCTGCTTCCTGTGCTCGGGAATCACGGAACCTGGTGTTGAATTCTTTATTTCAAGTTTAATCAAATCCGAAAATGAATTTAAATGGAAAACGCTGTTATGGTTCACAAGTGTGGGGCAAATCATAGGTATTGTCTATTTTTAGTTAACGTGATCAGAGTCGAAGTTGATTCTGAAATAACTTAATGTCGTCCATACAGCCAACTGAGCATTGTGTTCAGTGGGATGAGTTGTAACGTCTACACGATATCACATAGATCTCACATGCAGCTTTTGTTTTCCAAATCCGTCAGAAGTTTTCCTTGTGTGTATATGAAAACAAATACTTCATCTTACAAATCGTAAAAGTGCTTCAGCATTTTCCAACGCCTTAACCAACGCATTTCACAGACCAGGTCTTAAATTAGCGGTGGTGCAGTGCTGTCCTCTTAAACTGGCGGTGGTGCAGTGCTCTCGACTTTTTGCGTGAATTTTTGCGGGAGACTACGTGGACATGACATTGGCAAACTGTATTTATTTTACATGCACGTTTTGTTGGGGTAACACGCAGTGGAGCACACACAAATCTCTGCTGGTCTGATGTTCACATAAGAAAACTCGGATCTGATTTTAGCAAGTTCTTCTAAGTTGGATTCATTCATTTCTGGAGCTCCAAAGGTTAATATCCCGTTTAGCTCCTTCCACTCAAGGTCTAAAGGCCAGATTCAGTTAGCGAAATGTGAAAATAAACAAGAGCTCCCGGGTCGGAGGCAATCAGATCGAGGTTCGAATGTGATAGCAAATGTAGTATGACATATGGAAGTTACAGTAGATGTAGTAATAATAGTAGTAGTAATAGAAATAGTAGTAGCAGTAGTAACAGTAGCAGCAGTAGTAGTAGCAGTAACAGTAGTTGTAGCAATAGCGGTAGTAGTAGTAGTAGTAGTAATAGTAGCAGTAATAACAATAGTACAAGTAGTAGTTGTAGAATTAGTAGTAGTAGCAGTAGCAGTAGCAGTAGTAATGGTAGTAGTAGTAGTAGTAGTAGTAGTAGTAGTAGTAGTAGTAGTAGTAGTAGTAGTAGTAACAGTTATAATAGTGTGTTGTTGTTGTTGTTATTACAACAGTAGAGAACGCAGCATTAAAAATAACAAATATATAATTTAACGTTTGTGAACATCCGTAGAAGAGAAAGTGTTATGTGCAAGAGAACTTTGATGGCAATATGAGACTGTATACATGACATGTGTCTATCAGTGTGTGAGTGGCAGCGGAAATAACATTCTTGTCTTGTGTGTCAAAGGGACAGGTTGGAAACAACCCTAAAAATTGTCCCGTTCACCTAACTGTAAATTGATTCCTAACGTATAGTTAAAGAAGTAAAGACATCGAGAAATATAGTATACGGAACCAGTGTACTTCCATGCACGCTACAAAAGGCGATTAAAGAGAGACGTGGATGAGGTTAGCAGCCGCATCATTTAAAAACATTGCTATGTAAATCACCACTACTAAAACATGCAAGCGTTTTGTGGTATACTTCCTAAGGGAGGACAGCTGTGGTGGTGCTCCTAAATCCCGGCTGGTGTGAAAAGGGGACACAAACAACTATACTGAAGTCTGTAAGACTTGCCAGTCTCTGACGCAGTGTTTCTAATGGGCATGTCTTTAAGTTTTACTATATTTGTGTGTGTGCTCGAATGACAGAGTTGGAACATGTGGGAACATGTGGGAAGAGGTACAAAAACAACCATCTAATAGGAGATCCAATCACAACCATCTGACCATCTAACATGGTTCAACAATAACTATCTAACATAAGGTCCAACAATAACCATATAACAATCTAGCATGATTCCAACCACCGTAATTTGTAACCATCTAACATGAGGTATAACAACAACCATCTAACATGAGGTTAACAACAACCATCTAACATGTTGTCCAACAACAACCATCTAACATGTTGTCCAACAACAACTATCTAACATGAGGTCTAACAACAACCATTAACATGTTGTCCAACAGCAACCATCTAACATGTTGTCTAACAAAAACCATCTAACATGTTGTCCAACAACAACCATCTAACATGAGGTCTAACAACAACCATTAACATGAGATCCAACAACAACCATCTAACATGTTGTCCAACAACAACCATCTAACATGAGGTTCAACACCAACCATCTAATATGTTGTCCAACTACAACCATCTAACATGAAATCTAACAACAACCATCTAACATGAGGTCCAACAACAACTACCATCTAACATGAAATCTAACAATAACCATCTAACAAAAGGTCTAACAACAACAACCATCTAACATGAGGTCTAACAACAGCGATCTAACATGAGGTCTAACAACAACCAACTAATATAAGGTCTTCCAACAACAACCATCTAATATAAGGTCCAACAACAATAACCGTATAACATAAAGTCCAACACCAACAGCCGTATAACATGAAGTCCAACAACAACCGTATGACATGAAGTCCAACAAAAACAACCGTCTAACATGAAGTCTAACAACAACCGTCTAACATGAAGTCCAACAACAACAACGGTCTAACATGAAGTCCAACAACAACCGTCTAACATGAAGTCCAACAAAAACAACCGTCTAACATGAAGTCTAACAACAACCGTCTAACATGAAGTCCAACAACAACCGTCTAACATGAAGTGCAACAACAACAACGGTCTAACATGAAGTCCAACAACAACCGTCTAACATGAAGTCCAACCAAAACAACCGTCTAACATGAAGTCTAACAACAACCGTCTAACATGAAGTCCAACAACAACCGTCTAACATGAAGACTAACAACAACCGTCTAACATGAAGACTAACAACAACCATCTAACATGAAGTCAAACAACAGCCGTCTAACATGAAGTCTAACAACAACAACCGTCTAACATGAAGTCCAACAACAACCGTCTAACATGAAGACTAACAACAACCGTCTAACATGAAGACTAACAACAACCGTCTAACATGAAGTCAAACAACTTTACAATAAGTCACAATTTAGAAGTCATGTGTACATAAGTTATTTACACACGTTATAAATCAAAATACTTGTCAGGCCAGCAACCACCTGTTCAACTCGGCATTCCACTGATGACCACTAGCATAACTCGTTGTTTGACTCGAATCCACTAGCATAACTCGTTGATTGACTAGAGTCCACTGGCATAACTCGTTGTTTGACTCGAGTCCACTAGCATAACTCGTTGTTTGACTCGAGTCCACTAGCATAACTCGTTGTTTGACTCGAGTCCACTAGCATAACTCGTTGTTTGACTCGAGTCCACTAGCATAACTCGTTGTTTGACTCGAGTCCACTAGCATAACTCGTTGTTTGACTCGAGTCCACTAACTTAACTGGGGAGGAACAATAACGTCTGATCAGGCAAAATATACTGACATGTTAGACAGGATCAGACAATACACACTGGCCAAGACCCTCACCTCGGCTTCCTAATTGCAATCTCTGGAAACGGACTGTTTTCATGGCAGCCTGGCTAACGAAGTGAGGGATCGACGTGATCCCTGTAGTAGTGAGTAACATGCAGATGAAGCCAAGCATAGCAGAACCGTCTATATGACTCCGGTCCACCTTCATCAGCAAGCTTGGGGTGTGAGGAAAGCTACTGCAACCCTCCATTTAAGATCCTTTTCAGGGCGCAGAAAAGAGTAAACTTGCTCGTGTAGAAATTCGCAAACAACAACAACTTAGCATAACTCGTCGCTTGACTGAGTCCACTAGCCATAACTCGTCGCTTGACTGAGTCCACTAGCCATAACTCGTCGCTTGACTGAGTCCACTAGCCATAACTCGTCGCTTGACTGAGTCCACTAGCCATAACTCGGCCATGAGCTCGCGACAACAGGTTCAATTTGGCCTTCGGCCTGCAACCAACCGTTGAATTCGATGTCCCACTTGTGACCTCTAGAATATCTTGGCGTTTGATCCACGTCCATCAACATAACTCGACATTTGACAAAACCTCGACGTTTGACCCACGTCCATCAGCATAACTCAACATTTGACCCCCCCCCCCCCCCTCCCCCACTACCCTCCAACCTCGACGTTTGACCCACGCCCACCAGCATAACTCGACGTGTGAGGCCCTAACCCCCCCCCCCTTCCCCGCCCCCCAAACCTCGACGCTTGACCCACGCCCAGGAGCATAACTCGGCCTTGGGCGCGCGGCATCCCATCTAATTTTGCATTCAGCCAGCAATCCCCCCCCCCCCCCCCCCATTGAACTCGGGCGTCCGGCCCGCGACACTAAGCTTAACTCAGCGTTCAGCCTGCGAGCTGACAAATGTTGCATATACCTGGCATATGTGTAATTTCCTCCCTGTATAATGATAATGAACGAAACAAGGAGAACAAATAATGACGAAGAGAAGGTGCTGCCTGATGATGATGACAATAATGACCATTATCATCTTCTCCGTCATCACCGTAACGACAGCAATCAAAATTCACAGCTCAAAGTTCACCACGGTCCAATAATTCAAATTTCTAGCCTCCATTATGATTATGTTGTTAGGGGAACTAGTTTATTGCATCATTTAGATAATTGATTCGTGTTCTCCAGCTTTTGAAAAAGCTGGGTCACGTCTTAGCAATGTCATAATGCAGGTGAGAATAAATTAGTACTAGAATCACCTTTGCTAAACTCGACCTAGCTTAAAATGTCTACCAGACCTGCGTTTGAAAGTTTGATGCATCGGCTGAAATAGCAGCTCTTGCTGGTTCATCAATTTGTAGAGACTTCAACACTAATTTCCTCAAATGTGGTCGTTTACCCCATTCATGAGACGGACACAAGAAGGTCTAATCCCCTGGCTTCTACAAGCCAGCCGAGCTTAGCTTAGCCATAAAATACAAGTGTCAGTAACCCGTACGTTTCCCGTTTAAATCCTCTTGGGGCGAGTTTACCGCTTCCAGAAATCAGGAAGAAAAAAATGGAAAACATAAGGATCTGAGTTGTCGGACCGCAGGTATTCTGTCCTGGATGATATCGGTTCCAAACTCTAGTAATGACTAAGATTCTTAGCCTTCACACTGTGTGGCGACTCCTACTGCAACCGGTTTTTATTCCTGATTTCCTCATTAAGAAATTTTACACACTTCTTTTAAGACAACTTTAAAAAAAAAATTGGCCTGTGAGTCTAGTAATCACACAGTTCTTCTATTTTAGCTATAGCGAACAATTTGTTTAGTGTGTTTTTTTAAGTTAACGGTAGTATTTATTTCATGTGGTTTGTGTGACTTTATAGCTTTGTCAAATGGCCGAGAAGGTACATCCAGCATCTCTTTGATGTAACCGTGAAACAAAATCACGGTAATAGTTTCTTACAATGCAGGTATAAAATAGTAGTTCAAACTTGTGGGTTCCATCTCCTTCAAACTTGTGGGTTCCGTATCCTTCAAACTCGTGGGTTCCATCTCCTTTAAACTTGTGGGTTCTATCTCCTTCAAACTTGTGGGTTCTATCTCCTTCAAACTTGTGGGTTTTATCGCCAGATACTTCTTTTTGGTTTTTTTGTTGCTTGCGCTTAATTTCTCTATTTCTCAAGGCGATGTGCGAAGCACTGCCAGTGCATCCGACTTCGGCATGCATCCCATGTAAGGATCTGCTTCCTCCTGCTTTTTCTAAGGGCTTGCTTCCCTGGGGTAACGGCTGGTGGTGTGTTGGGGAGCGAACCCAGCTCCTTCGGATTGTGATCCGTGTCACTTAACCACTAGCTCACGCCGTCACCAATATCGTCAGATATAATAACATTTGGTAATATTATTTTGACACTATGCATCGCTGAAGACACTGAGTAAGCTACCCTGCAGCTTCTAAGACACTGAGTTAGTCTTTCACTTCTAAGACACTGAGTAAGTTAGCCTGTAACTTCTAAGACACTAAGTTAGTCTTTCATTTCTAAGACACTGAGTAAGTTAGCCTTTCACTTCTAAGACACCGAGTAACCTATCATTTAACTTGCAAGACACAGAGTAAGCTATTTTGCAACTTCTAAGACACCGAGTAAGCTATCCTGCAACTTCTAAGGCACCAGGTAAGCTATCCTGCAAACTCTAAGGCACAAAGTAGGCTATCCTGCAAACTCTAAGGCACCAAGTAAGCTATCCTGCAAACTCTAAAGCACCAAGTAAGAAATCCTGCAAACTCTAAGGCACCAAGTAAGCTATGCTGAAAACACTTAAGCACCAAGTAAGCTATTCTGAAACTTCTAAGACACTGAGTTAGCTATCCTGCATCTTCTAAGGAACCAAGTAAGCTGTCCTACAAAACTCTAAAGCACCATGTAAGCTGTCCTGCAAACTCTAAAGCACCAAGTAAGCTTTCCTGCTAACTCTACCAAGTAAGCTGTCCTACAAACTCTAAAGCAACAAGTAAGCTGTCCTGCAAACTCTAAGGCACCAAGAAACCTATGCTGCAAACACTAAGGCACCAAGTAAGCTGTCCTGCAAACTCTAAAGCACCAAGTAAGCTGTCCTTCAAACTCTAAAGCACAAAATAAGCAATCCGTCTAATTCTAAAGCACCAAGTAAGCTGTCCTACAAACTCTAAAGCACCAAATAAGCAATCCGTCTAATTCTAAGGCACCAAGTAACCTATGCTGCAAAAGCCAAGGCACCAAGTAAGCTATCCTGCTAACTCTAAGGCACCAAGTAAGCTATTCTGCAAACTCTAAGGCACCAAGTAAGCTATTCTGCAACTTCTAAGAAACTGATAAGCTATTTTGCAACTTCTAAGACACTGATAAGCTATTCTGCAACTTCTAAGACACTGAACAAGCTATTCTTTAACTTATATAGAACAACAGTTTCAAATGACCAGTTGACTGCCATTCAATGTTTATTATGGTCAATTACCTACCATGAAATGTTTCCTGTGTTCTGTGTCGATTTAGCTTCTCTACAAAAGTACCTATGTGCCGTTAGCCACACTAAAATATTTCGTATGACGAGTTAAATACCTTACAATGTTTCCAATGACGAATTAGCTTCCCTACAATTTCACATATGACGAATTAACTTCCACACAATGTATCATATGACGATCTAGGTACCTTACTATGCTTTCTATGACGAGTTAACTACATTATTATGTCTCATTTGACCAGTTTCTTATCTTACAATGTTTCATATGACGACTTAGCTGCCTTGTAATCTTTTCTACGGTTTTAACTATCGAACGATGTTTCATGTTACCTACCATGCAATGTCTTCTATGTAGAGTTATCTTTCTTGAAATGTTTTCTGTTACGAATATGTAAGTTGACAGACCTCCTACCGTGCTCCTATCTATTTTTAATAGTATTTTTTTTCAATAGTTTTTCCTAACTTATTTTGCAGCTAATAGAATTCCTAAAGACCCTAGGGCAACCTAGATTTTCGTCTAGGAATTTAAAATAATGGAGTTAGTGTCTTATTTTCAACTTAACATTTATATGGAATAAAGACAGACTGTAGACAGGTCAAACCATCTCTCAGTCAAAATAAATAAATAAGTTGCTGCCAGTAAAAGTCAACATCTTGTATAGAATACGACTTGATCGGATTGTATCCTCCAGGGATGGAAGAGCACTCAATTGCTGTCTGATATGATTGATTGAAGGTTTGTAAAATATTCATCTTATGTTGTTTAGTTTTATAGAGACGGAACGTTCTAAGAACGTTCAATTTTGTAGAGACGTAGAGTTCTAAGAACACACAACTTTGTAGAGATGGACTGTTCTAAGAACACTCTACTTTGTAGATATGGACTGTTCTAAGAACACTCTACTTTGTAGAGACGAACTGTTCTAAAAACACCCAACTTTGTAGAGATGGACTGTTCTAAGAACACTCAACTTTGTAGATATGGACTGTTCTAAGAACACTCAACTTTTGTAGAGATGGACTGTTCTAAGAACACTCAGCTTTGTAGAGATAGACTGTTCTAAGAACACTCAACTTTGTAGAGATGAACCGTTCTAAGAACACTCAACTTTGTAGAGACGGAGAGTTCTAAAAACACACACCTTTGTAGAGACGGAGAGTTCTAAGAACACACACCTTTGTAGAGACGGAGAGTTCTAAGAACACTCAACTTTGTAGAGATGGTGAGTTCTAAGAACACACAACTTTATAGAGATGGAGCGTTCTATGAGCACACATTTTTGTAGAGATGGGGAGTTCTAAGTACACACAGCTTTATAGAAAATCAGTATTCTAATAACATAGCTTTGTAGAAATCGAGTGTTCTAAGAACACACAACTTTTTAGGTATTCAACATTTCAGGAACACAAAATATTTCCATTTCTAAATAATTACAAAAACATTGAATAAAAATGTATAATATTGTGCATGTGAATATAACGTCCGTTAGAACGATTGTCTCTTGCAGCTGAAGAGACTGGGTTCAAACTGCCGCCCCGACATGCTCTATTCTGCCCTGTTGTAAATAGGGATTTGACTTTAAATTAGAGAAAGCAAACTAGAGGGTAAGGTGACCTATCTCCCATCTCTTAGAATATTTGTTTGATTTGAAGTTAGAGAAAGCAAATTCGCGAGTAAAGTGATGCATCTCTTATCTAAGAGAATGTATACTTGAAGTTAGAGAAAGCAAGCTCGTGAGTAAGGGGACGTATCTCCCATCTCATAGAATGTTTGTTTGATTTGAAGTTAGATAAAGCCAACTCGCGAGTAAGGTGATGTATCTTTTATCTAAGAGAATGCATACTTGAAATTAGAGAAAGCAAACTCGCGAGTAAGGTGAAGTATCTCTTATCTAAGAGAATGTATACTTGAAGTTAGAGAAAACAAGCTCGCGAGTAAGGGGACGTATCTCCCATCTCATAGAATGTTTGTTTGATTTAAAATGAGAGAAAGTAAGCTGTCATGTAATGGAACGTATCTGCCCATGTCAAGAAACGCCCAGATGTAGTGCAATAAAGCATATAAATCTGATGTGGTTGATTTGAGTCTACTCATACCTTTTATAGATATGTGATACACGAAATCCATTTATCACATGACTTTTAGATTTGAAATTTTCATTGTCAAATATACGACATCGTAGCTATGAGAAGTTAGAACATGTTGAAAATAGGTCAATATCAGTGCGACATGACAATGTAATACTATAAGAGTAATGCTATAAACGTATATGTGAACATTATAAAATGAACATATGTGAAACTATACATGTCAGATAAAGGAAGATGTTTAGCAAAAACTGCTGTTGTAGATACAATGTTAGAGTTCTCAGAGTGTGTGGAGAGTTAGGTGGCATGTTCCATATCCGTTCTGTCTGTTCATCTTTGACTGTCAGTTAGATAGCCATGCACAGTTGTGTAAACTGCAGCGTGCTGCGACCTGTGATAAATATTTGTAATATATAAATAAATATGAAACTTTGTATTTGTATTTAAATGAGATTTTAATGAACACACACACACACACACACACACAGGCACGCACGCACGCACGCACGCACACACACACACACATACACACACACACACATACACATACACACACACACATACATACATACATACATACATACATACATACATACATACATACATACATATGTTATACGGTGTGGCAAGCGACACTTATCACAGTATTTCAGTTTTAAAAACAAATCATTCCTAACCTAACCTCTCCCCTTCTTCTCATTATGTGAATGCTCCCCCCAGTCCCCTCGACCACCAACACATGTTCATCACTTTTCTACCTCAATCTGCTCATATTTCTCCTAAGCCTGCCAAACTCTTTGTCATTTACCTGCCCATTTCTCCCTGCCCATCTCCTATCCCTGAACTCGCCCATCTCTTCCCGCCAAACCTACCCCTCTCACCACGCCCCTTTCCCACCCCGTTCTAACTCCCCCTCCCCTTTCCACCCACCCCCCCCCCCCCATCCCACCCCCTCATGTAAAGGTGTAAACGGTATTGTTGAAATGAATATTCGCTCACAACTGTACAGAGCATGTAAAATGGATACAGCCTCACAACTGCCGATCCAGAGTTGACTGGACATGCATGTGAGAAAGAACATGCCTAAGTGGATACTAAATAATACATGGGTTATAATTCCATTACAGTCACACGGTTCAGTCGACCCAACTGCAAATGAGCAGATTGCTTACTATTAGTGAATAAAAGGCTGCAACAACAACAAAATAAACAGGCCAACCCTACTTCATTACAAAGATGTGGCCTTGAACAACGACGTCTCTAGCATATCATCTCCAACAACAGTGTCTGCTGTCGAATTTCTTTTACCTTATTTCATACTGGAGTAAATATGACTATATATATATATATATATATATATATATATATATATATATATATATATATATATATATATACAAATATATATATATATATATATATATTGAATGGCATATTACAGAATGATCCTAAGAATACCCTGGACAGAGAAAAAAACAAATGTAGACATTCGGCAAGAGTTGAGCATAGAGGAGAACTGGTTTATCAATTCCATTTGGCTAGAAAATGCAAATACTTTGGTCACATCAAGAGAAACAACGGTCTCTAGAGAAGAGTGATGGAAGGTATGGTGCCAGGCAAAAGAGGAAGGGGTAGATAAAAAAGACGATGGCACCAATATATCCAGGAATGCCTGGGTATGACAGTGACGGAGGCTGGAGTTTTGGCAAGAGAACGAATTTCTTTCAGACTGTGGTGGGAGCGACGTTCTGTAAAGGATATGCTACATGATGATGATTGATATGTACATACACACACACATACATACATACATACACATGCACACACATACACACATAAAAAATTTATAGGAGTTTATAGTTGATAAATGGTAATGTAAAATGATATTTAGACGACTATTAGATTAATTAACCTTAAATGTGAGATATACAATGTAGAGGGTAAAATAAATTATAAAAATTAAATTTTTATGCTGTAGCAAATTAAAACCATATAAACCGTAAGTCTCAGGAGAATATAAGAATGTTTTCATCCGAGCGCAGCTAATCATCTATTTATACTAATAATAAATATTCTTAAGGAAACGAAAAAGGAAAAAAAAAACTCGTATAGAAGATCAGGCAACCGAATAATTAGAAAACAGGTCACCTGATTATCAAGGCACGAGTTCAAAAACTCTGGTATTTAGACCTTTGTTTTTAGAGGCACAATAAAAACCCTAACTTGCACACTGTACGGCGACTGTAGGATCAAACGGTATTTATTAAATATCCATATAAGTCCTCCCGGCGGACTCAGCAACTGAAGTAGATGTCGTAAAATGTATTTTTAGACTTCATTAACGTCATATCCTAGTTGTGTACATCACAAGAGTTTCTGACAGCATTCATTTGTTTGGAAAAATGATAGGGCCGTTCATTGAAGAAACGCTTATCATGGTTCCAGTGTAGAGGACTTCATTGTACAATCGTGTGTCTCAGCTTGTCTCAGCGTTGGTTAGCCGGTCTCTGTCTCGCCGTCGTGCCTTCCTTCGATATTAGTCAGGTACACATTTCCATCTTGGTAAACTGTAGCATGCCGAGGCTGTGGAACAGACCTTATCTCCTTGCCAACAGAGATAAGCTCTCTATCCGCTTCATAATACAGACGTAGGAATATGTTGAGGTACATATAATTTGAACTTGGACAAATACGTGTTCTAAATCTAGTAACAATGTGCAATTTATGAACAAAAAGATATTCAAATTATATTGACAATATACAATATATGGACAAATAGATATTTCAATTATATTCACAATATTCAATTGTTGGACAATTACAAAATCTAAATCTATTGCCAATGTGCAATTTAAGGACAAATAGATACACAAATTCCATTGACAAATGCAATTGTTGAATAAATACATGTTCTAAATTTATTTACAAGGTTGAGTTTCTTTAAACGACAACAATCACAAAGATAAGTATATTACAAGCACTCGTAAAACAAGCACACTAGACAACAGACAAGACAGTGAAATACATATAACAGGCAATCCGGACTCGAATCTAGGACCTGCAGATGATGGATGCGCCTCGCTGTACAGAAATCATGTGCTAGGGGTAACTAGACAATTTGCACAAAAAAACACACATAATATATTGTAGCAGTTAAATAACCAACTATCATGTCATTATCGATAGCAACGGCAAGAAACTAGATTGAGCAATATTTCTGTTCATATGTTATGTCCTATTTTTTAAATAATCATCAGAAATGGTTCAGAAACATTAATACGTCTCTTGTCTTCTCCTTTAAGCCACGTTTTACCGTTGTTTTTTACCGCTTCTCCCAAACAGTCCATCTTTTAAAGCTCTATCTGTCTTATCTTCTGCCATACCATGTGTTAGGGCTCTATCTGTCTTATCTTCTGCCATACCATGTGTTAGGGCTCTATCTGTCTTATCTTCTGCCATACCATGTGTTAGGGCTCTATCTGTCTTATCTTCTGCCATACCATGTGTTAGGGCTCTATCTGTCTTATCTTCTGCCATACCATGTGTTAGGGCTATATCTGTCTTATCATTTTCCATACCATGCGTTAGGGCCCTATCTGTCTTATCTTCTCCCATACCATGTGTTAGGGCTTTGTCTTTCTTTGTTTTTCTCCAATACATGTTTAAGAGCTGCGTCTGTCTGAAATTCTCCAATACATGTCCAACTGCGTCTGTCTGAAATTCTCCAATACATGTCCAAGAGCTGTGTCTGAAATTCTCCAATACATGCCCAAGAGCTGTGGGTAAAATTCTCCAATACATGTCCAAGAGCTGTGTCTGAAATTCTCCAATACATGCCCAAGAGCTGTGGGTAAAATTCTCCAATACATGTCCAAGAGCTGTGCCTGAAATTCTCCAATACATGTCCAAGAGCTTTTCTGAAATTCTCCAATAAATGTCTAAGAACATGAAGAGTGATTTCATCTCCAATAATATGTTGTTTAGACTGTCTAATATTCCCTATATCTGAATTCGTATTCTATGTTATGATATTAAATGTCTAGTTTCCTCTATTTGTCTCATCTTCTTCCATTCCATGTTGCAAAAATACCTAGTCTTCTCTTTGTCAATCATTTTCTCCCATTCCCTGTTGTTAGACTGCCTGGTCTTCCCTATGTCCATCACCTTCTCCCATTCCCTGTTGTTAGACTGCCTGGTCTCCTCTATGTTCATCACCTTCTCCCATTCCCTGTTGTTAGACTGCCTGGTCTCCTCTATGTTCATCACCTTCTCCCGTACCCTGTTGTTAGACTGCCTGGTCTCCTCTATGTTCATCACCTTCTCCCATTCCCTGTTGTTAGACTGCCTGGTCTCCTCTATGTTCATCCCCTTCTCCCATTCCCTGTTGTTAGACTGCCTGGTCTCCTCTATGTACATCACCTTCTCCCATTCCCTATTGTTAGAATGTCCAGTCTCCTCTATGTTCATCCCCTTCTCCCATTCCCTGCTGTTAGACTGCCTGGTCTCCTCTATGTACATCACCTTCGCCCATTCCCTGTTGTTAGACTGCCTGGTCTCCTCTATGTCCATCACCTTCTCCCATTCCCTGTTGTTAGACTGCCTGGCCTCCTCTATGTTCATCACCTTCTCCTATTCCCTGTTGTTAGACTGTCTGGTCTCCTCTATGTCCATCACCTTCTCCCATTCCCTGTTGTTAGACTGGCTCGTTTTCTCTATGTTCATCACTTTCTCCCATTCCCTGTTGTTAGACTGTCCAGTCTCCTCTATGTTCATCACCTTCTCCCATTCCCTGTTGTTAGACTGCCTGGTCTCCTCTATGTCCATCACCTTCTCCCATTCCCAGTTGTTAGACTGCCTGGTCTCCTCTATGTTCATCACCTTCTCCCATTCCCTGTTGTTAGACTGTCCCGTCTCCTCTATTTCCATCATCTTCCCCCTTGTCACCTTAATGACCACACATAGCATCATCCTGTTCCCATCATGAACACTGTGACAGTTTCGGGAATCTTGAGTTGAGTGATGTCATTTCTGCAGTCATTTATGTGGGAATCTGAAGACAAACAAAGAGAAAGAAGAACAAAATAGAAATACCCAGTCTTAGTCAATCAATTAAAACCGTTTGTGGAGTATATGATACAAATGATAAAACCTTGACATGACTGGATTTTCTAAGTTTTTAGCACCAATCATCGAGCGTCTTACCATCCAAGGACGATAGGAGTATCATAGTAACTAATAACATATCTCTAGTTTTAGCAGTTTATTGTAGCTTCTCCCATGATGCTATGTTTAATACAACTTCCGCTTCTGTCTTTCTGCTCTTGATTTTATTTATCCTCTCTGCTCGCCTCTTCTCTCATCTTGTGGATTCAAATCACATAAACATGATACATAGACGTGCCTATCATTCATCTGATTGCTCTATGGTGATTCTCAATGTTGGCTAATGATTTCTGCGCAAAGGAAATATTGTTAGTTTCTTCTATTTCTTCTCGATAAACGTCAAGCTCACAACATGCTCTGAACATTAAATTTATCCTTATTTATCATTTAGCTTGTGTTTTCTTTCAGGATTTTGTATATGACCTTTATATTCAAGATAGTATGGAAAAATATCCAACCGTTCTGAGGTTCTTATTCATTATCTAATTCAGCTCCTGTGAACTTTGCTTCATTATTTAAAAATCTAGTTACCTGCCGAATGCAGCTTTTAGACAGTGTGTCTAATTCATCTCCTTTACATTCCGTCCTGAACTGGACGTTCGGCTCGTTTATATTGCACGTTGCCATGTTCCTGTTCACGTTTTAATTCAACCTCTTTACATTACACGTTGTCCTGTTAGAATTTTGTTCACTGTATAATTAAGCTTCTTGACATCGTCATTGACAAAATTGTTATATGTCTATAGTTTACTGTCTCGTACAGGCTCAAACTTAGCCTCACATGAATCATACACTCCCTAAGTACACCTTCCTGCGGCCACCAAAAAGACAAGCGTAATAATTGGAGTAGAAAGTTAAATGTTACATCAAACAGAAACCGCCGTCAGAGATAGTCTTAAATGCGTCATTGTACTTTATCTCAGCGATTATCTAAGAAAACACAATCAGTCAATTTCCTCATCTTTTTGTTCTCAACAAATATAAGCCAGGTAACAAGTTACAACCGGGTTTATCTGTAGCTTCTCTTGACATTGGAGTAAGAGGTAAGGACAGGTAATATATATATATATATTACATACATATGATTGACTTTTTCCGTCTTGTCAGACGATAGTATCTTGTACTTTGAACAATAAGGATATGACTACAATACATGACAACAACGAAATGTCACTTGTAAGACAATTCCGAGCAGATAACCGTCTTTCACATCATGTGCAAGGAAAATCAGGACTGTTTGCGGCATTGCATGTTGTGGTGTGGTTTCTCCAACGCTGAGTCCTTAGACTACGTGGAATTAGTATCTCCTTTGTCTGTATTCCATTCTTGATCCTGCCCGTCCATGCAATACGATGCATGATGTCCCATTCTCATTATTTCAAATCGATGCCCGCATCATTCATATCCCTCTTGCAGACATCCTTGTACCGAAATACTGGCGGCCTTTATAAGCAACTGTAATGATATTATATGTATTTAATTATATATCTGCACGAAAATCAGATTAATGCGTACACTGGTCCTGTCAATATTCCTCTATGCGTGTGAGACATGGACAGTTACAGCTGACCTTCAACGAAGGATACAGGCCTTGGAGATGAGATGTTTCCGAAAACGTGTAAACGTTTTTCTTCCATGGACCAAGTTGTCAATCATTCCGGTAGCGATGTTTTACGCTAAATTGCACATGCGCATACTGCTCGATCATCATGACCCCGTGCATGGGGTATTGCTATAGAGCCAGTGTGTATTCTGAAATAACATTTTCCGTGTTAGATACTCTTGCATGCACTTTATAATACAATTGATGTTAGTTTAATGACTGTCTCTAGCATATGGATATGCGTGTTGTGTGTGTGTATGTATGTGTGTATATATAAATATAAAGGGTGTCCCTCCGTAGACTTAACCGCCGTCGGAAATTAAGTATTGGAGACTTCAGTATGCTATGTCTCAGCTTACGTGAGGCGATTGCTAGTTCCCTTCTTTGCTGGCTTTTTCTCTCCTAAGCGGAAGTAATGAAAACCAATTTGCAGTTGGGTCAACTGGAGCGTAGCGGTTATGAAAGTTGAGCTCCATAACTATGCCGTGAAAAGCAAGTTTCTCTATCACTACATTAATACATTAATCAGAAGCTTATATATATATATATATATATATATATATATATATATATATATATATATGCACACACACACACAGTTACACAGTGACCTATATGGGCTTATTCTACTTTTGTATCATCAATCCAATATGGAGACAATGCAGTGTTTCCCAGTCTACCGTAATATACATAGAAATGTGGATGTAGGCCGTCTAGCCAAAGAGGTAGAAGACAACATCCAAGCTGAAGGCGGACAGCAAATGAAAAAAAATAAAAACAATTATAGTCATCGACTTCGAAAATAATACAAAGAAAACCCAGATGCTGATGTAGCAGATGCATACTACTCTTAAAAAAAGAAATATCAAAGTACAGGATTGTGAATTAATCAGTTCAGAAGTGTTATTGTTGGTTCAACATATAAGGTATGTGAACACATACACATGTTTGGATTTGGAGGATAACCGAATTTTGTAACATGTTTTTCAAGTGGATTGTCTCAGCGACAAAAGAGTGATAGCAGGCCCTCCCTAATCAATTTGGCCAGTAAACTGTTTGCAGACGACTGAAGCCTAGGTGAGACCGTCAACTTTGAGCAGACCTTGACCGCTATTTGAGGGAAAGAATAGACCAGGAAGACGGAGTATTCTCCCCATTGTCCTAATGCGGTCCTTCTGAAGTTTTCTGATTAGGACACAGGTCTATCACGAGTACAGCCCAGGCATGCTGAAGGTTATCAGGCGATTGCTCTTGTTCACTGCCTACTACGGATTTCAAGGACTTCTATAAGGGAGGGTGATGTATGTAACTAGGTCGAGGTTAAGACCATCTCTCAGAAGGTGACTAAGGGGACGGAATGGGCTAGTGGTTAAGTGACACGGCTCACAACCAGAAAGTGCTGGGTTCGATCCCCATCACAGCATCGACCGTTACCCCGGGGAAAGCAAACCCTTAGAAAATGCAGGAGGAAGCAGACCCTTACATAAAATGAATGCTGAAGTCGGATGCACTGAGCCGATGGAGGCAAAATAAAAACAACAGTGCAACGCACACCACCGTGGGGATTAGAGAAATAAGGCGAGAAAAAAAAAGGTGACTAACAGTTTGATCTAGTCTCTGCGAGGTAGAAGCCTCTCAAACTCTTAACACTGTTCATCCCACCGTTTATACCGGTTTGAATCCTGCTGACTGTGAAGCAGCAGTCTAGGTTTGAAGAATAGTTCTACAACAAAACATATTGTTTGAGGCATGAATGCAAATACAAGAACGAATAACTGGTCATTCTATGGATGAGATGAAAGGATAACCCTGCAGACACTATAAGGGGGTAGGTTGTGCTTGGGGGAGATGTTCGGCTGTTGCTGTGGTGTTATTTATCTATCTTACCGTCAATATAGCTTCTGTTTGTCTTACCATCAATATAGCGTTGGTGCGTCTTACCATCAATATAGCATTTGTGTGTCTTACCATCAATATAGCGTTTGTGTGTCTTACCATCAATATAGCTTCTATGTGCCTCACCATCAATATAGCGTTTGTGTGTCTTACCACCAATATAGCGTTTGTGTGTCTTACCACCAATATAGCGTTTGTGTGTCTTACCACCAATATAGCGTTTGTGTGTCTTACCATCAATATAGCTTCTATGTGCCTTACCATCAATATAGCGTTTGTGTGCCTTACCATCAAAATAGCGTTTGTGTGTCTTACTATCAATTTAGCGTGTGTGTGTATTACCACCAATATAGCGTGTGTGTGTCTTACCATCAATATAGCGGTTATGTGTCTTACCATCAATATAGATTATGTATGTCTTACCATCAAAATAGCGTTTGTGTGTCTTAGCACCAATATAGCGGTTATGTGTCTTACCATCAACATAGCTTCTGTGTGTCTTACCACCAATATAGCTTATTAGTGTCTTACCACCAATATAGCTTATGTGTGTCTTACCCTCAATTTAGCTTATGTGTGTCTTACAACCAATATAGCTTATGTGTGTCTTACCACCAATATAGCTTATGTGTGTCTTACCACCAATATAGCTTATATGTGTCTTACAACCAATATAGCTTCTGTGTGTCTTACCCCCAATATAGCTTATATGTGTCTTACCACCAATATAGCTTATGTGTGTCTTACCACCAATATAGCTTATATATGTCTTACTACCAATATAGCTTATGTGTGTCTTACCCCCAATATAGCTTATATGTGTCTTACAACCAATATAGCTTCTGTGTGTCTTACCCCCAATATAGCTTATGTGTGTCTTACCACCAATATAGCTTATGTGTGTCTTACCACCAATATAGCTTATGTGTGTCTTACCACCAATATAGCTTATGTGTGTCTTACCACCAATATAGCTTATGTGTGTCTTACCATCAACATAGCTTCTGTGTGTCTTACCACCAATATAGCTTATATGTGTCTTACCACCAATATAGCTTATGTGTGTCTTACCCTCAATTTAGCTTATGTGTGTCTTACAACCAATATAGCTTATGTGTGTCTTACCACCAATATAGCTTATGTGTGTCTTACCACCAATATAGCTTATATGTGTCTTACAACCAATATAGCTTCTGTGTGTCTTACCCCCAATATAGCTTATATGTGTCTTACCACCAATATAGCTTATGTGTGTCTTACCACCAATATAGCTTATATATGTCTTACTACCAATATAGCTTATGTGTGTCTTACCCCCAATATAGCTTATATGTGTCTTACAACCAATATAGCTTCTGTGTGTCTTACCCCCAATATAGCTTATGTGTGTCTTACCACCAATATAGCTTATGTGTGTCTTACCACCAATATTGCTTATGTGTAACGTGTTCTAGTTTTCCTCATAGCCGTAGATGTTACACGAAAGATTGTCTCACAAGATCACATGTCTAATTGTTTAGACCATTGTCTCTGTATAACAGGCTGGCTATAATGGAACTTGACAATTACGTACATTCCATGGTTTCTCTGTTCATTCTAAATGTTTTTCAAGTCTTTTATATTTATTTTCTTTTAATTAAATAAGCCACATTCGAATCTATATCTACATGTCAAGTGTCTTCAATTCAAACTCATCACATCCCACTCACACACCCCCAGCCCCCAATTTTTTAAATCCTGCCCAATTACATATCAATTGTCCATGTTTCTAAACCACACAATAATGCTGATTGTATTCAACTTTCAACACTTAATAGATTTATTTTTAACTTGCTGTTTATTTGAATATTAATATCTTTCTCAAATTCTTGAATGTAATATCAATCTTTACACGTTAAGCGTGTCTCACCAGTTCACATTTGTTCTTTATGTTTCCAATATTTTAGAACCGGCTCACATTTGTTCCTTATGTTGTTCAATATATAAGAATCGGTTAGCATATTTTCTTTATGCGGCTCAATACATAATAACCGGTTAATATTTGTTCTTTATGTGGTTCAATATATAATAACCGGTTAATGTTTGTTCTTTATGTGGTTCAATATATAATAACCGGTTAATGTTTATTCTTTATGTGGTTCAATATTTAATAACCGGTTAATGTTTGTTCTTTATGGTTCAATATTTAATAACAGGTTAATGTTTGTTCTTTATGGTTCAATATTTAATAACTGGTTAATGTTTTTTTCTTAATGCTTCCAATATTTAAAAAGTGGTTCACATTTGCTGTTTGTTATTTCAAATAATAAGAACCGGTTCATGTATGTTCTTTATGTTTCAAATACATAAGAACCGGTTCATTTATGTTCTTTATGTTTCAAATACATAAGAACCGGTTCATTTATGTTCTTTATGTTTCAAATACATAAGAACCGGTTCATATATGTTCTTTATGTTTCAAATACATAAGAACCGGTTCATATATGTTCTGTATGTTTCAAATACATAAGAACCGGTTCATATATGTTCTTTATGTTTCAAATACATAAGAACCGGTTCATATATGTTCTTTATATTTCAAATACATAAGAACCGGTTCATATATGTTCTTTATGTTTCAAATACATAAGAACCGGTTCATATATGTTCTGTATGTTTCAAATACATAAGAACCGGTTCATATATGTTCTTTATGTTTCAAATACATAAGAACCGGTTCATATATGTTCTTTATGTTTCAAATACATAAGAACCGGTTCATATATGTTCTTTATGTTTCAAATACATAAGAACCGGTTCATATATGTTCTTTATGTTTCAAATACATAAGAACCGGTTCATATATGTTCTTTATGTTTCAAATACATAAGAACCGGTTCATATATGTTCTTTATGTTTCAAATACATAAGAACCGGTTCATATATGTTCTTTATGTTTCAAATACATAAGAACCGGTTCATATATGTTCTTTATGTTTCAAATATAGCAAAACCGGTGCTTCACATCTATTCCAGTTGTTCTCCAGTTTATTATCTGTCAAGTTTGTTTCTCATGTCGTTTGTTAATGATGTTAGATTCTCATGTCGTTTGTTAATGATGTTTGATTCTCATGTCGTTTGTTAGTGATGTTAGATTCTCATGTCGTTTGTTAGTGATGTTAGATTCTCATGTCGTTTGTTAATGATGTTAGATTCTCATGTCGTTTCTTAATGATGTTAGTTTGTCATTACGTTCATTAATGATGTTAGTTTCTTGTGTCGTTTATTAATGATGTTAGTTTCTCGTGTCGTTTGTTAGTGATGTTAGTGTCTTAAGTTGTTTGTTAATGATGTTAGTTTCTTGTGTCGTTTATTAATGATGTTAGTTTCTCGTGTCGTTTGTTAATGATGATAGTTTATAGTGTTAATTGTTAATGATGTTAGTTTCTAGTGTCGTTTGTTAATGATGATAGTTTCTGGTGTCGTTTGTTAATATTGTTAGTTTTTTAATATTGTTAGTTTTTCGTGAAATTTGGTAATTATGACTAAAATAAAGCTATAATACGACATCTCATGCCATATTTTATATTCGCCAACAGTAACCCAAAAAGCTGCGAAATAAAAGTTGTTTCTCCTGCATTCGCCAAGTATTGTAGAAGTTATATTGTAGATTTACCCTTGCCAATACCTCCGCCCAGGACAAACAAAAAGCTGCGCTTGACAGTGGATTTGAACATGCACGCCCTTTATCAACGGATAGGAATAAAAACAACTCCGCCACTCAGTTCTCTGGTAAATGTTTTAAAAAAAAATAATATAAAAATAACGATACCAATTTCAACGTGAAAACTTCTGATTCATGTGATCTCCATAATAAAGAGGTATCCTCTATTGTATTGTGTATTATATAGGGCACTTTTCCTAGACTTTTCTGTCTAACATATCTTGATGCCTCACACTCAGACGACTTTTGGCCTAATTGAGTGCAGGGCGTAAATTCCCACATGTTAGAGAGTCTTCTACCCTAGAGAGGTTAAGATTGTCAATATGAATTAGGAAGAGGGCTATGATTAGGCGCCTCTGCTATTAAGATATACCAGTCGTGGCTTGTGTTGCGTTGCTAAGGGAGTGAAGTAGTGGTCGATACGTCACGTGTTTTTGTTAGGGTGGTGGGTTGGAAATCATGTCTGCATGTATCATCTTATTCAATCAAGGAGTTGTGTCCCTGGTTTTTTTTTGTAGGCCTGCGAGGGGAGACAAAACTGGGGCTCTTAGACCGAGCGTTTGAGTGATACGGGAAGGGGAGGCAATGTAGGAGATATTTGTTGAATAAAACGTCGGGAGCGCAGTTAGAGAAGGGAGGTGGAGGGAGGGGGGAGCGATTGAGAAAGAGAGAGAGGGGCTAATAGAGAGATAGACAAATAGCGAGGAAGAGTGAGACAGATATATATATATATATATATATATATATATATATATAGAGGGAGAGACAGAAAGAGAGAGAGGCACATAGGGGATATAAAAAAATACAGCGAGTGAGACAGCCAGTGGCTCACTCTGGGGGCCACTCTTCCCCTTCTCTCTCTTCTCACCTCACTCTGTTTCATTTGACTCTGTCCCACAGTCACACCCTTGCACAACTTTCACACGTGCATTCGTGGTAAAGCCCTTCCATTGCACTTTGGTTGGGCTAGCTTCTGAGGGCGCACAAACCTAGCATAGGTACATACAGATGCACACATGCATCCAAGCACTGGTTTATGCGTCCTGATATCGCCCAATTGACTACGGTCTGGGGTGGAAAATGGCGCGCCTCCGCCAGTAGAAACTAGTGAGGCAAATATCTAAGCAAAAAAAAAAAAAGACAGCCAGTGCGAAAGATTGACAGAAAGGCTGACGGTAGCACTGTGAAAGTAAAGTTTTTTTAATGTATGTAGGTATTTTTGAGCGCACTTATATATATTTTTTCTTTCATTCATTTCTTCTGTATGCACAAAGTGAAGCATAGAAGACCTACTATTAGTCCTTTCACACGAATCGCGTTTGCGAACAGTTGCTAGCAGCATGCACGATACTATATAGTCACCTTTTACGACATGGCTGTAAGGGCTTACAGTGGAATTCCTCTGACTGCCCAGGTACCACTAGAATGATACATATATGCCCCCTAGTAAACAAACACACAATTAAACACACACACAGTCGTATGCGCATATAAATATCAAGTCAATAATGTAACCATGAGAATGATATTGTTAGACATGGTTGACCGATAGCAGACCCTGCTGACGGAAATGAAGACTTCATTGTACTTGACCACATCTTGTTTCCCTTCCTCCCTGAATTTTCTAACATCCAGTCATGAATCCATTTACAGTATCTACGTATTTATGTTTGTGTGCATGTATTCATTTATGTTTGTGTGCATGTATGTATTTATGTATGTGTGCATGTATGTGTTTATGTATGTATGTATTTATGTTTGTGTGCATGTATTCATTTATGTTTGTGTGCATGTATGTATTTATGTATGTGTGCATGTATGTGTTTATGTATGTATGTATTTATGTATGTGTGCATGTATGTATTTATGTATGTGTGCATGTATGTATTTATATTTGTGTGCATTTATGTATTTATGTGTGTGTGCATGTATGTATTTATGTTTGTGTGCATATATGTATCTATGTATGTGTGCATGTATGTATTTATGTATGTGTGCATGTATGTATTTATGTGTGTGTGCATTATGTATTTATGTATGTGTGCATGTATGTATGAATGTATGTGTGCATGTATGTATGAATGAATGGATGTTTGGGGGATTAGGAGATGTATGTAATTCGTTTACGTTCTATATGTATGCATGTATGGTTGCGGTATGTGTGTATGTGGATAAATGTATGAATGTATGTTTTTATACATGTATGCTACTTTTGCATGTGTGCATGTGTTATTGAAAGGGGCTTGACCAGACATAGCTAGCCGTCCCTATAGTTGTGAACAAGAGTTAGAAAACATATCTCAGATGCTAATTTACCTCACCTGTCTGCTAACTGCGCAATGTTATACCTGATATTTTGTATATAAATAGAACGGTGTATTCAACTAGAAAAATTGAATGGACAATGTTATAAGACAACCATGGGGAAGAAATGACTTGGAATCTGACTTATTATGTTTTGTAAGCAGGACATGATATTGTAAGAGGTTTAGCGGTCAGAACGATTGTCTGTCACTGCTACTGGTGAGGGTTCGCTCTCGTAACATGGAAAGATTCAGCTTACTCATCTGTAAATGGATACCTTACCAGAACAAAGACTACTTAGGAATACTATTTGTATCTTTCCGCAAGTATAATGACACTGCAATCTGGTTTTGGGGTCACCGTAACATTTGAAGAAAATATGTCTTCAATAAGTAGGTAACTAATCATGTCCTTCATTTCTGACAACAGTAGCCATATGACGTGTTATGACTTCTGATAACAGTAGTCATATGACTTCTGGTCACACTATTGCCTTAACACTTCCGAAAACAGTTTAGAGCTGTTGGAATATAAGCCGTTCTAGTCAAGTTCAAACAATTGCGCTCGTGTGATAGCTCGTGTTTTCGCGATTTATAGCGCGCCTGAGTCAGTTGAAGTGTTAAGTGTTATTGTACTTGGACGCAGCTTCTATAAAGTTGGGTGACCAGTTTCCTTCCGTTCTAAATTGTCTTTTCTTACTGCAAGTTAGGTATCCATTTACAGATGAGTAAGCTGAATCTTTCCATGTTACGAGAACGAACCCTTACCAGTAGCAGTGACAGACAATCGTTCTGACCGCTAAACCTCTTATAATATCATGTCCTGCTTACAAAACATAATAAGTCAGATTCCAAGTCCTTTCTTCCCCATGGTTGTCTTATAACATTGTCCATTCAATTTTTCCAGTTGAATATACCGTTCTAGTTATATACCAAATATCAGGTATAACATTGCGCAGTTAGCAGACAGGTGAGGTAAATTAGCATCTGAGATATGTTTTCTAACTCTTGTTCACAACTATAGGGACGGCTAGCTATGTCTGGTCAAGCCCCTTTCAATAACACATGCACACATGCAAAAGTAGCATACATGTATAAAAACATACATTCATACATTTATCCAGATACACACATACCGCAACCATACATGCATACATATAGAACGTGCACGAATTACATACATTATCGCCTTATCGGGCGGTGCTAACTTTGCAAGCCAGTTGAGCCTTATCAGGCGGTGCTAACTTTGCAAGTCAGTTGAGTCTTATCGGGCGGTGCTAACTTTGCAAATCAGTTGAGCCTTATTGGGCGGTACTAACTTTGCAAGTCAGTTGAGCCTTATCGGGTGGTGCTAACTTTGCAAATCAGTTGAGCCTGATCGGGTGGTGCTTACTTTGCAAGTCAGTTGAGCCTTATCGGGCAGTGCTAACTTTGCAAGTCAGTTGAGCCTTATCGGGCGGTGCTAACTTTGCAAGTCAGTTGAGCCTTATCGGGCGGTGCTAACTTTGGAAGTTAATTAAAATAAGGCGAGGCTGCAGCGGTTATGTGGATGTGTATAATGGGAAAAAAACATGAAAAAAAACTAGTAAAAGTTGATTAAGGTTGAGCTTAATCAAAATTTAAAAATGGGAATGGTCAGATACCGCACCGAGACGAGAACATAAACAAAACCTACGTTACGACCAATAGGCCTTCATCAGGGACAACAACACTGAACTAACAAATCAACATATAAGAAGAAATGGTCAACTCATCTGTTTCAGGTGGGAGACGCTTCTGCCTTCCTCCAAATTCATGACCAATTTCTTCCACAGAAAGCGTCTCCCACCTGAAACAGATGAGTTGACCATTTCTTCTTATATGTTGATTTATTAGTTCAGTGTTGTTGTCACTGATGAAGGCCTATTGGTCGTAACGTAGGTTTTGTTTGTGTTCTCGTCTCGGTGCGGTATCTGACCATACCCATTTTTAAATTTTGATTAAGCTCAACCTTAATCAACTTTTACTAGTTTTTTTTCATGTTTTTTTCCTAACTTTGGAAGTCAGTTGAGCCTAATCGGGCGGTGCTAACTTTACAAGTTGGAACGGAGCTAAGGATTCAAATACAGTAGAACTTGAATTAGTGTGAAAGATACGTCCTTTTCGTCAGGCAGAGCCAATTTCAGTTTATCCATGTGCAGAACACCGTGTCAACTAGTTACTAATCTTTGGAGTGTCGCAATAATTGACCAACTCGCTTTATTAAACAGTTACGTCGTATGCGAACGACCTTTATTGCAGTTTGTGATCACTCGTGTGCTGAGCTCTTGCTAGTTGTTCAGTGTTCAGTTCTTCAATGTTCAATTGCCCAGTGTTCAGTTGTTCATTTGTTCAGTTATTCAGTTGTTCAGTGTTTAGTTGTTCAGTATTCAGTTGTTCAGTGTTCAATTGGCCAGTGTTCAGTTGTTCAGTTATTCAGTTGTTCAGTGTTCAATTGGCCAGTGTTCAGTAGTTCAGTGTTCAGTTGTTCAGTTATTCAGTTGTGCAGTGTTCAGTTGTTCAGTGTTTAGTTGTTCAGTGTTCAGTTATTCAGTTGTTCAGTTATTCGGTTGTTCAGTGTTTAGTTATTCGGTTGTTCAGTGTTCAGTTGTTCAGTGTTTAGTTGTTCAGTTGTTCAGTGTTTAGTTGTTCAGTGTTCAGTTGTTCAGTTGTTCAGTGTTCAGTTGTTCAGTGTTCTTGTAATAACTCTGGCGTACGAAGTTATACAGCGCAAAAGAAGATTGATTATATTGTCTTTCGTTAGCTGAACCTAAAACGGTTGAGGCAATTTTTCAAAACGTTAATGTATTTTTCGATGAAGTGATACTACAATGGGATAACTGTATTGGAATATGTACCGACAGCGCAAGCGGCATTTACGGGAAGAATAGCTGGGTTAAAGTTAAATCTGCAAGGAATATACCTTTCACTCATTGCCTGATTCATTGAGAGGCGTTAGTGTCTCAGAAAATGAATGAAGATCTGAATGCAGTACTACAAGATGAAATTAAAGCTTTCAATTTGATTGAATGTCTTGCACTCGCCTCTTTGCAAATTGAGGCAATAGGAACACAATTTCAGCACACATATACTGCATATGGAGGTACTATTGATGTCAGACGAACTTTAAGGCGGTTTTAGTGTTAAAATAATGAAATATTACTATTGGGGCATCTCTAGCTCACTGCGGAGCATGGAAGTTTAAGGCAGGTAAGGTTGGGCTGGCGACTGTGTTCACTAAGAATCAAAAGTTGTCTGAATGTTGTTAGACCAGCAGGGGTCAAACCCCGGTCACACTGCCAAGCCTTCGAGCAGTCCGAAGCGAGAGGTAGATATTCACGGTGCAAGTGGAAAGGTTGGTTAGTTTTGGTGGATGGGTATCAGTTTGAACAATTCTGGTATCACACCTCAGTGGTAGGAGTTGTGATTGAAGATAAGAACGCACACAACAGGCTGTCACGTTAAAACGACAGTGACCTATGGATCGTGCAACCAATGAGATTCGAGACTGGGTGGGACCAAATTAAAGTGATGGCTAATCAGCCCACTGGGGAGGACCACTGGTCAGTCATGTTTGTTTCTAAGCTATGAGTAAATAAGCTATTAAAGACAGCGTACGAAGAAGATTCGGGGAGAGAAAGAATTTACGGGGTGATTATCCCATTATAGACCTAGAGCTTCACGATCCACGCTCAATAGGTGTGCATGATGGACACCAGGTGAACATTATGAGATCTCATTGCATGTGAGTGTGTCGAGCGTCTGAGTAGAGATCTGATAACATGTGAGTGTGCAGACTGATAACATGTGAGTGTGCAGACTGATAACATTTGAGTGTGCAGACTTGTCTGTGTGGAAACTGATAACATGTGAGTGTGCAGACTTGTCTGTGTGCAAACAGATAACATGTGAGTGTGCAGACTTGTCTGTGTGCAAACTGATAATATGTGAGTGTGCAGACTTGTCTGTGTGCAAACTGATTACATGTGAGTGTGCAGACTTGTCTGTGTGCAAAATGATAACATGTGAGTGTGCAGACGTGTCTGTGTGCAAACTGATAACATGTGAGTGTGCAGACTTGTCTGTGTGCAGACCGATTACATGTGCGTTTGCCGATCCTTTGAGGAGAGGTCTAATCACATTGGAGTGTGCAGCAGCAGCCAACGAGTTCGCGTGAAACAACTAAGTTTAGGAGCGAGAACCACTAAGTTTAGGAGCGAGAACCACTAAGTTTAGGAACGAGAACCACTTAGTTTAGGAGCGAGAACCACTAAGTTTAGGAGCGAGAACCACTAAGTTTAGAAGCGAGAACCACTAAGTTTAGGAGCGAGAACCACTAAGTTTAGGAGCGAAAAACACTAAGTTTAGGAGCGAGAACCATTAAGTGTGGGAGCGAGAACCACTAAGTTTAGGAGCGAGAACCACTAAGTTTAGGAGCGAGAACCACTAAGTTTAGGAGCGAGAACCACTAAGTTTAGGAACGAGAACCATTAAGTGTGGGAGCGAGAACCACTAAGTTTAGGAGCGAGAACCACTAAGTTTAGGAGCGAGAACCACTAAGTTTAGGAACGAGAACCATTAAGTGTGGGAGCAAGAACCACTAAGTGTGGGAACAAGAACCACTAAGTGTGGAAGCGAGAACCACTAAGTTTAGGAGCGAGAACCACTAAGTTTAGGAACGAGAACCATTAAGTGTGGGAGCGAGAACCACTAAGTTTAGGAGCGAGAACCACTAAGTTTAGGAGCGAGAACCACTAAGTTTAGGAGCGAGAACCATTAAGTGTGGGAGCGAGAACCACTAAGTTTAGGAGCGAGAACCACTAAGTTTAGGAGCGAGAACCACTAAGTTTAGGAGCGAGAACCACTAAGTTTAGGAACGAGAACCATTAAGTGTGGGAGCGAGAACCACTAAGTTTAGGAGCGAGAACCACTAAGTTTAGGAGCGAGAACCACTAAGTTTAGGAGCGAGAACCACTAAGTTTAGGAGCGAGAACCATTAAGTGTGGGAGCGAGAACCACTAAGTTTAGGAGCGAGAACCACTAAGTTTAGGAGCGAGAACCACTAAGTTTAGGAGCGAGAACCATTAAGTGTGGGAGCGAGAACCACTAAGTTTAGGAGCGAGAACCACTAAGTTTAGGAGCGAGAACCACTAAGTTTAGGAGCGAGAACCACTAAGTTTAGGAGCGAGAACCACTAAGTTTAGGAACGAGAACCATTAAGTGTGGGAGCGAGAACCACTAAGTTTAGGAGCGAGAACCACTAAGTTTAGGAGCGAGAACCACTAGGTTTGGGAACGAGAACCATTAAGTGTGGGAGCAAGAACCACTAAGTGTGGGAACAAGAACCACTAAGTGTGGAAGCGAGAACCACTAAGTATGGGAGCGAGAACCACTAAGTTTAGGAGCGAGAACCATTAAGTGTGGGAGCGAGAACCACTAAGTTTAGGAGCGAGAACCACTAAGTTTAGGAGCGAGAACCACTAAGTTTAGGAGCGAGAACCATTAAGTGTGGGAGCGAGAACCACTAAGTTTAGGAGCGAGAACCACTAAGTTTAGGAGCGAGAACCACTAAGTTTAGGAGCGAGAACCACTAAGTTTAGGAACGAGAACCATTAAGTGTGGGAGCGAGAACCACTAAGTTTAGGAGCGAGAACCACTAAGTTTAGGAGCGAGAACCACTAAGTTTAGGAACGAGAACCATTAAGTGTGGGAGCAAAAACCACTAAGTGTGGGAACAAGAACCACTAAGTGTGGAAGCGAGAACCACTAAGTTTAAGAGCGAGAACCATTAAGTGTGGGAGCGAGAACCACTAAGTTTAGGAGCGAGAACCACTAAGTTTAGGAGCGAGAACCACTAAGTTTAGGAGCGAGAACCATTAAGTGTGGGAGCGAGAACCACTAAGTTTAGGAGCGAGAACCACTAAGTTTAGGAGCGAGAACCACTAAGTTTAGGAGCGAGAACCACTAAGTTTAGGAACGAGAACCATTAAGTGTGGGAGCGAGAACCACTAAGTTTAGGAGCGAGAACCACTAAGTTTAGGAGCGAGAACCACTAAGTTTAGGAGCGAGAACCACTAAGTTTAGGAGCGAGAACCATTACGTGTGGGAGCGAGAACCACTAAGTTTAGGAGCGAGAACCACTAAGTTTAGGAGCGAGAACCACTAAGTTTAGGAGCGAGAACCATTAAGTGTGGGAGCGAGAACCACTAAGTTTAGGAGCGAGAACCACTAAGTTTAGGAGCGAGAACCACTAAGTTTAGGAGCGAGAACCACTAAGTTTAGGAGCGAGAACCACTAAGTTTAGGAACGAGAACCATTAAGTGTGGGAGCGAGAACCACTAAGTTTAGGAGCGAGAACCACTAAGTTTAGGAGCGAGAACCACTAAGTTTAGGAACGAGAACCATTAAGTGTGGGAGCAAGAACCACTAAGTGTGGGAACAAGAACCACTAAGTGTGGAAGCGAGAACCACTAAGTGTGGGAGCGAGAACCACTAAGTTTAGGAGCGAGAACCATTAAGTGTGGGAGCGAGAACCACTAAGTTTAGGAGCGAGAACCACTAAGTTTAGGAGCGAGAACCACTAAGTTTAGGAGCGAGAACCATTAAGTGTGGGAGCGAGTACCACTAAGTTTAGGAGCGAGAACCACTAAGTTTAGGAGCGAGAACCACCAAGTTTAGGAGCGAGAACCACTAAGTTTAGGAACGAGAACCATTAAGTGTGGGAGCGAGAACCACTAAGTTTAGGAGCGAGAACCACTAAGTTTAGGAGCGAGAACCACTAAGTTTAGGAGCGAGAACCATTAAGTGTGGGAGCGAGAACCACTAAGTTTAGGAGCTAGAACCACTAAGTTTAGGAGCGAGAACCATTAAGTGTGGGAGCGAGAACCACTAAGTTTAGGAGCGAGAACCACTAAGTTTAGGAGCGAGAACCATTACGTTTAGGAGCGAGAACCACTAAGTTTAGGAGCGAGAACCACTAAGTTTAGGAGCGAGAACCACTAAGTGTGGGAAGAAGAACCACTAAGTTTAGGGTTTATTATATTTCATATGAGACGTATAATCTGGAAGTTATGTAGTTTGCAGAAGTAACAACAATATCACTTGCTTAGATTTTCTGTATTAATCTAGTACATATAGTGCTATTATTTATTTAGAAGTTTGTTCGGTTATTGAAATTATGTAACTATTATTCATGCAATAATGATATTGTTTTGTCTCAATTGGTTAACGATAGTTTTAGTTTTTCTGTGTTGAAGTGGAACGTCGTTTAGTCTATGTTGTCAGTCAGTAAACTCTTAAGAAATAGCCTTCTCTATCACATATAAATATTGAAACCTTGACTTAGGATATAAGCCTGAAGTAAAGTCTACGCTGTAACATATACATTATTGGTCCGAGTGGCCAGGATATCTTTGATAAGATAACTACTCAGCTAAAGCGACGCTGCCACACTATTGTATCTGATAATATGCCAATTTTTTCACAATGAAAATAATTGCAAGTTATGCTATATGTTACATTAATTTTGAGTAACTCAGCGAACTTAGTATGTCTCTCTCTATAAGGGAAGAACACAAATAGTTTGAAGCTGAAAGATAAAATCAAGTCTTTCACAGTAGCATTAAACACATATAATCTTAGTGTAAAATGGCTCATTTGAAAAGTTTTCATACAGTGGATTCAATTATGGATGTTTAGTTTTTATTTGATTAAGCAATCCTGATTGCCAGTATGCTTAGAAAACAATATACATAAATATTTTCTACCCGCATTAGACGATAATTAGATTGGATCTAAAAGCCCTTTTATCCTAGAAATGGAAAATGTGAAACACCTCTCGTTGAGAGCTCAAAAATAATTTGCAGTACGCCAAATCTCAAACTTGAATTTTCACCCGCAAAAAAACACACAACCTTGAACACTTTTCCAATACTGTCGTAATTAGCGATGGCAGCCTCTCTGCCATTTGCTAATCACCTATTTGTGCGAATCGGCATTTTCAACATTGACGGCACTAAAAAGAAAAACGTTGCAGGGTGTTATATTGCTTGGAGTTGCATGATCCAAGCTTTGATAATATGGAGTGACTTTCTCCTTACCCTGTTTATAATTGATCAGTGCATACAATAGTGCCTTCTACAGCATGAACTGTTGATCCAGACTCTGTTTAACAAATTAATCACATTATGGATTCACAGCAAGATAGTAATTATGATCTATTGGTAGTCTGTATTTTCTTAAGAGTTTGAATACTTTCTTCCACTAAGATCAGAGTCTGAACTGTGGCTACCGTCTAGCAGTCCATTTCACTTATCATCCATATCTTGACACTCAATCATTTGATGTCTACTGCGTTCAGGTAAATCACATAGACCCACACACACAAACTGAGACCTTTATGTCCCTGACCTTTCAATATTTTTGTTTAGCTTGACCAAACGTCACCCGATTATTATGAAACAGGGTGACTCTAGTGGGCATATAACTTAACTTAACGTCTTTATACTGGTTTAGATGACTCTGTAGATTCTATACACAACCAGTTTCATTTACATTTCGTTGATTTAAAAGCAATGCAGATCCAATATAATATATTCTTAAATGCATCAATTGTCCCTGTCTCCACTACCTGCTGTGGCAATGCATTCCAAGCATTCACCACTCTCAGACTAAAAACATTTTTCTAAATATCTAATCTGGACCTTTCTTTAGTTAATTCGTAGCTATGCCCTCTCCTTGACCTACATTTTGCCTATTTCAGACAGTGTTCAAACTGTCAGTCGCCAGATGCAACACACGTGCGTCACCGTCTCACTGAAACATCAACTGTGTGTTCTTCGAGCTAATCCCATGGTATCTCGTTGCTCATTATTTAGCCTTTTAGATAATCCACGTTGCCAAATTTCTTTCGGTAGACATTCCTTAACAATCATGAAGGAAATGGGGTTTCCTGTGCATCTCATTGAAACATTTTACCATGATCAACAAGCCGCTGTCCGAGTATCTTGGCAAACATCAGATTGGTTTGCAGTACACAATGGAATAAGACAGGGATGTATCCTCTCACCTGATCTATACAACATATATGAGGAATGCATAAGGAGAAATGTTCGAGAAGACGAGAACATTTAAAGTTTCGTACCATTTACGATTGGAGGGTACGAGATTCCAGAGTTACGATTTGCAGATGACACAGTGATACTATCAAGAAGTGCAGAAGGGCTAGAGCAGCTAATTCCAGCCGTAAATGGACATAGTAAAGATCAAAACCTGTTTATAAACATAAATAAAACAAAAATAATGACCACCGACAAAACACAATGTCAGCTCAAATTTACAGTGGGTGGTAAGGAAATAGATCAGGTCACCCATTTTGAATATCTGGGCTCCAGAATTGACAAAAATGGCGATTGCTAGAAAGAAATCAGAAGAAGACTAGCCATGGCAATGCAGAGACTGAACAGCCCGAAGAAATTATGGCAGAGCACCAACAAAATGATAAAAGTAAAAGTCTTGAGAGCCTGTATTTTTCCTGTGGCAGCTTATAGCTGCGAATCATGGACGATTACCAAAACTTCCAGACAAAAAATTGAATCCTTCGAGTCAAAATGTTACAGAAAGATCATCAGAATACCATGTACAGAGAAAAAGACAAATGTAGACATTCGGCAAGAGTTTAGCATAGAGGAGAACTGGTTTATCAATTCCCTTTTGGCTAGAAAATGCAAATACTTTCGTCACATCAAGAGACACAACGGTTTCGAGAGAACAGTCAGGGAAGGTATGGTGCCAGGCAAAAGAGGAAGGGGTAGACCAAGAAGACGATAGCACCAAAGTATCCAGTAAGGCCTCGGTATGACTGGCGGAGGATGGAGTTTTGGCAAGAGGACGAGTTTCTTTCAGACTGTGATGGGAGCGACGTTATATAAAGGACATGCTACATGATGATGACATTCCTTTGTATAACACCCAAAATTCCGTAGTCCGCGGGTTAAGATTTGGACTATTTGGTGGCCACAGATTCAGTTCCATGAATTCAGGTGAAGGTACCTCCTAAGTGTATAGCCAAACTGTTCCCCTACCAGGATGAACAGGTGCCACGTCATACTGGAAGATGAAGAATTAGGTTTCCCTTTTGACAGAAAATAGGCACTTTATCAACAGTAAATCGATATCTATCATGGTACCAGGTTGGGTCAAATGAATGGCCCAGTGAGGAAACACCAATATAAACCAATACTATGCTTTTTTCACAGTAACCAATCGGTAAACAATTTTCATTTTCTGGTGACAATTTATGAGATCGTGGAATTAAATAAACTGCCAAAAATGAATCAGTTATTGGCCATATTTAAAACGATAAGGGCAATTTTGTGTGAGTTTTAAAACACATATTTGAAGGTCAAGAATACCTGGGTCACACCTTGTGTGTTTATTTATTATAGGTATATCACACAAGGGGTACGTGGGTTAAAGAAAATAGGGCCACTGAAACCTATCAGGTATGTATCTATAAGACGGCTAATGAGGGCTGTGCATGAACTTGCAATGACCGTCACCTGCTATAGAAACTGATGCTGCAAATGCTTACTGCAAGAATACTAGTTGTAGTGGTTGCGCTTATCTTCTAAATGTGGAACGAAGGAGTCAATCAATCAATCAATCAATCAATATATATATTGATTATATATTTAAATATATAAACACGAGGGAACACAGAGTACATCTATTAACAAAGTCAGGACGTTAAGCCGAATTGTGTATTTCGTTCTTCAGAAGAGGTTTTCTATGTACACTGGCTCTTTCTACTTCATGGTTGTGAGTCTGCTTTACGTCGTCATTTTAATGAGTGGATTAAAGGACTTCTGGGGAGAAGGATGGTATCTGTGGTTACATGAAGGGGCAGTAGAGTGTTATATACGGTTACCCGAGGGGGCCAGTGGGATGTTATATTTGGTTACATGAAAGAGCAGTGGAGTGTTATCTATGGTTACATGAAAGTGCAGTAGAGTGTTATATACTGTTGCATGAGGAGCAGTGGAGTGTTATCTATAGTTACATGAAAGGGCAGTGGAGTGTTATCTATGGTTACATGAAAGTGGAGTAGAGTGCTATATACTGTTGCATGAGGAGCAGTGGAGTGTTGTCTATAGTTACATGAAAGGGCAGTAGAGTGTTATATATGGTTACCCGAGGGGGCCAGTGGGATGTTATATATGGTTACATGAGGGGGACAGTAGAGTGTTATCAATAGTTACACGAGACGCAGTAGAGTGGTGTATATGGTTACCGGAGGTGGCGAGTGGGATATTATATATGTTACATGAGTGGACAGTAGAGTGTCGTCTAGAGTTACACGATGGTCAGTGGAGTGTTATATATGGTTACATGAGAGTCAGTGGAGTGTTATATATGGTTACATGAGAGTCAATGGAGTGTTATATATCGTTATGTGAGGGGCAGTGAAATTTTATGAATGTTTACACGAGGGCGCCAGTGAGCTGTTATATATGGTTACATTAGGCGGCTTAAATACGCATGGTTAAAGGAGGTACTTAGATGGTATTAATTATTACAGTAGGTGTCAGTGGTAGAATATTATATCTGGTTAGTAGACGGTTTAGTGGGATGTTATATTTGGTTAGAGGACGGGGTAGTGAGGTGTTATATCTGGTTAGAGGACGGGTAGTGGGGTGTTATATCTGGTTAGAGGACCCTGCTGGTTAGAAGACAGGATAGTTGGGTGATCCTAATGGTTAGAGGACGGGGTAGTGGGGTGATCCTACTGGTTGGAGGACGAGGTATTGGGATGTTATGTCTGGTTAGAGGACGGGGTATTGGGGTGAACCTACTGGTTGGAGGACGGGGTATTGAGATGTTATGTCTGGTTAGAGGACTCTACTGGTTAGAGGACGGGGTAGTGGGGTGATCCAACTAACTAGAGGACTTGGCAGTGGGTTGTCAAATGTTGATAATGGATGTTCCATCTGGTTAAAGGACGGGGTAGTGGGATGCTATATATGGTTAGAGGAAGAAACAGTGGGATGTTCTATCTGGTAAGGTGCAGAAAAGGATAGAGGTTTGGTGTATCTGGCTGGAGATAGTAGAGGGTGGCAATATGTTAGACTGTTACAGAGCACTGAACTCGCTACCCATCAAACCTTAGCTGTGTCACAGAGTGGTTCGCTCTTTAGACCCCGTGCGCCCAGCCCCCTGCTCGACGCCGTCTGCATAATTCATTCAGGTTCTACTCGCTGATGGCTCGGAAAGAAAATTGTCACGAAAGAGATCCGCGCCGCTAAAGAATGGATAAAAAGTTCAGTTAATTTAGATAAAATCCCACACACTTATCACGCACAATGCTTTGAATCTAGCTTTGCATGTGTGTGAGTTCACGATGATGCGTTGTGGTTGTCGCTGTGTATGTGTTTATATATATATATATATATATATGTCGTAAATATATATATATATATATATGTCGTAAATATATATATATATATATATATATAAAATATGCATATATGTCCGTATGTATTTACGTATGCATGTATGTACGTATGCGTATATATATATACATATATATATATATATATATATATATATATATATATATATATATATATATATATATACATATACATATATACATATGCGTCTGTGACTATATGCGTGAACGGGTGTGTGTATGTGTATGGAATGACTAATACAGTAATCGAATGGAAGGGTCTTTGGGCTGGCTCTCAGGTGTCGGCTTCACGCAGTGTATATCTGAGATACCTCAATTGAGGGGGGAAAAACATGCCCACTGCACTCAGCTTTGAATGTCGTAAAATGCGATTTAGTACAATATTTCAAGGGCGAGAAAGCAATAGATAGAAGATACGGCTGTTTAATGTTTCAAACTGCTTCTCAATAATATGATAGTGGTCAACAACTTAATTAATACGAACAAACCAGGCCAAAGGAAAATACAATAGACCAGCAACTTATAAAATAAACATCATTCAGTTCCCTGTGGAGCATCTGTCTTTAACAAATACACGCCAATTTCTGTCATGGGCGATCCGTTCCAGTTTTGTTCAGATCTTCCATGTCTCGTTTATGTTTTGTCTCGAGCTCAATTCTCTACGTATGTTTTGGTCTTCCCCTACTTGAGACTGTCAGCTGCTTTTCTTAATATATGTCCTATCCAATGCCAGTGGATTATCGTTACGTTCTATTCCACTGATATCCGTCTGCGTGTTTCCATCAGTTCACACTAGTGATCATATCATAATATTTTAATCTCTCTTTTCTGCACAAGCACTCATTTATGAAAGCATGTACATTTTTGGTTGCTGTTTCTTTTTTCTTTTTTTCTGCCTGTTTAAGACCCATACAAAATATTTCTGTATTTCTTTTGATGTCCTGAAGTTCTCCAAACAATACTGTCTATTGTGTTCTCACGATGACATATGTACCTGTACCTCTTTCTTTGTCTATATTTCTAACCACATTTATGATTGATCCCACATCTTGTAGAAGTGCGTCTCTAAAAATAATCTGATTGCCGTTAGTTGCATTTAATCTTAGAATCTTTGTGGGGCTTGTTCCTCGTGTATCATTGGTCCCGATTTATGTGACATCTTATAAATTATACTTATTTTATTTTACACCTGATTACGGCCATCTGGGCACACATGTCATCAAAAAAAAACCATCATGGAGTTGTTTTGTCAAATTGATTTAAATTCCATGATTTGTGACTCATAATTCAGTTAATATTTTTAAAAAACAAGAGAAACGATGATAAAAGACACCCACAAACAATAGATCGTATCGCAAAAGGCTCACAGTTTACCTTTATATAAAACTCTGTTTCATATCTTCATGTTTTTTTTCTTACTTGTTAGTGAAATTTGGAGGCCTTTTATAGTGTCTCAGATCGTGAGATCCATTCAACATTTTGTTCAACTATTATTCTCAAATCAGCTATTTAGTCTGTGGAGGACCTATTTTATCGAACGCTTGCTTGTTCTTCTCTAGCTGTTTGTCTAATGCCCCTTTTTTATCTCTCTAATGGGATCTTGTTCAATATTTGTCCATGCTCAAATAATAACCATATCCTTCTATAATATGTACACTGTTGTAGATCTCTCTTCTTTGGCAACTTGACGACATGACCTTCCTTCCTTTTATGTTATCCCTTTTTATCTTTCAGAAATTTGAAATCTCTCTTATATCGAATTATAATATTTAAATCTAAAAATATTAAATGACTCGCTCAAGAAAAGAAAATAGGACTCGTCTAGAATTTGAACCACGAACCTCTAGCACCCGAAGCGAGCATCCCACCCCTCGACCACCGCGCCGATTGATAATACAGTTTTTCAGAGGCAGTATGTAGTGCTGGATTGTTTTGAGGCAAACAAAAACACTTTTCGTTCCGTACAAAAATTACCTCGTTTTTTAATTACAATTGTCCACAATTACCGCAATATTGGCCCAATATCATTGGCTCTTTGTGTCTGATTTCAGACTTTATTTGAAGTTTTGCCAAGCAAAAAGCCCGACTGAATGACACATATTTGGCAGTTATGATACGGTGACTCGGCAATTGCCTAAAAATGCTTGTATCGAATGTTCACATACAGTACCGTCAAAACTTCGATTCATTTATGTATGCATTGTATTTCAGCTACCATTATTGGTTGTGTGTTTGATTGCAAGCCATTGGGAGCAAAGACGGACATCAGAGTCGCTTGGTTGTGTGTTTGACTGCAGGCCATTGGAGGCAAAGAGGGACATCAGAGTCACGTGAAACATATTGATTACGTCCTCTTTGTGCTACTGGGAACGAAGAGCAGGACAATATATATCTATCATGCCATCTGTCAGAACAGATGGGACTTCAAGTAAATGGAAAGGCGAAAGTAAAGAATTTTACAACTACATCTGCTGATGATAAGCAGAATGGAGAACTATTACAGAAAGTTGAAAGTTTTACCTATTTGGGAAGTAAAATGATACAAGATGGCGATACAAAAATTAAATGTCCACTCGTTCTGCTTTGGTCTCATGCCTTTAACCAGCTGACAAACATTTGGAAATCGAAAGTATTGAGGAAATACACAAAGCAACAGACTACTTAACTCAAAGTTAATTTCAGTGCTAACATGTGGATGCGTATGCTGGAAAAAGACCCAATAAAACACTTTAAGAACTATATATTTAAAACAAATGTATTAGAAAACGTTGGAATATTTTCTGGAAAAAATTCAAAACCAACACATATATATGAGAAATCAGCAACTAGCCATTTATTTCTAGCACATAAGAAACAAACGGTGGACATACATTGGACATGTACTTTAAATGAAGAACAACCGATTTCCATTAAATTCAATTATGTGGTATCCAGCTGGCAGCGGAAAAACAAGGACGGCCAAAAGAGGCTCGTTCAGACGGATCGTCTCGGCGAGCTCAACTATTGGTCTAAACAACATACACGAACTTAGAGAAATGGCGTCACATCGTTTATATAGGAGAGCTCTTGTTTCTGCTTTGAGCGTGTTCAAATTAAACCAGACGAAACTGCAACAAGTGAACTTACGTACGATGCGCATGATGACGTCACTTCTGGTATAAATAGCACATACCAACCGTCAAGTTTGCAAAATGTCATAATCCTTCGACTCAAAGTTTTCTCAGCCGACCGTTGAAAACATGGCGGGTGCGATTCGTAATCCGTCCAGAGATGATCAGCGAGCGGTGATTCGGTTTCTAACAGCTGAAGGAAGTCGACCAGTTGACATTCATCGCAAAATGCAGGGAGTGTATGGTGACAAAAGTGTGTTGAACACAACAGTGAGGAATTGGACAGCGTTGTTCACAGGACGTGAGTTAACGAAAGATCTTTAATACGCGCCTGACCTGGTCTCGGAAGAACATCGTTGTGCCGACCTTGTGCTCAGACTGGGCATGGTGTGACTTTTTTCAAGGTATGACCCAGTCGACCCAGCTGTATATTGACCGCGGGAGCTCGAGAGTTGATGCTTTGTCGTCGGCACTTTCAGGAATGACTGACTTTAGCAGCCCCTTTCAGTCATGACTGACTATAGGATAATGCGATCTTGGAGTGGTATCTCATGCATGTGTGCGTGCGTGTGTATGTGTGTGTGTGTGTGTGTGTGTGAGTGTGTGTGTGTACAGGAATGCAGGTAAACTACTATGCAGTGCTGAATTAGATATTTAGAGATAACGTAATAAGAAAAAGGCACAATAAAGTAGCCTTGCCCGCTAGATAACTGGAGTTCAAGGCAAATAAATACTCCGAGAAGAGGATGGAAGTTTATCGAATCGGGAAGTGAACATTCTTCATCATGGCAGCCATCTCAAATGCTTGTGAATAAAATTAGAATTCCCCGCAGCAGTAATTTTGTTTAGTTCACTTGCTTCGGCTGTTAAAAACTAAATGTTATATTAATTTGTTATAATGAAACACACGCTTGGCTTTCTATTGACAGCCACAAACCATTCTGATATGATTAGTTTTGCCAGTTTGTGGGTAATTTGGTAAAATCTTTAAGCAGGAAACGAATGAACCTGGGCGATAAAAGTGTTAAATGTGTGGAGTTACGGACCTTGGTGCCACACGTACATTCAATACTTCTCTATGTTTGCAGATCTCTTATAGAAAAAAAAAACACAAACACAACGATCATTCTTCGTGTATTCTAAGAAAATATATTTTTTTCTTATTCTTTTCACAGTGTCAATCTTTCTGCAACATATTGCACATACACACATAGCCACATATTTTCCTTCAGTTCTCTTACTTTATGTATTGATTTCTCTTTCTTTAATATATCTTCTTCTTTGTTTGTATGTACAATTATTTCTTCTGGAAAACATAAACATCTCCCCTTGGAAAATGCACAGTTTGCAAGATTTATTAATTTCATGTCCATGCACGCTTTTAAGGTATATAAATAGATAAAAAAACGATGCCTTGTTATACGTTTCTTCCACTAACGTAACTAGCTGAACGTCTGGCCTGTGATATTGCGCTTACACAACTCTCAACACGTAGAACATTCAAGCGAAAACAAATAGTGCAACTGTGAAAGGGAGGTAAGCCTTTTGTGAAATTACTGCTATCGAATTTGCAGATCAAAGACTACTTTCAACGAGAGCCATAAAATGCCACTCGCCATCCTAATCAATCAATTCCATTAAATTCATCAAGCCAATCTGCCAATCAATTAAACCACCGAAGCCAAAATGAAATCGATACAGGCCTACAGCTAATCAGTAACGGAAAGCAAATGGACACTTTGCCTAAAAGAATGTTATTATTATTCCATCAAAAAGTGTTCGCTATAAATTTGGGGAGGCAAACCCGTCAACGCAAAATGCAAAGCGTAGGTAAAATACGAACGTGGAATCTAGGAGAGAACACTGTCTTGATTTCTAGCATACGAATATTAAACCCGTCAAGGGACTATTGATTTTCTTGAACATCCGTAAACAAATCGCTTCTTTATATTGATCGCAACTCTTGACATACATCGCTGTAAGAAACACCACTTTCTGCGGACGGGGCGGGGCGGGGCGGGGCGGGGCGGGCAGGGCTACAACCCCCTCCCGGTTAGACCTAGAGGCTCATCCTTCATTTGCATTCCAACATTAGGGCATCTTAACATGCACAGGCCTAAATATTTATATAAGTCGGTTAAAGATGGCAGATATGTAAGCATGATGTTAGATGTGTAGGCATGATGGCAAATGTGTAAGCATGATGTCAGATGTCTACGCATAATGGCAGATGTGTAAGCACGATGGCAGATGTGTAAGCGTGATGGCATATGCGTAAGCATGATGGCACATGTGTAAGCATGATGGCAGATGTGTAAGCGTGATGGCAGATGTGTAAGCATGATGGTAGATGTGTAAACATGATGGTAGATGTCTAAGCATAATGTCAGATGTGTAAGCATGATGGCATATGTGTAAGCGTGATGGCTGATGTGTAAGCATGATGGTAGATGTGTAAGCATGATGCTAGATGTGTAAGCATGATGCTAGATGTGTAAGAATGATGGTAGATGTATAAGCATGATGGTAGATGTGTAAGCATGATGGTAAATGTGTAAGAATGATGGTAGATGTGTAAGCATGATGCTAGATGTGTAAGCATGATGGTAGATGTATAAGCATGATGGTAGATGTGTAAGCATGATGAGATCGGTGCGTGGCAAGTATTGTCCCAGAGGCAGGTGTTTCGAACATGAATCCGATATTTTAAATTTAGTTAATTACAATATTCTTTGTCCGATATATCAAAGGTTGGGTTGTTGAAAGAAAGGTCGTAATACAATTGCAATGAAATGCTCCCTTCGATAAAGTAAGATTACAAACTCCTGTGCATATATTAGAAGGGATGAAATACCATGACAGTTTAGGAAAACTGTCAAAAACTGGGCAACACAATATAAAATGTAGTTAAAAATAATAATGTGTTATCTACATGATATAGATGAACAATTTATGCCGGTCATGTGTGGCCGTTTTCAGCTCAGTATAAGTATTCACCGCCATGTCTCTACAGTGGCACGGTTATGTCTTGGTCTGTGCCTTCCTCTCTGTCCTTGTGTCCTTTCTCTATGTCCTTATGTCCTTCCTCTCTGTCCTTGGGTCCTTCCTCTCTGTCCTTGTGTCCTTCCTCTCTGTCCGTGTGTCCGTCCTCTCTGCCCTTGGGTCCTTCCTGTCTTTCCGTGTGTGCTTCATCCCTGTCCTTGTGTCCTTCCTCTCTGTCCTTGTGTCCTTCCTCTCTGTCCTTGTGTCCTTCCTCTCTGTCCGTGTGTCCGTCCTCTCTGTCCGTGTGTCCTTCCTGTCTGTCATTGTGTCCTTCCTCTCTGTTCTTGTGTTCTTCCTCTTTGTTCTTGTGTTCTGTATCCCAAGACTTTCTTGACTGTGCCAGTCATGAAGTAAGTTGTGGAACTGCAAGGCTATTACTTATTTATTAAATTGTTTTTTGCATGTCACTAAATCCTGGACCATTCATAAGCTTAAATGTAGCAACATTCATGAGGAAATTCAAGAGCTGGAACCAAACATGTTACGACGTGTGATGTGAATTTTCCGCAGAAAGAATCCATGCCTGCCAAGCGAAAAATTTAGTAATTTACATTACATCATTTCTCATACATAGTTTTTAAAAATAATTTCTGTACCTTATCATTTTAATAAAATAATTAGAAATAATGAACAAACAAAAATGTATTCAACTTTTTAATGGAAAAGTAAGGCTGTAGAAAGAAGATGTCGCAAATAGGCGAGCCATGGCTTGCCTACAGGCGGCGCTGCCTATATACATCGATAATGGGACAGCTGATAATTAGCAGATTCATGCCAAGTTCAGATGTCAATCATGAGTCTTGTCTACTGGTTTTGGATAGAAGATGACAGTAATTAATAGCAGATGCCCGAAGAAAGCAGTAGATCATGTCGGGCCAGATACAAGGGAACGCAAAGGCTTCCGGATATTGTTCTATCTATTCACCTTTTGACCCACAGCATAGAACTACAACTCCTGCTATCCAGTTCTCATGAAACCTCTAACTCGACATCTCTTGTGCTAGTTTCAAATGCAATGGTTTTATACAACGATGTTGCTGACTAGTGCAAAACTCTTTTTATACTTCTTTTGCGCCATGTTTGGTTGGAAGGTTGCACTTGTCTTTATTCTTTCCAACCCTGATACCATTAAGGTGAAAATGTTGGAACCACAAAAAATATTAGGCCTGTGCTACATATAATGCATTCAAATAGATTGGACACATCTGCAGAATGTTGGAACCACAGAATCATTATGCATGTACTAAGTAGAGTTGCATACATTCAAATAGATTGGACACATCTGCAGAATGTTGGAACCACAGAAACATTATGCATGTGCTAAGTAGAGTTGCATACATTCAAATAGATTGGACACATCTGCAGAATGTTGGAACCACAGAAACATTATGCATGTGCTAAGTAGAGTGACATTCATTCAAATAGACTGGTCACATCGGCAGAATGTTGTAACCACATAAACATTATGCATGTGCTACATAGAGTGGCATACATTTAAATAGATTGGACACCTCGGCATAATGTTGGAACCACAGAAACATTATGCATGTGCTACATAGAGTGGCATTCAAATAAATAGATTGGACACCTCGGCAGAATGCAAGCGTATCAGCTAGCAGCACGCAAGTGAAATAGCAGAACTCGCGTCAGAGTAACGGAATTCCAGACAGGATCGTACAACGCCAGTCTCAAAGATATCACAGTGAAACTCGCACTGAACGGAAGACGCCGAGTTTATTATGTTGCAGGAGTAGCACATTAAAAAACTGGTCGAACAAGAAGGTAAATCAAACGTAAAATAACAAACATAACATCTAGAAAATATGACGTAACTTCCACACACAAATGCACGAAACAGAAATTAAGTTTGCAAAGATATAGTAACACAGCATATAAAACATAGCGTAACAACATAACATAACAAAAAAGCAAACATAACAAAAAACTATAGAAAACATAACATTAAAATTAAATAACTAACACCACATAACATAACACATAGCATAACAAACGTAACATAATACACAAAACTGAACATAACAAACAAAGCATAATAAATCTAACATAACATAATCATAACGTATCAAACATAACACAACATAACACATAAAATATCAAACATAACTTAACAAACGCAACATAATACAAAAATCATAACATTACAAACATAGCAGAACAAACATGTCAAAACACAACACAATATAACAAACGCAACATAACAAACCAAACGTAACAAGCATGACAAACACAACATAACATATAAAACACTGCCTAACAAACACAATGTAACATAACATAACAAACCCAAAATAACAACATAGCATGACAAAATACAACACACGAAACACAACGTAACACATAAAACATAACATAGAAAACATAACATTGAAAACAAATCAAAGAAAACAGCATAACAAACTTAATATGACATAACAAAGGAGCCATAAGATAACATAACAATCATAACATACCAAACATAACATAAACATAAAACAACCTCATAAACAAAACATAACAAACCCAACATAACACATATGGTGATCTGATCACAGACCACAAGACATTCGTAAATAGCAGATCAAAATGACTACAACCATTTAAGAGGTCCCAGTACACCAACTATAAATGAATTGTAAATGAATAACAAATAGAGTAACAAATAGAGTAATAATAGTTGTCCATCACAAGTGATGAAGACCACTCTCTTTGCTCAGACGTGTGAACAGTCGTATCTCTTGCTGTGTCGGCTGAAATGGGTAACTTGCGCGGAGATTTGGATTAAAGTGAGGAAGAATCTGCGCCTTTTGTCAACCTCACTCACAGAGCCTAAGCTACCTTTTGCCAGTGGCAAGACATTCATCGACACGACTGGAGATAGCATAGGATGCAGATTTTGGGTTACCACCGAAACCTTTCCGTAAACATGTAACCCGCAGGGTAGAAAGGTGGGATGGCATATAACGCAGTGTGTCGTACCTTTTCGATAACCACAAGAGGTCGTATGGACAACACTCAGCGTGTGAGTGAGTCTGGCATCTCTCCCCAGCTGTATTCAGATCATCATAGTAGCATCTAAAATTCCCACACGCAAAATTCGTGAAGGTGAACCGGCAGAACTAATCCGTGAAATACGACACAGGTATAAGCGTAGTGCCATTCAGCCGGCGTCCAGACCAGGATAAAGTAGAAATCACAAAAAAAGAACGAAATAACAAGTCCAGACGGAAAACAACACCATGTTTCCGTGAACACAAGTGTAAGTCGTCGACTAGCGTGAATTCCAGGCAAATCCGTGGTCCGGCGGCATCCATAATGATCCAAAACAGTAGAGAAATGTAGACTCGCAGCCAGTTATGGCGCCATCTTTGCCAGATTTGCCAAATAGAGTAACAGTTACAGACAAATAGTCACAAGCTAACTCAATAAATGGAAGCTGTGCTGGTACCGAGTACCTAAAGTCAAGTTAAAGAAACGTATCTATATATGGCTCAGCAATGGAAGTTACAAGATCAAACAAGAAACCGCCTACATGATAACACGAAGAATGAATATCAAAGAGGATAAAAAGGGTCTACCTGTAAAAACATACATTACATTTGGTTTTTTAATGTAAAAATATAACAGACGAAAACGCAAACAAATAATAAAATAAACAAACATCTATAGGTACGCGTGTCTCAAAAACAGATATTAAGGTGTTGTTTATTGAAAATGTCTGCCGGACTTATGCCACACATTATCGAGATGTTTGATGATGAGGACTTGAGCAAGAGGAAGCACCTCCCTACTACCATCGTGATGAGTGGGCTTATCTTGCTGAAAATATGCCAGACAGATGGATTATGTGAAGGTGCAGCACTGAATATACTCCTCGCTCACCACACCTCACGCCATTGCAGTTTATCTAATGAGAATACCTTGAAGATACTGTTTATCGGGTCAAACTGGCAACAATCAATGGACTGAAAGTTGCGATCTAAAGAGAATGAGCTGTAGGAACAGTCACACGACTGTGTAGAGCGATGTTGTTGCCAGTGTCTGGACCACAACAGCTACCAGTTTGAACAGAGGCGATAGACTACAATAATTACACATGATCCACTTTCATTAAAATTATTGATCATGGACTACCTTAAATGCACACTGTATTAATAAATATTCAAAGAGGAATACATTTTTTAAACACCCTGGATATGCACTTACACAAAACAGACACATATTATTTTAACAAACGAAATACAGAAATGGATGCATACACGCAATAATAAAAAGAGAGATATATAAAGGAGAGGTGAAAGATAAAATAGGAAAGAGACAGCAAAGGAGAGGAATGTGCAGGGAAGTCTATATACAACTATGAAGCTAAAGATATCTTATAAGCAAAGCAGTTCTGAGGATCACATAAGTGTAGATAATCGGAGTATCAGGAGACCATGACAGTGACTCTAGCATTTTAATATATCTACCTTATTATTACCAACAACGCCGAGGGCTTCAACAGGAGGATAAAAACTAACGGTCAGGAACTCGAAGTGGTTGACTGTTTTAAATATATTGGGTCGATTGTCAGTGATGCAGGATCAAAATGTGAGGTGTTGGCCAGAATAGCACAGACAATAGCGGCGCTTGCACGGCTTAACAAAATCCGACAAGATAAACGGTTAGCACTATGCACGAAAATCAGATTAATGCGCACACTGGTCCTGTCAATATTCCTCTATGCTTGTGAGACATGGACAGTTACAGCTGACCTTCAGCGAAGGATGCAGGCCTTGGAGATGAGATGTTTCCGAAAACGTTTAAACGTCACGTACAAAGATCGAGTTACAAATTAGGAATTACGAGATAGATTTACAACAGCAATAGGGCTTTTTGAAGACCTCTTGGCAACTGTCAAAAAAAATAAACTCGCTTGGTACAGTCACATATCGAGATCAAATGATCTTGCAAATACGATCCTCCACGGAAAGGTTCAAGGCAGACGACGAAGAGGCCGGCCCAAAAAGAGGTGGGAGGACAACATAATGGAATAAACCAATCTCCGACCAGAAGAAGCACAGGCAGCGGCACCTGACAGAGAAAGTGGCGTGGTGTTGTGAGGATGTCTTCATGTGTTCTCCAACGACCTCACCGGTTACGGGATGACCTGATCAGACCTGACCTTATTATTTTTGTCTTTATACATCAATTACTGCATCAGTTTTATTTATATTCATATATGTCTTTTTAATATATGTAAATATGTGTCTCTTTATATTTGGTTCTTTTGTTTGTATTTTCACCTGGTTGTTATTTTGTGTGTGTGACTTGAACGTAGTTGCATATTTTGAACTATTTCGAATATATATTTATATATGTATATATATACACGGCAGTAATGCTGTGGGCCACTTACTTATATATATATATATTTGTGTGTGTGTGTGTGTGAGTGTGTGTGTGTTTATGTAGAACAATTGAAGCATGTGTATTGTTCCTAGGCAGAGAGGTACATGGATCCGTCTTGCGCACGCATGAATTTTTCTTCTCCCGCAGATTACTTCAGTCGCTGGCAGTCAGCCTTTCAGTGTTGAGTGTAGTGGGCACCGGTCGGGTTTTCCTTCAAAACGAAATGACGTTCAGAATTGAGAAGCGATGTTGCATCTAATGTTGTCAAAAGCTAGGCGATACCCAAGTGGAAACATTTGGAAGATTCAACAGGCTATCGGTAACGAGGCAATGAGCATCACACAAATTAAGAAGTGGTACAATCGCTTCGAAGATGACCGCACATCAGTAGATAGCGGATCACGTTTCAGTAGGTCCTCAATAAGGCAAAATGATCAAGTATTGACCATGTACCGATCTTAGTCTTACAGAACGGTCATGTCAACATCCGAGTACCTTCAGATGAGGTTGGGATAAGCATTAGTTCGGTACACTCCATTTTGAACGATAATTTCCTGTGCGAAGTGTGTCCAGAAAAAAATCTTGTGCAACCGACGTGGTAGAGCAGAAGCAACTCCGTCTGGAAGTCTCACATGACAGGCTGGATTGTGCAAACGACGATTCCGACTTCCTGAACAATGTGATCACTGGTGATGGGTGGTTTATTGGAACGACCCGGAAACCAAGCTGCAGTCGTCACAGTGGAGAAATTCATCATCCCCGAGGCTGAACAAAAAACGAGGCAGGTGCGCAGCAATGTCAAGGTCATGCTGGATGTTTTCTTTGATTCCCGTTAGGTTGTTCATCACTAATACGCACCACAAGGTTAAAACATTACCAACGAGTACTACCTGGAGGTAATCAGTAATCTCTTAGTGCTGCTGTTCGGCGCAAACCACCGGACCCTATGGAACGGTTTCCAACGACAACTTGGCTGCTCCATCATGATAACGCCCCCGTTCATTTTTCCCATCTGATTCAGACTTGCTTAGCCAAACACAACATTCATCTGGTTTGGCAGGCTCCATATTCTTCAGACATGCTTCCTTGTCATTTGTCCCATCTGATTCAGACGTACTTAGCCAAACACAACATTCATCTGGTTTGGCAGGCTCCATATTCTTCAGACATGCTTCCTTGTCATTTTTCCTCAAGCAGAAAATATTTGACTGAAAGCGAACCGATCGGAGTCACGAGAAGACATTATGCGGAATGCGACGACTCAACTGTACTTCATTCCCAAAGAGGCCTTCCTGAAAGATAATAATGGAGTGCCAATAAGTGTTCTTTGAAGGGGATTATTGTTTATAATCTTCAGACGAGTAATTGTATTTTTCCGGCCCAAAGGTCGGATACTTTTTGAACACATCTTGTACAAAATAACACAACATGCATATTTAAAAAAAATATAAAATAAAAAATATAATATAACAAATATAACATAGAATAACAAATGCAATGTGGCAAACATAACATTTTAAACATTACACAACAATGAGAAACTCGGTATGAAACCAGTTCCAGTAAGGCACATTGATGGAGGTCCAATTCTAATTCATATAACGACCTTACCTTACTGCATCATTACACTTTCATTCTGAATATCTCTCTGCCTCTCTTTCTCTCTCTCTTTCACTCTCTCGCTCTCTCTCTCTCTCTCTCTCTCTCTCTATCTTTATCACTTTCTCACCCTCTCTGTATATATATATCTATCTCTCACTCTTTCTATGTCTCTCTCTGTCTCTCACTTTTTTGTATCTCTATCCCTCATGCTGTCTCTGTATATATATATATATATATATATATATCACTCCTTCTTTATCACTCTCATTCCGTTTGTGTCTCATTATATATCTCTCTCATTCGGTCTTTAACTCTCCCTTTCTCCAATCTGTCTCTCTGTATTCTCTCTTTCACTCTCTCACTATCTATGTCTGTCTGTCACTCTCCCTCAATATCTCTCTCTGTCTCTCTGTATTTCTCATTCCTTCACCCTCTCACTATCTGCTCACCATCTATCTCTCACTCACTGTCATTCTATCACTCTCAATTTCTCTCTATTTCTCATCCTCTCCCAATCTCTCTCTATAGCTCGCACTATCTCTCCATCTATCTATGTCTCTATTTCTCACGCTGTCTGTCACTTTCTCTCTCTCTTTCTCCACCTCTCGTTCGCTTTCTTCCTGCTAGTATGTAAAACAGGAAACAGTTACCGTTCTAACTGTAGTAGTTTCCCTTTCTTGGCCAGCATATGGTATCTGACGAAAGATGAGAACACCAGAAAGCCGCCATATTGCTTCTACAATGCTCCATTAACTTTTGCTTCCATGAAATGTGTCCAACAGCTGATTAAAGAACACAAATCAACCATAAATTATGCAATCACAACAAATATCTTAAATGTTGAAGAATCTTGCAACAAACTCTGTTGTGGAGAACTTGTCAGCCAGAAATACACTACGCACATATCCTGAACAAATTCTTAGACAGCAAGACAGAAAATTATAATATCCTGAAGCTAGAAACATGTTTGGAGAAGCTTCTTGATTTCAAAGAGAGCTCTAGAAAAAAACAGCACATGTCAATCAAATAAATCAAAATCATTTCAGCTCCCCATGGATCATATATATATATAAATATATATATGTATATATATATATATATATATATATATATATATATATATATATATATATATATATATATATATATATATATATATATATATATATATACAGACACGAAAAGAGCACACAATAAAGCTAAGACCATATTGGGCATATTGAGAAAGATATCAGGCTCAACATGGGAAGCTGACAAAGTATACCTTAAAGAACCAATGCACATGCTATGTGAGACCAGTGTTAGAAGACCGGACAGCAGCATGGTCGACAGCAACAGAAACATAACTTCCAAAACATTAAAAGAACCCAAAACAAAGTATACGTATAGCCACTGGAGATATGAGTACAACACCAATTTTTCAAAGAAAATCACAGGAATCAAAAGTATGGAAACGAAGAGACAAAAATTACTACAGCAGTGATGACATTTAAACGGATGTCAAATTATTCAACATGTGACAGAATAAATCGCACGGGAAGAGGTAGATTAAAGAGAAACTACTTCAAATTTTTAAAAAACACATGATTTGAAGTGAGCAGACCAAACTATAAGCCAGGCAGTAGCTGGAGATCTAAAAGAAAGATTGACAATTTTACCTTGGAAGAAATCCCCGAGATGGTAGAAATCAAAGAGAGAATAGGGAAGAAGTGATTTCGGACAGATTTTGAAAGGAAAATTATCACGGAAGAATATCTTAGGACAGTCACCCCGCCAGCATTATCGAAAAACGCTTCACTGATGGCCCAGCTAACATAGCCCCATCCGATGGAGGTAGGCTGTTTTATTTGAAAGACTATGGAACTGCGAAGTAACCATGGAAACATACTCCAATTACTTACTGGTGGTAGTAGAGACACTGCAAATCTGTTGCTGTGCCTGTAACCCAACATGAAGATAATATAGTATTCCCAACTAATGCCTTTTCGGTATTAGCAGCTCTAAAACAACGTAAAGATATAGATCTCGAAGAATACACATACTCACTGACACAGCTCTCAGTAGAACATACAAGATTGGCCATACAGTGTATGCCTCCCATCGGAATATCGAAGGAAATAATGCTGCATGCAAATAGAAAAATGTGTAGCAACTTCTCCACAAGCAGACCATCTTTAAATCTCACTTCAGGGCTGATCAACACCTCTACTTTCAAAAAGAAGACGACTACTAGGATATAACTAGAGAAGATCAAGTCATCATCTTCAGACTGAGAATTGGTGTAATAGACTCAATGGTCATCTTTACAAGAAAATGAGCAAGCACTGTTGTGGGAGCATACCATGAACGTGGAACACATCCTACAAGGCTGCACTCTCACCCAAGAAAAGTGCTGGTCTCGCTAGGTAGAGGAGAGACAAATGCTCTTTGGACATAAAATCAGTCTTGCAAACAACGGTGAGCTGTGTCCTAGAACCAGAAACCTTGACCTGAGAAGGAAGGAAGAAGAAAAACGTATATACATACACACCTTGCTCATTCAGCTGGTCTGTCCTGAAGTTACTTAAAATATTTATGTTGCCCCTGACAACTTTTTCTGTGTACTGTTTCGTAGGTTGAGAATGATTTTCAAATTTTTTTTTAAATTTTCTGCTAATCCATCATGGGTCTAACTGTTATTTGCGTAGTGATTCTCTATCTAGTGTTTTTAGATATAACTCTTTTTTCTGCTGCTAGTGAGCTGTTTTTTTCCCAATGCCACAAATGTTCTTTATCAGCTCTAAGAATCAAATTTGTGCGTAGGTTGATTTGTGATGTGCCATTGATAGAATATGTTCTCCGATTTGCTGTTACTAATACAAAAAAGATTCTCCTCTTGAGTCTTCCCCTCCAACCCCCTGTATTGTCTTGTACAGTGGATGCTCTTTCAGCTTTCGACTTTCTCACCTTGTTGTTGGGCCTTACCGTCTCATCTATCTTTCGCTGTTTGCAAATTCATATACTGTCCAGGTTTTCCAATGAATGTGGTCTCCTGTTATGATTGTTGATTTGACTGCTGTATTTGTCAGTGCTAAAATTCCCTATTGTAGCACTGGTCTCACACATCCAGTGCACAATTTCTTTAATATGCTTCCGTGTGCTCCCCAAGTTGTGCCAGTAGGTTTTGTCAGGACTGGCACTCTTTGCATTGAGCGCATCCGTTATTAAGGTACGTAATGAGCTTCCTTCAGATAAATATGTCAGATTTTGTCCATGGAAATATGCATTGGACTATCACTATAGTACTATATTGTCTAGCCTCACAAGTACTACATTGTCTAGCCTTACAAGCACGTTCATTTTCAAATTTAAAAGTCGATCTACGGTTCTTCGTCAAGTTGCCCTAGTTCGTCTACAGTGCTTCACCAAGTTGCCCTAGTCGGTTTACGGCCCTTTTCCAAGTTGCTCTAGTCGGCTTTCTGTTCTTCACCAAGTTGCCCTAGTTGGTCTACGGTTCTTCACCAAGTTGCCCTAGTCGGTCTACGGCTCTTCACCAAGTTGCCATAGTCGGTCTACGGTTCTTTACCAAGTTGCCCTAGTCGGTCTACAGTTCCTTGTTAAGTTGCCCTAGATGGCGCATAGTTCCTTGTCAAATTCCCTTAGTACCTTTTCAAGTTGCCCTAGTTTGCCCACACATCCTTGTCAAGTTGCCCTAGTTGATCTACGGTTTCTTGTCAAGTTGCCCTAGTTGATCTACGGTTTCTTGTCAAGTTGCTCTAGTTGATCTACGTTTTCTTGTCAAGTTGCCCTAGTTGATCTACGGTTTCTTGTCAAGTTGCCCTAGTTGATCTACGGTTTCTTGTCAAGTTGCCCTAGTTGATCTACGGTTTCTTGTCAAGTTGCCCTAGTTTGCCCACACATCCTTGTCAAGTTGCCCTAGTTGATCTACGTTTTCTTGTCAAGTTGCCCTAGTTGATCTACGGTTTCTTGTCAAGTTGCCCTAGTTGATCTACGGTTTCTTGTCAAGTTGCCCTAGTTGATCTACGGTTTCTTGTCAAGTTGCCCTAGTTGGCCCACACTTCCTTGTCAAGTTGCCCTAGTTGATCCACGGTTTCTTGTCAAGTTGCCCTAGTTTGCCCACACTTCCTTGTCAAGTTGCCCTAGTTGATCTACGGTTTCTTGTCAAGTTGCCCTAGTTGGCCCACACTTCCTTGTCAAGTTGCCCTAGTTGATCCACGGTTCCTTGTCAAGTTGCCTAAGTTGATCCATGGTTTCATCCATTCCAAGTTACCCTAGTATGTGTATGGTTCCTCGCCAAGTACTCCTAGTCAGTCTGTGGTTCCTAGCCGTGTTGCTCTAGCCGGTATTTGTTCCTTTGCCAAGCTCCTCTAATTTATGCATGATTCCTCACCAAGTTGCCCTAGTACGTTTATAGTTTCTCGGGAAGTTGCCCTAGAACGTAAATGGTTTCTCGTCACGTTGTACTAGTACGTTTATTGGTTCTCATCAAGTTGTATTAGTACGTTTATCGCTTCTCGTCAAAGTTGCCCTAATACGTTTATGGTTTCTCGTCAAAGTTGCCATAGTTGGTTTGTGGTTTCTCGTCAAGCTGTACTAGTCAGCCTATGGTTCCCGTGAAGTTGACCTAGTCGGTTTTCCTTTTGCATTCCCTCTGGGCTCTGTGACACTGCGGTACTGGAGGTAGTGTTATGTGTGCGTCATAACTGATACCCTGTATATCTGTGATATACATTTATACCTATCCTTATATTTATAAACTATCAAAATCTTGATAACATATTCTTCATCTCTCTCTCTCTCTCTCTCTCTCTCTCTATATATATATATATATATATATATATATATATATATATATATATATATATATATATATATTTCTCTCTCTCTGTCTCTCTCTCTATCTCTCTCTCTCTCTCTCTCTCACACACACACACACACTTTTCTTTTTTTCCTTCTGGACGTATGCCCATTATTTTCTTAGAATGTTCCAGAGCATTAGCACCAGACAAATTGTCCCAGTCCTTTGCATTTCAAATCTTTGTCACGTCTGTTATTTCCGTCTTTGTTGGTCTTCACAATGATAATATAATCTTTTCCTCTCGTTCATCATTCCTATAACCTCCACATCAGACCCATGTGACAGCATTAGCCTAATCGTACGTTCTGAACACTCAACGTAATTAGAAGTACTACACCATCAAACAAAGTACTATAAAGCCAAGCTAATAATGATGTGGTCAAGTACAGCTCAGACACCTCGTCGAATGAGAAACAGAACGAAATACACTTTTGACCAAAAGGTCTTCGCCAGGGACAAGGAATGACACTAATGAGAACAGATAACAGATGAGAAAAACATAGATAAATGCAATTGTAGAGGAAGTTTTCTGACTAGAGGAAGCAGGCATGGTCAGGAAAACGTTTGAAAGTGCAGTCACGACGGGCCAGGTTACAACAGAGAAGGCTAAAAATGATAACAATTATAAACATAGTTAAAATGCACATACATGCAAACATACACACACTTACACACAGACACACATAGACACTCGTATATGTACACACACAACATTCAAATACAAGCATAAAATATCATATACAAATATATACATATTTCGTACACATGGCTATAAATTCATACATATTAACATATACACACCATCATTCATATAGATATATGTGTACACACACATACACACACACACACACACATACACACACACACACACACATATATATATATGCGATTCAAGGACGTATGCAAAAGAGACATGAAATCATGCTACATTCCATCCGAAGGCAGGGAAGAAATTTCTCAGGATCGAGCTATCTGGAGACAGTCAGTTGGAGGGGACATAATGTCTACTGACGCTGGTAGAGGTCTTCTGGCTGCAGAGAAAAGAGAAAAACTGAAGAGATCAAGGAACAGCCAGGCAAGCCAGCCTCCTCAGTATGATTGCACGATCTGTGGCAGGGACTGTCACTCGCGGATCGGCCTCTACAGCTACGGCAGACAGTGTCGAATACAGGAGACAGAGCTGGACAAAACTTAAATGGCACCACGCGCATTGTATATACAGACTGAGAACCCTATGATATGTGTATGTATATATATATGTATATATATATATATATATATATATATATATATATATATATATATATATATAAACATGCGTAGACATAAAATAATAAATAATTATATATTTATAGAGACAAAAAATGATAACAAAGGAAGTGAGAGAGCGAGAGAGAGAAACGAAGAGAGAGAGAGGGAGAGATTGAAAGAGCAGACAAGGAGCTTACGAATGGGTATAGAAGGGGTTGAAATATTGAGACAATGCATCGACTAAGGAAGGTCAACCTTATCTCAGGCTGAAACCAATGAGCAGTAGTTGATACCACCGACTCCAGTATATGTCTTATCATGGTTCACAGAACTGTTAAGGTGGTTGGCGACTGTAGACTTTGATTCATTAGATATTTTGTTGAAATGTTGGTGACTGCGTTCAGCAAGTTACTTTGCCGTCTCCATCATGTACATCATATTGCACAGGAAAGAAATGATTAACTATATTACATTGCGGAAACTTCCCTGAGTAATCTATATATTTGAGATTAGAAACGTACAGAATATAATATTTTATAGCTACCAATAAGCAGCAGTCGAGATGTTTTAAGAAAACAACCAATGGTTAAATATATTTAAGCGAAGATCATTTCAATATATTATTATAATTCTCTGTCAATATAATATCACTGAGCCATGTCTAGATATTGACGAAAGAGTCATAAAGGTGATACTTAAAGTAAGGAATGAAAACAATAAAGTAGCATTTACGGCTGTGTAAATACGGAATGACGTAAGAACACATGTGCATCATGGTATGAAGCAAAAAACACGCCGGGAAAAAGAGTTAAGCGAAAAGTTAAAGTCAATGATTTGTACTGCACGAGGGAGTAAATGGAGAGAGAAGATCTTGTCATCAAAGGCAACCGTTCCTATGATGTGTATCTGTGTGCGCTCATGATTACACGTGCGTGTGTATCGGTGTGTATTTATCCACGTCGTGTATCTATCATTACAACGTGACAAAATGACGCAGACGCATGCGATCTCTTCACTGCCAAATTAAAAATGAGAGAGAGGGGAGAGAGAGAAAGAGAGAGAAAGAGAAAGAGAGAAGGAAAGGGTTAGATGACGAGAAATTTGGGAGTTGGGGGTGGGGTGAAAAGGAAGACAGGTTTGTTCACATTCACAGCTTATTGCTTTTATAATGTGAGAGATTGCAAATATTGTTCTCTCCAACATGTGGGTAAGTGTGTGTGTGTGTGTGTGTGTGTGTGTGCCAATGCTAATAATGTGTGTTTAACAAAACGCTTAAATACGTTGACGCTAAAAGGCAAAGCATATGTGTGAATGCTAAAAGGCGGAGTATATGTGTGTATTTGTGTATGCTAAAAGACGGAGCATATGTGTGTATGCTGAAAGACGGAGTATATGTATGAACGCCAAAAGGTGGAGTATATGTGTAGACGCTGAAAAATGGATATAATGTGTGAACGCTAAAAGGTGGAGTATATGTGAGGACGCTGAAAGGTGGAGTATGTGTGGACGCTGAAAGGTGGAGTATATATGTGTAGGCCAGAGGTTTTCAAACGGATCGTTGCGGCTCCTAGGAACGTGCGGCCCTCAGCTAAATGCGACGTGGAGGCCTGTGAAAAGTATTGGGCTCGATATTATGAGCCAAGGTCTATCAATAAATATAAATCTTCGTAGGACGACATGTTTCGCCGAGTTATTATTACATGTACAAATACGTTTCATTAGGTACTAGAAGTTATTGACAAATGCACCATAAAACTCCAGAGCAGGTCTATGTTACGAATAGCTGATCACTAACTCTGATGTCATCATGGCGGATTCTGGTGTAAAGAAATGAGATAACCCAAATAGCGATCGTTCAAGCCGATTCAGTTTATGAGCTGTGCGCTAGTGACCACTAGCAGGAGGACTTGTTATTACTCCTGTTTTGGTAGATGGCAGTTGAGTCGTACCATGTGTCACAATAATTAAAATTAGTCTGTTCTTGCTGTTTGGTAGTTTGGACGTAGTGTTGTTCAATACAGTTTGTTTTAAATTATGTTGTGTAATGTCTCTGTTTTTTATACAGTATGGATGCATTGTTAATTAATTGTGCAAATCGATATATTTCTGAGAAGTCGTGCAGTTCTGAAGATGAACGGAGAAGAAAAAATCGAAAGTATTATGACAGTTACCTGTACTACGGATTTACAGGCATTACTGAGGGAAATGAAGAACGTCAACAATTTGTCATTTGTTTTAAAGTTCTGGCCAGTGAAAGTATGCTTCCCAATAAAATGAGACGACATTTGAAATAAGTTCATGTCAGTTTGATGAACCGACCACTCTTCCCCTTCTCTCTCTTCTCACCTCACTCTGTTTCATTTGACTCTATCCTACAGTCACACCCTTGCACAACTTTCACACGCGCCCTCGTGGTAAAGCCCTTCCATTGCACTTTGGTTGGGCTAGCTTCTGAGGGCGCACAAACCTAGCATAGGTACATACAGACGCACACATTCATCCAAGCACTGGTTTATGCGTCCTGATATCGCCCAATGGACTACGGTCTAGGGTGGAAAATGGCGCGCCTCCGCCATTAGAAACTAGTGAGGCAAACATCTAAGCAAAAACAAAAAAGATGAACCGACCATGTGAGTACTTGTCTCGCAAGTTAAAAGAAATGACAGATCAAAAAGCAACATTCACTAAACAAACTACAATTCCTTCAAAGTCTATCCTTTCATCTTACAAAGTTGCTCATCATGTAGCAAAGAGCAAAAAACCCCACACCATTGTGGAAGACCTTGTCTTACCTGCTGCTGTGGACAGGGTGTCTACTATGATAAGGGAGTCTGTTGCCAAGCAATTGCTGAGTGTGCCTTTGTCAGATATCACTATTAGTCGTCGAATAATTGAGATGGCTGACGATGTTAATGACCAGTTGATTGAAAAACATTTCAGCTAGATGAAGCTACAGATATGCACAATGATGAGTATATAATCTGCTGTGCGAGATTTATAGATGACATTACGTTCTTTGAGATCTTCATTTCTGCATAAGCGTGAAATCTGGAACAAAAGCAGCAGACCTCATTGAAATACTGGATTCTTTTATGGAAGACAACATTAACTGGGAGAAATGTGTAGATGTGTGCACTGATGGAGGACGTTCAATGGCTGACTGAAATGGCGAACTTGATTCAAAAGAAAGCTCCTTTCTGTGTCTGAACTCATTGTATCATTCACAGGAAAGCACTCGCATCCAAAACATCAGCCCTGCCCTTAATGAAGTTCGGTAATCGAAGTAGTCAATTTCATGAGAATGCGGTCATTAAAGTGCAAGTGTTTCGGGCAAATGTGCATTTACATTGGAGCTGAACACACATGGGGGCTGAACACACATGGGGGCTGAACACACATGGGGGCTGAACACACATGGGGGCTGAACACACATGGGGGCTGAACACACATGGGGGCTGAACACACATGGAAGCTGAACACACTTGGAAGCTGAACACACATGGGGGCTGAACACACATGGGGGCTGAACACACATGGGGGCTGAACACACATGGAAGCTGAACACACTTGGAAGCTGAACACACATGGGGGCTGAACACACATGGGGGCTGAACACACTTTAGAGCTGAACACACTTGGAAGCTGAACACACTTTAGAGCTGAACACACATGGGGGCTGAACACACTTTAGAGCTGAACACACATGGGGGCTGAACACACATGGGAGCTGAACACACTTTAGAGCTGAACACACTTGGAAGCTGAACACACATGGGGGCTGACACACATGGGGCTGACACACTTGAGAGTTGACACACTTGGGAGCTGACACACTTGGGAGCTGACACACTTGAGAGCTGACACACTTGAGAGCTGACACACTTGGGAGCTGACACACTTGGGAGCTGACACACATGGGGGCTGACACACATAGGAGCTGAACACACATGGGGGCTGACACACTTGAGAGTTGACACACTTGGGAGCTGACACACTTGGGAGCTGACACACTTGAGAGCTGACACACATGGGAGCTGACACACTTGGGAGCTGACACACATGGGGGCTGACACACATAGGAGCTGAACACACATGGGGGCTGAACACACTTTAGAGCTGAACACACTTGGAAGCTGAACACACATGGGAGCTGAACACACATGGGGGCTGACACACATGGGGCTGACACACTTGGGAGCTGACACACTTGGGAGCTGAACACACTTGGGAGCTGAACATACTTGGGAGCTAAACACACATGGGAGCTAAACACACTTGGGAGCTGACACACTTGAGAGTTGACACACTTGGGAGCTGACACACTTGGGAGCTGACACACTTGAGAGCTGACACACTTGGGAGCTGACACACTTGGGAGCTGACACACATGGGGGCTGACACACATAGGAGCTGAACACACTTGGGAGCTGAACACACTTGGAGCTGACACACTTGGGAGCGAAACACACTTGGGAGCTGAACACACTTGGGAGCTGACACACTTGGGAGCTGACACACTTGGGAGCTGACACACATGGGGGCTGAACACACATCGGGGCTGACACACATTGGAGCTAAACACGCTTGGGAGCTGAACACACATGGGAGCTGAACACACTTGGAAGCTGACACACTTTGCTATTTTATTATTGCAACTCTCGTTGGCTTTCCCGGTGAAATGTCACCAAAATCGTGTATGAACTCAGGAATTAGCTTTATTGTCGAAGAAAAACATTCCAGTTCTGAAAAGTTCGTTCAACAACGACTTTTTTTGTAGCTAGCATATCTTCGTGATTTCTTTCAAAAATTAAATACTTTAAATGTGTCCCTTTAAGGTAAATGAGACCCATATTCTGCAGCTGTCAGAATATAATTTTTGGCTTCAGAAAGAAGCTGCTATTGTAGAAGGAAAAGTTAGACAAGAAAGACGTAGATTTCCTTCTCTGCCCACATATTTAGATACAATTTGGAGCTGTATGACGAACTGAAGGCTGTGTTTGTTGACCACTTAACACTGCTCGGTGTTTACTTTGGCAAGTACTTTTCAGAAAAGACTGACCAACACACCTGAATAAAAATCCATTCAGTTCAACTGCCATCTACATTCACTACTAGAGTAGAAGAACAGCTTATTGATATTTCATCGGTCCCCACACTGAAATCGAAGTTCGACTCTTCATTACTACCAAAGTGTTGGAGTTAGGTGAACCATTAATATACAGAAGAACACAGCAAGGTAATCCGAGTTTTGATTCCATTTGCAATATCCTACTTGTGGGAGACAGGGTTTTTTGCATTGGCCGTCATAAAAACAAAATACAGATCATGATTGAACGATGAGAAAGAAGTTCCAATAGCAATTTCCAAATTTGTGCCCACATTTGAAGAACTGATGATGAAGAAGCAAGCTCATCTTTCTCATTGATTTTGTGACTAGTATAAGGTGTTATCAAACTGTGACTAGTATAAGGTGTTATCAAACTGTGACTAGTATAAGGTGTTATCAAACTGTGACTAGTATAAGGTGTTATCAAACTGTGACTAGTATAAGGTGTTATCAAACTGTGACAAGTATAAGGTGTTATCAAACTGTGACTAGTATAAGGTGTTATCAAATTGTGGCTAGTATAAGGTGTTATCAAACTGTGGCTAGTATGAGGTGTTATCAAACTGTGACTAGTATAAGGTGTTATCAAACTGTGACTAGTATTAGGTGTTATCAAACTGTGACTAGTATTAGGTGTTATCAAACTGTGACTAGTATAAGGTGTTATCAAACTGTGGCTAGTATAAGGTGTTATCAAACTGTGGCTAGTATAAGGTGTTATCAAACTGTGGCTAGTATAAGGTGTTATCAAACTGTGGCTAGTATAAGGTGTTATCAAACTGTGGCTAGTATAAGGTGTTATCAAACTGTGACTAGTATAAGGTGTTATCAAAGTGTGGCTAGTATAAGGTGTTATCAAACTGTGGCTAGTATAAGGTGTTATCAAACTGTGGCTAGTATAAGGTGTTATCAAACTGTGGCTAGTATAAGGTGTTATCAAACTGTGGCTAGTATAAGGTGTTATCAAACTGTGGCTAGTATAAGGTGTTATCAAACTGTGACTAGTATAAGGTGTTATCAAACTGTGACTAGTATAAGGTGTTATCAAACTGTGGCTAGTATAAGGTGTTATCAAACTGTGGCTAGTATAAGGTGTTATCAAACTGTGGCTAGTATAAGGTGTTATCAAACTGTGGCTAGTATAAGGTGTTATCAAACTGTGGCTAGTATAAGGTGTTATCAAACTGTGACTAGTATAAGGTGTTATCAAACTGTGGCTAGTATAAGGTGTTATCAAACTGTGACTAGTATAAGGTGTTATCAAACTGTGGCTAGTATAAGGTGTTATCAAACTGTGACTAGTATAAGGTGTTATCAAACTGTGGCTAGTATAAGGTGTCATAAAACTGTAAGTTGATTCAATTAATTTAGTTTTTCATTTAGAAAATAAATAGTCTTATTTATTTTGTACCCGAAACTTAACGTAATTACCCCCCACAATTGGTATCAGCTGTAATGTATGCGCATTCAGAAGCCATTAATATTTTTTTGTATAACAATTGCTTATATATAGTATAGATAGTATAGAGAGGAGTCGAAATGATTTATGTGAAGGTCAAGGGAGCCGCGTACCAAAAACAGTTTGAAAACCTCTGGTGTAGGCTAAAAGGTGGCGTAAATGTGTGGACGCTAAAAGGCGTGAGCATGCATGGGGACGCTAAAAGATATCTGTATATGTGTGTCCGCTAAAAGGAGACGTTTATATAAATATGTAGGCACTAAAGGACGTGGTGTATTGATGTTGTTGTATGTTCAGAATGAATAAATGTACTCTTTTGTGTGCCTGAAAAGGCGTTGAGCTGCTGGTTGCAGTAGCTTTCCTCACATCCCGAGCGTGTTGAGGGAAGATGGACTGGTGTCGTCCAGGCGGTTGTACTATGCTTGGCGTCATCTGCGTGTCCCTTACTACTGAATGGATCCCGTCGATTCTTCTCCTGTAAATATGTGTAAAATAAAAGACACCCGTGTATACATATACACTAAAAGACACACCCATGCACATATGTGTACACTAAATGCCACAAGCGTATGTGTGTGTGTGTTTTTCTACTAAGCAGTTCCTAGTCATAGTTACAGTTAAAGTTGGCCAATGAAAGTGACGTCATTGTGCGCACACCGCACCCTGGACCTTGGAGTACCTATCTAGTCACAATCTGAGATCTCCTAGCAACGTGTAGCAGACTCTAGAAGTACCTCAACTAGTGTTTGTTTTAGCCCAGAGGTTTAAGACTCGAGGCTCGCAGGACGTAAGCAGCCATCAAAGTTATATCTTGCGGCCTGCGATGTGATTGGCGCTTCAATTTGTGTAACAAAATCAATAAAAACTTTGTAAAATATTTTCAACAATTAAGACGAAAGCCACTACGATCCAATCTCAAATTAATGTAGAAAAATGTGATAAAAACGGGAATATCACATATATGTAGACAGATGGATTTGTCCCAGTGAGCGATACAAAGGGAGGCATTGGAATCTACATTGAACACTACAATGGCGACATAGACAATCACTCCATACCAGCAGGACAGACGTACCAATTTCACAGCTAAAGCAAGAGCTGTTCATGCATCAACTCAGATTCTTATCAGCCAAAACATAAATACAAGGAAAACGGTCATTCTAACAGACTCCAGGAGTGTACTCCAAGCCATTTCAAGCCTCAAATAAGATACTCTCACATGAAATAAAATACAATATCGGATTGATATCTCAAAAAACAGATTTAGTCCTACAGTGAATTCCGGCCCACTGTTGCATCCATGGGAACGAGAAAGCAAATGAGCTCGCAAAAGCCGGAAGTGGCAGCAAGCAGGTTCTCCATCCACAGAGCTATAAAGAAGCAAAGACACTCATCAAACGATCCATGAGGACAGAATGGAGAGAACAGCACAAAGAATACAAGCCACAAAAGGACAGCAGAGACAAACTTGGCAGAGATGGGCAGACACAGATATTCAGACTCAGAACGGGACACTATAGACTCAAGGCCCACCTCCACAGAATTTGTCTCACAGACACTGCCACGATTGTGGTCCACCCAAGCAAACACCAGAACATATACTGCAAGAATGCCCTGCCTACGCAGACCAAAGAGAGGCAGTCGGGCCTGGGGCAGCGACCATGCTCGAAAAGCTGTGGGGGACCGGCGAAGACCTGAAACGCACAGTCTCCTTGATGAACCTCACCGGACTAGCAGCACAGCATCAGTTGATCGTGAACCTCACCGGACTAGAAGCATAGCATCAGTTGATCGTGAACCTCACCGGACTAGAAGCATAGCATCAGTTGATCGTGAACCTCACCGGACTAGAAGCATAGCATCAGTTGATCGTGAACCTCACCGGACTAGAAGCATAGCATCAGTTGATCGATGAAGAAGAGAAAGAAGAAAAAGAAGGTACATGAGCATCCCAACTACGTAAGCCCGCCTTACGTCTCTTCGCACATCCATCCATGTGTTTAAGTCAGAATGATCATTGCGAAAGGTAGAAGATGATAATAAACAACATGATTTCTAAAGTTATTACCGACTAATATATTTTTTAAAAAGTTACTGATAAGTTCATGGTCATGGAAGTGTATAAGATATACTGTGGTGAGTGGGACGATGAGGCTAGCGTCTGATCAGGCAAAACACACTGATCAGACAATGTTAGCCAGAGTCAGGAGAAATATACTGGCCAAGACCCTCACCTGACGGGACGATGAGGCTAACGTCTGGTCAGGTAAAACACACTGATCAGACAATGTAAGCCAGAGTCAGGAGAAATATACTGGCCAAGACCCTCACCTGACGGGACGATGAGGCTAACGTCTGGTCAGGCAAAACACACTGATCAGACAATGTAAGCCAGGGTCAGGAGAAATATACTGGCCAAGACCCTCACCTGACGGGACGATGAGGCTAACGTCTGGTCAGGTAAAACACACTGATCAGACAATGTAAGCCAGGGTCAGGAGAAATATACTGGCCAAGACCCTCACCTGACGGGACGATGAGGCTAGCGTCTTATCAGGCAAAACACACTGATCAGACAATGTAAGCCAGAGTCAGGAGAAATATACTGGCCAAGACCCTCACCTGACGGGACGATGAGGCTAGCGTCTGATCAGGCAAAACACACTGATCAGACAATGTAAGCCAGAGTCAGGAGAAATATACTGGCCAAGACCCTCACCTGACGGGACGATGAGGCTAACGTCTGGTCAGGCAAAATACACTTATCAGACAATGTTAGCCAGGGTCAGGAGAAATATACTGGCCAAGACCCTCACCTGACGGGACGATGAGGCTAACGTCTGGTCAGGCAAAACACACTGATCAGACAATGTAAGCCAGAGTCAGGAGAAATATACTGGCCAAGACCCTCACCTGACGGGACGATGAGGCTAACGTCTGGTCAGGCAAAACACACTTATCAGACAATGTTAGCCAGGGTCAGGAGAAATATACTGGCCAAGACCCTCACCTGACGGGACGATGAGGCTAACGTCTGATCAGGCAAAACACACTGATCAGACAATGTTAGCCAGGGTCAGGAGAAATATACTGGCCAAGACCCTCACCTGACGGGACGATGAGGCTAACGTCTGATCAGGCAAAACACACTGATCAGACAATGTTAGCCAGGGTCAGGAGAAATATACTGGCCAAGACCCTCACCTGACGGGACGATGAGGCTAACGTCTGATCAGGCAAAACACACTGATCAGACAATGTAAGCCAGAGTCAGGAGAAATATACTGGCCAAGACCCTCACCTGACGGGACGATGAGGCTAGCGTCTGATCAGGCAAAACACACTGATCAGACAATGTTAGCCAGGGTCAGGAGAAATATACTGGCCAAGACCCTCACCTGACGGGACGATGAGGCTAACGTCTGATCAGGCAAAACACACTGATCATACAATGTTAGCCAGGGTCAGGAGAAATATACTGGCCAAGACCCTCACCTGACGGGACGATGAGGCTAACGTCTGATCAGGCAAAACACACTGATCAGACAATGTAAGCCAGAGTCAGGAGAAATATACTGGCCAAGACCCTCACCTGACGGGACGATGAGGCTAGCGTCTGATCAGGCAAAACACACTGATCAGACAATGTAAGCCAGAGTCAGGAGAAATATACTGGCCAAGACCCTCACCTGACGGGACGATGAGGCTAGCGTCTGGTCAGGCAAAACACACTGATCAGACAATGTTAGCCAGGGTCAGGAGAAATATACTGGCCAAGACCCTCACCTGACGGGACGATGAGGCTAACGTCTGATCAGGCAAAACACACTGATCAGACAATGTTAGCCAGGGTCAGGAGAAATATACTGGCCAAGACCCTCACCTGACGGGACGATGAGGCTAACGTCTGATCAGGCAAAACACACTGATCAGACAATGTAAGCCAGAGTCAGGAGAAATATACTGGCCAAGACCCTCACCTGACGGGACGATGAGGCTAGCGTCTGATCAGGCAAAACACACTGATCAGACAATGTAAGCCAGAGTCAGGAGAAATATACTGGCCAAGACCCTCACCTGACGGGACGATGAGGCTAGCATCTGGTCAGGCAAAACACACTGATCAGACAATGTAAGCCAGAGTCAGGAGAAATATACTGGCCAAGACCCTCACCTGACGGGACGATGAGGCTAACGTCTGGTCAGGCAAAACACACTGATCAGACAATGTAAGCCAGAGTCAGGAGAAATATACTGGCCAAGACCCTCACCTGACGGGACGATGAGGCTAACGTCTGGTCAGGCAAAACACACTGATCAGACAATGTAAGCCAGAGTCAGGAGAAATATACTGGCCAAGACCCTCACCTGACGGGACGATGAGGCTAACGTCTGGTCAGGCAAAACACACTGATCAGACAATGTAAGCCAGAGTCAGGAGAAATATACTGGCCAAGACCCTCACCTGACGGGACGATGAGGCTAACGTCTGGTCAGGCAAAACACACTGATCAGACAATGTAAGCCAGAGTCAGGAGAAATATACTGGCCAAGACCCTCACCTGACGGGACGATGAGGCTAACGTCTGGTCAGGCAAAACACACTGATCAGACAATGTAAGCCAGAGTCAGGAGAAATATACTGGCCAAGACCCTCACCTGACGGGACGATGAGGCTAACGTCTGGTCAGGCAAAACACACTGATCAGACAATGTAAGCCAGAGTCAGGAGAAATATACTGGCCAAGACCCTCACCTGACGGGACGATGAGGCTAACGTCTGGTCAGGCAAAACACACTGATCAGACAATGTAAGCCAGAGTCAGGAGAAATATACTGGCCAAGACCCTCACCTGACGGGACGATGAGGCTAACGTCTGGTCAGGCAAAACACACTGATCAGACAATGTAAGCCAGAGTCAGGAGAAATATACTGGCCAAGACCCTCACCTGATGGGACGATGAGGCTAACGTCTGGTCAGGCAAAACACACTGATCAGACAATGTAAGCCAGAGTCAGGAGAAATATACTGGCCAAGACCCTCACCTGACGGGACGATGAGGCTAACGTCTGGTCAGGCAAAACACACTGATCAGACAATGTAAGCCAGAGTCAGGAGAAATATACTGGCCAAGACCCTCACCTGACGGGACGATGAGGCTAACGTCTGGACAGGCAAAACACACTGATCAGACAATGTAAGCCAGAGTCAGGAGAAATATACTGGCCAAGACCCTCACCTGACGGGACGATGAGGCTAACGTCTGGTCAGGCAAAACACACTGATCAGACAATGTAAGCCAGAGTCAGGAGAAATATACTGGCCAAGACCCTCACCTGACGGGACGATGAGGCTAACGTCTGGTCAGGCAAAACACACTGATCAGACAATGTAAGCCAGAGTCAGGAGAAATATACTGGCCAAGACCCTCACCTGACCTCCTCGTTGGTCGTCATGAAAACGAGATGTTGTCGATGACAACAGTCTGGATAACAAGGTGAGGTTCGACGTGATCCCCGTAGTAGTGAGCGACACGTAGATGAAGCCAAGCATAGCATAACTGACTGAAGGACCCCGGTCTACCTTCAATAGCACGCTCGGGATGTGAGGAAAGCTACGACAACCCGCCACTTAACGCCGTTTTTAGACGTACAAAAGAGTGGGCATTCGCAAACAACAACTGTGGTGAATGCTTTTGTATTGGAGACGTTGTCGTTTCTCTACCCTTAAACCAGTGAACCTATCCTTACACGACATTTGGGCTCAATACAAATACGGCTTTTGAGTCACTTAACGTGTCCACATACGACTCTAGTACCACTGAACATGCCCACATACGACCCTAGTACCACCAAACTTGCCCACATACCAGTCTAGTACCACCAAACCTGCCCACATACAACTTTAGTACCACCAAACCTGCCCACATACGACTCTATTTCCTCTGAACTTGCCCACATACGACTCTAGTTCCTCTGAACTTGCCCATATACTACTTTAGTTCCTCTGAACTTGCCCACCTTAGACTCTAGTTCCTTTGAACTTGCCCACATACTACTTTAGTTCCTCTGAACTTGTCCACATCCGACTCTAGTTCCTCTGAACTTGTCCATATGCGACCTTTCTGGTTTCTGATGTGCACATGCGGTCCTTGTGTCACTGAACATGTCTTCCTGCCGCCATCAGTGGGATTTGAGTTTTAGAGCAATATTCTAAATCATTATTAAGTTATGACAGCGGGACGTCACGCCTTTCTTTCTTTTCTTCTTCTTCCTCTTTTTCTTCTTTTTCTTGTTGGTCTAGTAAGTCACCTTCGTCCTCTTCCGTGTCCAGATTCTCTAGCCATGCTAAATATACAGACCCTTCAGAAGAAACAAGATCAATCTTATTAAGAACAAGGTTCCAGCCATATTGCTTTTGCCTCAGCTCTGTACCCTCTGACCAGACCTGGCATCGTAGATCATCATGCTGTGCAGTTCTGTCAAATCTGCTTAGAGGTAAAAAACTATGTCCCGCCTGGGCATCCTCTTGTGCCAGATATCTGAAGGCGATAACGATGGTTTAATCATCTGAAGTGACCGCTCGTTGGCGAAAGAGACTGACGAAAATCGGTTTAAAAAAAAAATGTTTACGCGGACAAGTTGTAAGTACAAGCAAAAACAGTAAATAAACGCATTCACGATGTAAAAGTAGAAATATCAAAAACATGTAATAGAAACAGGCAAATGATCAGATAGATCTGTCAGGAACAGAGTACAGCCACAGACAAAATGGTAAAATAGATATATCTGAAGCAGGCGCAATGAGCACAAACAAAAGGACAGACATCATTATCAGAAATTGAAAATAAACACAACCAAGAGAGACTGATAAATCTGTTAAAAATAGAAAAATAGACATGTCATGATGGACGGAAAGGTTTTAGAGAAATAAATAATAAACTAATACAAGATAAACTGACATTTTTGTCATAAAAAGGTAATAAACACTAACAAAATGGACAAATAAATGTTAGAAACTAGCAATAAACACTGACAATATGGACAGTTAGATCTGAGACAAACAGAAAATATATAAGAACAAGATAGACAGATAGTTTTGATAGAAACGCGTAATAAGCACAAACAAGATAGACATATAGTTTTAATAGAAACGTGTAATAAACACGAACAAGATAGACAGATAGTTTTGATAGAAACGTGTAATAAGCACAAACAAGATAGACAGATAGTATTAATAGAAACGTGTAATAAACACGAACAAGATAGACAGATAGTTTTGATAGAAACGTGTAATAAACACGAACAAGATAGACAGATAGTTTTGATAGAAACCTGTAATAAACACGAACAAGATAGACAGATAGTTTTGATAGAAACGTGTAATAAACACGAACAAGATAGACAGATAGTTTTGATAGAAACGTGTAATAAACACGAACAAGATAGACAGATAGTTTTGATAGAAACGTGTAATAAGCACAAACAAGATAGACAGATAGTTTTAATAGAAACGTGTAATAAACACGAACAAGATAGACAGATAGTTTTGATAGAAACGTGTAATAAACACGAACAAGATAGACAGATAGTTTTGATAGAAACGTTTAATAAACACGAACAAGATAGACAGATAGTTTTGATAGAAACGTGTAATAAACACGAACAAGATAGACAGATAGTTTTGATAGAAACGTGTAATAAACACGAACAAGATAGACAGATAGTTTTGACAGAAACAGCTGTCCATCTTATCCACGTTTATTACATTTCTCTCTGATTTCGTCCGAACTGACACCACGATTGATCGGCACAATATTGAAGGATTTTTTAATGACGTAAGACGACGCTTCGTCTTTTTTCTGTCGACTGCCTGTAAATGTCATCGTGTTCTTCATTGTAAGGACTCTTGAGGTGTCGCAAGTTTGTTTTATTTCACTCTCACCGAATCATTTTTCAAACATTATTTAACGGGCGTGTGCTATATTTGTTGTGAAATAAATAGGATGTAACTCGCTGAACTAATTATTTGTGAGTGTGGAAGACTTGAATAGATAGCACATGTTAGCAACATTTGTCTGGATGTTATGTTTGCTGTACATGCGTCAATCAAGAGTAGACACAGACAACCTACTTGAAATAATGATTGGTGGTCTATAGCTAATGTTGCTGGTAAAATCAATAATTACGGGTTTGTTCTCCTTTCGTCCATCGAGGGGAAATGTAAGACAGGAAACAGGCTCTTGTGCAGATATGCTTTTGCTGCCAGTAATTTTTCCAAATTGTGTTTTTAAATTGTGATTTACTTTTAATGTTATTAATTTAAAACAATGTTTGCTTGGTTGTTATTTTTCAGAAATAATTTGCTGATACAGCATGTTTGAGTTTGAAAAGATGGACTGTTTGAGGACATTACGTGACATCTATATGCCGCCACCTGTACTATTCATAATTCGCTACTTTGGCAACTTATTTTTCAACTTACTTATTGTTCAGCAAACAGATAAACCATCATTTGAAAATGAGAATTGGCAGGTGTAATGTATACTTGACCTTACTTTGTGACGCAGAAACATGGATACTGAATAACAAGTTTGAAAAGAGTATTGAAGATTTGAAATGTGGGTATTTAGAAGATTGAGTCGCATTTCTGGGAAAAAGAATAAAACAAATGTGAAGATATTTAGAAGATTGGGGATGTAAATATAATTAATGACCGAAATCAGGGTTAGGCAGTTACGTTATTTTAGAAATATAACAAGACGTACCTCCTTGTTGAAGTACTACCCTACTGGAGGGTAGAGTGGAAGGCAGTTGTTCAAGAGGCAGACAACGTTTTAACTGGGTGGATAACATCAGGAATAAACTGGGAAAAGCCTGCCAGATTGTACCATTATGGCATGATATAGAGTACATTGGAGATCCATTGCATCCGACATTCGATGCGGAAATGGCACTTGAATTGAACGCATTGTTCAATGGTTCTCCTATGTATTAATTGTCTAAGTTTGTGTGTACATCTTTGTAATATCTGTTAATTCTGGTTATGCATAGTTTTAATTTGATAGTTAGTTATTGATAAATCCCCACCATCTTTTTTGTACGTCGTTAATCATTCAGTTGTTTATGCAGGGGTCAGCGACTCATAGCTGACTGCTAGCGTCAGGGCCAGCGAACCATAGCTGCCAAGACCCTTCTATATCTCCACGCGGTGATCCTCGATAACATGCTGTAACAGGGCAGACTAGCTAAGGAGAAGGTATCGAAGAGGGAATGCTAACCTGGTACTCAAAAAATGCTTGCTGAACTCAGATGTGTTGGACCGAAAGGTGCAATAATCGCAGTCAAGATGTAAACTTCGACACAACGCATTCCGTTGTTTGGACTACATTCTGCTACCTAAGCACTTTCGGGGTTTGGTAGCGGGAGATTGAGATAGAACAAAGCCAATCCAAGCCATTCAGTTGTTCATTTACTTACATTTGTAGTTAAATTCACGATTTTATTATGTTTTTCCCTACTATCTTCAAACTAAAATCCTGAAGCAGCAACTTATGCTACTATTTCATGCGCCTACTTGTGATTTGATCTCATTAAGTAAAACTAGTGGCATTATCAGCTTATCATCGGACACGCAACGACAATCCCATTGGTGTAGGCTTACGAAAATGATCAAATGTAATGGAGAGACGACGTCTGTTATTGTTGTTGCTATGACAACTTACACGTTCATGGTACTGTCTTCCACTAAAGAATGGCTTTGGTGTTTACTTATTTTTGGGGCTGATTTATAGCCTGAGAAATAAAAGCTTTATGCCCTTGTAGTTGCCACGCAGTTTACAGGCTAGGTTTTTAGATGTAACAACATAAAAACACATACGCGCTACCGAGGGTTTGAACCCGCGTCCCTTGTGTTAGATGAATGGTATCAGAATGATTCTGCCACTCGCAACTCGTTTATACTACAACTGCTCTACTACTACTACTACTACTTCTACTTCTCATACTACTACTACTATTGCTACTACTACTAATACTACTAGCACTACTGCAACTACCACCAATACTACTAATGTACTTCTCCTACTGCTGCTGCTGTTGTTGCTGCTGCTGTTACTAATACTACTACTACGAGTACTACTACGACTACTACTACTACTAAGAAGTCGGATGCATTGGGCCGACAGGCACAAAATAAAAACATAGTGCAACGCACGCAGTCTTGAGAAATATAAAAAAAACGCGAAAGCAAAAAAATACTACTACTACTACTACTACTACTACTACTACTACTACTACTACTACTACTACTACTACTACTGCTACTACTACTGCTGCTGTTGTGCTGCTACTACTAGTACTACTACCATAACTACTACTACTACTACTAGCTTAGTACTGCTACTGTTGCTGCAGTATTACTTCTTCTACTACTATTACTACTACTTCTACTACTACTACTACTACTACTACTACTACTACGGTACTGCTGCTACTACTAGCACTACTACTACAACTAATACTACTGTTGTTGCTGCTTCTAGTACTATTACTACTGTACTATTGCTACTTCTACCACTACTACTGTTGCTGCTACTATAACTACTGGTGCTTCTACTACTACTACTACTACTACTGCTATTACTAATTCTACTGCTACTAATATTACTAACTTAGTACTACTACTGTTGCTGCAGCATTGCTACTTTCATTAGTACTACTACTATTGCAGCTACTACTTCTACTACTACTACTACTATTACTGCTGCTGTACTACTTTTCTAATACTACTATTACTACTACTATTACTGCAAATACTTCTACTACCACTGCTACTTCTTCTACTACTATTACTGCTGCTGCTGTACTACTACTGCTGTTTTACTACTTCTACTACAATTACTAATAGTACTACTACAAATACTACTACTATAGTCCGTTTTTTAATTCATGAACAAAGTCCGAAACAATTTTCTACTAAACTGCATGTCCGATCCAAACGATTTTTCGCATGCAGCCTTAGAATAACCATGACGCTAGACCATTGATATTATTTAGTATATAAATGTTAAGAAATTTGCACATCTGCGAATTATTTTTTATCTATTAGGACCATTGCAAAGAAATGGCATTCAACTTAAGAGTTTACAGTACTCTGTTTAATTTCTCGTCGCATTTTGTTCATATTCGTATCTCCTTAATGTCTTGATAGATCAATTGATTGTTGGTATTGACCTTTATGTACAATCATAAAAGTGGCACCAATATGCAACAGCTAGTACAACCCTTCGGTTACCCTTAACCCCCAAGGTTGTATCAACTGCGCAGCTAATTTTATGTTGTGCAACGCATTTGAATATTGAAATGTATTTGTTGACATTGCTCACTTCAGTTCAGTTCAGGTGCCATCTCTACATCGAAGGTCGGCGGCAATGAATCTCCAGCGTACTCTATCTCTTGCCGTAATTGTGCAATCTGAGAGACTTTTTTTCAGTCCATCTCCTGAAGTTATCCGTCCACTAAAATCGCTGTCTGCCTTCTGAACGACTGCCTTCTGCTCTACCCTCCAGAATGGTCTTCAACAAAGAGGTACGTATTGGTATATGACCAAAATTACGTAACTGTCTAGCCGTGATTTCGGTCATTAATTCTCTTTTCAAAACCATCTTTTCGAATACCTCCAAATTTGTTTTCGTCTCTTTCCAAGATATGCGATCGAATCTTCTATATACCCACATTTCGAAGGATTCAATACTCTTTTCCAACTTGTTATTCGGGTCCATGTATGTACACCTAATTGTTTTGATAAACATACGCGAGTTCATCCAGACTGCTAATCAGTATGCCCACAAAAGATGATATTAATCATCCAAATCTGCCGATTCAAAGAAGTTGATAATTGTTGCTGGCTTCACAAATTGTAATCCATCGCGTTGCCAGCACAGTTCTTCTTCCCGGAGCACATGTTCAACACAGTTCTTCTTCCCGGAGAACATGTTCAACACAGTTCTTCTTCCCGGAGCACATGTTCAACACAGTTCTTCCAGAACTGAATGTCCATTTTTGAAAGGTACTCTCGTGTCAGCACTTCAACAACAGACATTTTAAATGTCCTGTTCTGTTTGACAACTTGTCCTTAGACTTTAGCCCCAAAAGCTCTATAGGTTTTAGATGCGCATGATATTCATGTAGTCGCAGAGAAGAGTGACCTTACTCTTCAATGATTTTGTCAATATGATACATCTTCGCTTTATTTGTCTTCCTCACAAGTTGCAACGACTCGGGCTTCAAATACGTGTCGTCGAAATTCACTTTTTCCTCATCTAACCGATCTAATTTGAGCGAATGTATTTGATGCAGTTGGTATTTTGTCTTGTTCTGATACTGCATTGTGATAGGATGCATTAGCCATTACTTGGCATGACAGTCTATCCAGGATGGGAAGCAGATCCTTCACTGCCTGAAAATGTGTCCATTCATTACTTAACTAAAATTTACTAAATCAGTGCAGTGTCTTGGACAAGTCCGTTCTCACTGCTTCCTGAATACGTTAGTATAATGCGCTGCCCTTTGCTGCTTGGAATTTGTCTTTTCTGTTCACCGTCAACTGAATGCTGTTCTTTACCTTAAGTGTGGTGAGCATTGACCCATGATTCATTCAAGTATACAATATCATAGCCTTTCTTACGCCCTTCACTTTTCTGTCTCAGATATTTCCTTCGGGCAGCAATCAAATGTGGCTTTTCACATATAATATTCCTGCCTCCTAAAGTTTTCCTGAATGTACAATTATTCAAAGAGTACTTTTGGAAACTTTAAAACTGGTGTCGGATTGTAATGTCATTTTTTTAGTTTGATTTTTCGAAACAGTTTCAATATCTCGCGTTTTATGAAATTTGTGTCAAAATCCCCTTTTCATTCCTAGTTTGATATGAGTGCATTCTGAGTCATGTTAAATCCAACGGTAAAAGGATGATCTATCAAGACCTAGCGCCAACTACATTCGTGTATATGGGTCATGAATATCGCAATATAAATGAACCATGTTAGATTTCCTGCGGAAGAACTGGTATAGTAAAACGGTAACCTTCTGCGTTGTTATAAGTACACTTCAAACTCATTTTAAAATTGATCTCAATGTAAGTGTTGAAAAAAAAAATATGCCGCAATAACCACACTACAACAACTGGCGTATACACCTATAACTATTAGACAGTTTTGCATGAATAACGTTTGTGGTTTTCCGCATTAGACAAAGTGTTTAATTTGTGCACGGAAAAATCAGAAATCTATATTTACTTAGCCTATTTGAAAGTCAAAACTTTTACTTTTGAAACAGCACATCTGTGTACCTTAAACGTGTTTAAAATATGCCCAATTCACATAGGTTGCTTTTAAAATAGACTAATGAATACATTTTTTTTAAATCGTCACATTTCTTAAAGAAAAAAAAAATTCCATAACGTCATGGGTACTCTAAGGCTGCATGTAAAAAATCATTTAGTTCTGACATGCAGTCTAGTAGAAAATTGCTTCGGGTCTTGTTTATGAATTAAAAGACGGACTATACTACTACTGCTACTACTATCGCCATACGTGCTACTACTACATCTACTATTACAACTACCACCACTGCAAACCACATTCACCTACCATATCCTCTTCCCCACTACTGAATGATATCTTGGCTGCCAGAACTCTGCAGGCTCATCTTCAGATAATAAAAAACACTAAAACACACTCGCACAATATTCCCGCGTGCACCGAGGACTCATCATTTCCTGATAATTTATTTCCCCAAAGACAATAACACGACATGCTATCCATCGTCGGAAACGGCATTTATAAAGGCCTGACTTGCTAAACAATGAAAGAGTTTTACTTAATGGAATTAATAGGAAGTGCTGTGAGCCCATTTTGTCGTTTTGGCTTGCGTCGGATTAAGAACCGCTCTGCATTTAATTTACTTGTGCAAATGCGTAATGTATTATAGACTTTTGTGAACTAATTTCGACCAAATGTGGTATATTTTATCACATTTCACATGACAATACTTTGTGGAAAAGTGTCGTTTTCTTTCGTCTTTACTTGCAGCCGCTGTTGCTTTAAATCCATGCCTCAGTATTATATATTTAGCATCGTCAAGCCAAAGTTGGAAAAGTCAATAGTCATCATTAATTTATTATAAAAAATTCAAATAGAAAACTATTAAAGAAGAAAAATGCCACAAAATGATGAAGATTTTTGAGAGAGCAAATAAATCAAATTAAATAGAAAAACAGCGAACATACTATTTTTATCACGGCATGTCTGACACACTGAACAAGAAATGTAAAACAAACAGATTGAAGACCCTGCCGGAAAACAACCAACTTTATCAATCAATACAGACTAAAAAAAAAACTCTACAAACCATAAAAACCGTTCAAAACGCAAGAGCATTATAAAATGACATAAGGCAATACCAAACTTGCTAAACTAAACCATGGACAAATATGGAGAACACTAACATCCATGTGCACAAATCACCTAAGAGATTCCTTTTATAAAAGTACCAAAGTAAAGAGGCTACGAGGAGCTTCAATCTTACATCAATCATTAATCATAAACATAGATCACAAATATCTAACAAGCATGTAAGACAACGTAGGTAGAAAGAGCACCTCCAAGAAATTGTTAGCCCAAAATAACTCTCCAGGAAATCAATATTTATCCGAAGTACAAAGATCACCTGGAACTTGATATACTGATTTACGAAATGTGAAAAGCTATAACAAACAGTCATAATAATAATAAGTCACCGGGTATAGACGGCATATCAACTGAAGCAATTCAAGCTTGTGCGAAGAAATGACTGAAGTGGCTATAAAGTAGAAAGAAAGAAAAGTATCAGGCGATTGACAAAAGCTACTATTATAACAGTTTGTAAGGAATCGAGCAATAAATGAAACTGAGATACACAGAGACATATCGTTACTAAGCCACACATGATAAATGAATTTGAAGCACCCGAACAAAGAATAAAACCAATTATTCAACTAAACCAATTTAAATTTGAATAATGTAATATGACAAGCGCTAACAAAGACATCATTGATAAATCAGTAGATAAGTATAAACACTGGACCCTATTCGGGGACTGGCATACAAGGATAAATATGAGATAATGTAAAAACAGTTTACTACATGGTTACAAACGTGATCAGAACAACTGATGGAATAATTTGCCAGTATGCTTCTCAAATAACTATTATGCTTTCACCAATCTGTTCAATAAGCTCATGGACAAAGCCATGAACAATAAAAGACATTCAAATTACATATCAATTGCGATATTCAACGCGGGAAGTCAAGAATTCAACTCAATACGGCAAACTACTATTTGCAGAGGACTAAATCCTAAAATATGAGCACGAAGATAATATCAAGATTATATAAATGCACTTGGCATAGCCCGTGAAAAATATGCTATGAAGATTAGCACATTGAAAACGAGTCTCTGAAGATTAGCAGAACACCAGGTTCACAAAACAAAAGTTCAAATACCTAGGAAGTATTATTACGGATGACGGAAGGCTTGATATAAAAATCTGAACTGGATGTCAGGTAGCCTCTGTTGTGCCCTTTCAACTGTAGCCACTGCCTGAACATTCGAAGATCAGCTTGGCAGCAAAATAACAACTTATCACCAATATACTGATAATCTATGTACTATGAATGTCAAGCGTGTCTATAATCCAAGACACAGGTGAGAAAAAAACTACACCATATAATATGAAATGCCAAAGAAAAGCCATTAACATTCGCTAAAGAAAATCATGAACAAATATGGAGAACACTAACATCAATATGCAACAATTGTTCAAGAGATTTCTTTCATCAAAGAACCAAAGCAGGGAAGCTACCAAGAGCGTCAATTATACATGAATCATGAATGATAAACATGGATCCCAAATTTCTAGCGATCAAGTAAGACAGCATGGGGGAAAGAGTATGTCCAAGAATTGTGTAACCAAAGACATAATAATGAAAATTAACGAAATTAGAAGTATAATGAGAACTAATCCTTGTTCTGGATACATTACAAGACAGAAAATAGAATAGTTCAGCCATTTCATGAGAATGTAACCTTACCAACTACACCTGCATGTTGACCTCGGAAGAAGAACTGGCTACAGGGATCGAGAATGACTGCGTTGAAGATAGATACCAAAAAAATCATACAACAACATGGGCTTAAAACAGCCAGCACAACACATTTGGCCCAATGGAGGCAACTGAAGCTCCTTAACGACTTAGAAGGGACGAATAGGTAAGTAATAAAGTTTTCCATCGTTTTCCTGGTCTTCCTCATGCTCATAAACACCTTGATGCTGGGTGTTTTAGATTCGCACGACCTGCCATGCTCTATTGTGCACTTATAACAGAAGGCATCACATTTGGGACTGCACATTTTCTTGGTGAAGACCAAGATTCAAAGTCGTTGCAGTGGTCCGTCTGCGGCAGGAATCACTGTCGACGGCAATTACGTCAACTCAATCGAGAACTTCACTTATCTGGGCAACAGACTAACTTCAGATACACGCAGTGGCCCGGCAGCCACTCGGAAGATCGTCTTGCGACATCACTCATGAACTCTAATCGCGGATTGGTTCCAGTAGAGGCTGTCATTGGAAACCAAGCTGTATCTGTATAGATCATGTGTCATTCTAATAATCTTTTACGGCTACGGGACCTGTTCGGTTTTACAGGGAAATTGGTAGCCGCTGGAGGTCTTACACATACACAATGAACAACTTATCATTGAAGTCCGTTGGCAAAACCTAGTCACCAACAGCGAGGTCTCCCGACTGGCACAACTCTAGAGCATTTCTTCAACACTAAATTTGCTCTACCTCTTTTTCTTGGACTATATACTCCGTTTCTCTCAAGACGTTTCGGCTCGACAGCTCTTACGCCTGACCATGGAAATCATGGTCGGCAACAGACCTCACCCCTCATGTTGACACCCGCGCAATACCTGGTCGAGACACATCGCATCCACCCCATATGATCTGCAAGCTGTCTGGTACTCTGCCATCGGCCGTGGTCATGACGGTGTGCAAAACAGTGGATTACGTGACTTTACTTGACAGGCGGATTTGGAGATATCCTTGTTGTCTGTCCACTTGTTTTAATTATCTGTTAGCCATTGCGTGACGATGTTCAAGTTTTCTGTCTGATTTCTCCGACTCTTCTTGTGACCCTGACTGCATTTCACAAGCATGTGTTTTGATAATAAATGATTGTTCGGTCTATGTCCGACACTGTAGCAGAATCTGTATGTATAATTTTTCACCTCTACTAATAACTTTGAAAGTGCTAACAATGGAATTATCTGGTGGAATGTGAATTAATTTTCCTTTTGAATTCGTGCTTTTGTCTGCGAATCCATTACGATGTCATCTGTCAAAATACTTCATATATTTGAATTATTGGTTCTGTCTCCCTATCTATTGTGTCGTCTCCACTTGTTCAACTGTTCTCATGTGTCCACTTGTCCCCACATGTCCACCCACAAGTGAGCACGTGGAAGAAGTGGACATAAGGGGACAAGTGGAAATTTGGGGACAAGTGGAAATTTGGGGACAAGTGGATATTTGGGGAGAAGTGAAAACAAGTGGGGATGTGAAGATAAGAAGTAGAGAAGTGTGTAAAAGTGGAAATAAGTGAACATTTGAGGGAAAGTAGACAAGTGGGGAGAAGTAGACATGTATGGACAAGTCGACATTTGGGGACAAGTGAGCATATGGAGACAAGTAGACATGTGGGGATAAGTGGAGACAAGTGGACATGTGGGGACAAGTGGAGATGATAGGACAAGTGGACAAGTGGGGACAAGTGGAGACAAGTGGACATGTGGGGACAAGTGGAGACAAGTGGACATGTGGGGACAAGTGGAGACAAGTGGACATGTGGGGACAAGTGTAGATGATAGGACAAGTGGACATGTGGGGACAAGTGGAGACAAGTGGACATGTGGGGACAAGTGGAGACAAGTGGACATGTGGGGACAAGTGTAGATGATAGGACAAGTGCACATGTGGGGACAAGTGGAGACAAGTGGACATGTGGGGACAAGTGGACATGTGGGGACAAGTGGAGACAAGTGGACATGTGGGGACAAGTGGAGACAAGTGGATATATGGGGACAAGTGGACATGTGGGGACAAGTAGACATGTGGGGACAAGTGGACATGTGGGGACAAGTGTAGATGTTAGGACAAGTGGACATGTGGGGACAAGTGGACATGTGGGGAGAAGTGGGGACAAGTGTAGATCTTAGGACAAGTGGACATGTGGGGACAAGTGGACATGTGGGGACACGTGGACATGTGGGGACAAGTGTAGATGTTAGGACAAGTGCACATGTGGGGACCAGTGGAGACAAGTGGATATGTGGGGACAAGTGGACATGTGGGGACAAGTGGACATGTGGGGACAAGTGTAGATGTTAGGACAAGTGGACATGTGGGGACAAGTGGGGACAAGTGTAGATGTTAGGACAAGTGGACATGTGGGGACAAGTGGACATGTGGGGACAAGTGGACATGTGGGGACAAGTGGACATGTGGGGACAAATGGAGACAAGTGGATATGTGGGGACAAGTGGAGACAAGTGGATATGTGGGGACAAGTGGAGACAAGTGGATATGTGGGGACAAGTTGACATGTGGGGACAAGTGGAGACAAGTGGACATGTGGGGACAAATGGAGATGAGTGGACATGTGGGGACAAGTGGACATGTGAGGACAAGTGGAGACAAGTGGACATGTGGGGACAAATGGAGACAAGTGGACATGTGGAGACAAATGGACATGTGGGGACAAGTGGACATGTGGGGACAAGTGGAGACAAGTGGACATGTGGGGACAAGTGGAGACAAGTGGACATGTGGGGACAAGTGGAGACAAGTGGACATGTAGGGACAAGTGTAGATGTTAGGACAAGTGGACATGTGGGGAGAAGTGTAGATGTTAGAATAAGTGGACATGTGGGGACAAGTGGGGACAAGTGGAGACAAGTGGACATGTGGGGACAAGTGGACATATGGGGACAAGTGGACATGTGGGGACAAGTGGAGACAAGTGGACATGTGGGGACAAGTGGAGACAAGTGGACATGTGGGGACAAGTGGAGACAAGTGGACATGTGGGGACAAGTGGACATGTGGGGACAAGTGGACATGTGGGGACAAGTGGACATGTGGGGACAAGTGGAGACAAATGGACATGTTAGGACAAGTGGAGACAAGTGGACATGTGGGGACAAGTGGAGACAAGTGGACATGTGGGGACAAGTGTAGATGTTAGGACAAGTGGACATGTGGGGACAAGTGAGGACAAGTGGAGACAAGTGGACATGTGGGGACAAGTGGACATGGGGGGACAAGTGTAGATGTTAGGACATGTGGACATGTGGGGACAAGTGGACATGTGGAGACAAGTGGAAATGTGGGGACAAGTGGACATGTGGGGACAAGTGGGGACAAGTGTAGATGTTAGGACAAGTGGACATGTGGGGACAAGTGGGGACAAGTGTAGATGTTAGGACAAGCGACATGTGGGGACAAGTGAACATGTGGGGACAAGTGTAGATGTTAGGACAAGTGGACATATGGGGACAAGTGGACATGTGGGGACAAGTGTAGATGTTAGGACAAGTGGACATGTGGGGACAAGTGGACATCTGAAGACAAGTGTAGACAAGTGGACATGTGGGGACAAGTGGAGACAAGTGGACATGTGGGGACAAGTGGACATGTGGGGACAAGTGTAGATGTTAGGACAAGTGGACATGTGGGGACAAGTGTAGATGTTAATACAAGTGGACATGTGGGGACAAGTGGAGACAAGTGGACATGTGCAAATAATTGGACGTGTTATGGCAAGGGGACGAGTGGGGACAAGGGAACATGTGGGGACAAGTGGAGATTTTAGGGCAAGTGGAAAAGTGGGGACAAGTGGAGAAGTTAGGGCAAGTGGAAAAGTGAAGACAAGAGGGGACAAGTAGACGTGTGGGGACATGTGACGACAAGTGGAGATGTGGGGACAAGTGGACATGTGGGGGAGAAGAGGAGATGTATGGACAAGTGGAGATAAATGGTAACAAGTGTTGATAAGTGGACATGTGGGGTCATGTGGGGATATGTAGACGAGTAGAGACAAGTGGACATGTGGGGTCATGTGGGGACATGTAGACGTGTGGGGACAAGTGGACGTTTGCAGCAAGTGGACGTGAGGGAACAAGTGTACGCGTGGGGCAAGTGGACGTATGTGGCAAGTGGACATGTTAAGACATGTGGACGTGTGGGAACAAGTAGACATTTGGCGAAAATGGACTAGTGGAGACAAGTGGGGACAATTAGGGACAAGTGGACATGTGGGGAGAAATGGATATTTGAGGACAAGTTGACATGTGGGGGCAATTAGATTTGTTGGGATAAGTGGACATGTGGAGACAATTGGACAAATGGGGACAAGGGAACCTGTGGGGACAAATGGATATGTGGGGACAAATGAATATGTGGGGACAAGTAGACCTGGGGGGACAAGTGGGAAGAAGTGAAGATGTGGGGACAGGTGAAGATGTGGGGACAGGTGGAGATGTGGGGACAGGTGGAGATGTGAGGACAAATGGAAATGTGGGGACAAGTGGAGATGTGGGGACAAGTGGAGATAAGTGGATATGTGGGGATAAGTGGAGATGTTGGGATATTTAGAGATGTGGGGACAAGTGGAGATGTGGGGACAAGTGGAGATATCAGAACAAGTGGAGATGTGGGGACAAGTAGAGATATGGGGACAATTTGAGATGTGGGGACAAGTGGAGATGTGGTGACAAGTGGAGATATCAGGACAAGTGGAGATGTGGTGACAAGTAGAGATATGGGGACAAGTGGAGATGTTGTGATATGTGGAGATGTGGGGACAAGTGGAGATGTGGGAACAAGTGGAGATGTGGGGATATGTGGAGATGTGGGGACAAGAGGAGATGTGGGGACAAGTGGAGATGTTGGGATATGTGGAGATGTGGGGACAAGTGGGGACAAGGGGAGATATGAGGACAAGTGGAGATGTAGGGAGAAGTGGAGATGTGGGGACAAGTGCAGATGTGGGAACAAGTGGAGATGTGGGGATATGTGGAGATGTGGGGTCAAGTGGAGATGTGGGAAAAAGTGGAGATGTGGGGATCTGTGGAGATGTGGGGACAAGTTGAGCTGTGGGAACAAATGGAGATATGAGGACAAGTGGAGATGTGGGGACAAGTGGAGATGTGGGGACAAGTGGAAATGTGGGAACAAGTGGAGATGTGGGGACAAGTGGAGATGTGGGGACAAGAGGAGATGTTGGGATATGTGGAGATGTGGGGACAAGTTGAGATGTGGGGACAAGTGGAGATGTGGAGATGTGGGGACAAGTGGAGATGTTGGGATATGTGGGGATGTGGGGACACGTGGAGATGTGGGGACAAGTGGAGATGTGGGGACAAGTGGAGATGTTGGGATATGTGGAGATGTGGGGACAAGTGGAGATGTGGGGACAAGTGGAGATGTGGGGACAAGTGGAGATGTGGGGACAAGTGGAGATGTGGGGACAAGTGGAGATGTTGGGATATGTGGAGATGTGGGGACAAGTGGATATGTGGGGACAAGTGGAGATATAGGGATAAGTGGATGGGTGGGGACAAGTGGAGATATGAGGACAAGTGGAGATGTTAGGATTAGTGGATATGTAGGGACAAGTGGAGATATAGGGATAAGTGGATGAGTGGGGATATGTAGAAATGTAGGGACAAGTGGAGATGTAGGGATAAGTAGAAAGGTCGGGATAACTGGAGACAAGTGGACATGTTTTAAGAAGTGAAAATTGGAGGACAAGTGGTCAAATATGGACAAGAGCTCAAATGGGGACAATTAAATAGCTAGTGTGAATGAAAGAAACATGACGAAGGCATGGAACTAGCTTGCATGAGACAATGAAAGACGGAGCGGAATGATTAGATATGGACAAATGCAGTTATCACATAGAAGACTGGAGGTGGTAGTGATCGAGCGTCATCATTTTCTGTCTCTTATCCAGGTAATACACACCGACAAACTATTTTTTTCTGCAAATTAACACATTGATTGGAATAATTATAGGCATTTAACCAGACCGATCACACGTTGATCGAATAAATTATAGACATTTAACAAGACCAATCACACATTGATCCAATGAATTAAAGACATTTTACCAGACCAATCACACATTGATCAAATGAATTATAGACATTTCGTAGCTGAAGGAACAAAGTTTGCTTTTGACAAATAATTATTGGAAAATCACACATAACGTCATTTCTAGACCAGACAAGCCCAAAGAAATGTGATGTTACTATTCTTGTGACGCTTCAGAAAATGTCTTAATACATTTCGGTGAAAGTAAATTGGGTTAAAGTACAATGAAAGATTACTGATGTTACAGCTAGGACTGCTTCTTCGTCCTAAGCATTAAAGAAAAACATTAATTATGAATAGCATATACACAATATGAAATACATGACCTTTAAATAAATGACATTTAACTCGTCCTAATATGACCCAATTATTATGAAATCTTTTGACAATGTGAGAAAATGTTTACTTAAATTTGCTTATCTCAGTTGGTGATCAAAATGCTGGCGGTCAGCTGCAATACATACTTGAGGTCGAGTGCACCACCTTTTATACTGACCCTCCAATTGTGTGTTGGTCAAGATCAGTGCTCTTCAACCTGGGCGCTATCACCCGCTAGTGGGCGATTTTATCTTTCAGGTGAGCAGTAGCAGAATATTTACATTCTGTATTAAAAACATATCATTATTATTATTATTATTATTATTATTATTATTATTATTATTATTATTATTATGGTAATGCAGAGGCTACACAACCTGAGGAAACTATGACAGCATTTCATCACAACAGCAAATGTGAACATTTTGAGAATCTATGTTTTTTTTCCTTTACAGCATGGGCAGTCTCAAGGAAAAGAATTGAGTCCTTCGAGTCGAATTGTTATAGAGAAGCTCTCAGACTACCATGGACCGAAAAAAAGAATAATGCAGACATTCAACAGAAGTTGGGCATAGAGGAGAACTAGTTGATATATTCCATCATAACCAAAATATTGAAATGCTTTCACACATCATACGACACAGCAAGAGAACGGTAATGGGAGGTATGGTGACGTGCTGGAGATGCACAGTCTGAACAAGAAGACAACGGTGCCAAAATGTCAAGGAATTCTTGACTATAACTCTGGAGGCGACTGGAGATTTGACTTAAAATCAAGTTTCTTTCAAACGGGCTAGGATGAAAACGACGTTCTGACATGGACATGCATATGATAATGATGATGATGTATTAAAAACATGAAAAAGTATACAGAGCCTGTGGGCGATGCGAAACTTTCTTTAATTGAGATTTTAGTGGACAAGAGGAAATATTTACCCTCACGAAAGTAATAAAAGGGGGTACCAAGTATAAACTGGTTGACAAGCTCTTGCCTAGCTGATCCGATTGTTTTCTATATCTGCTCTTTTCTATCAATCTATTTGACAACTTTCTTTCTCTAGATATTATCTCGCAAAATGCTCCACATCCAACTGGGTTAAGTTGTTGTCGTTGTTACGGGTCTAGCAGCATCCAAACTATCGCCCATCGGTCCAATACCATGTAATGGTATCTGCACGTGTTTGTTGGTTGCTGCTTAGTACCATCCAAAGTGTTCCAATTATCAGACCTCGGCGGAAGAAGCATTTTTTAAATCGTTCAGCGCTGAGCACTCAAGAGATGATGATCAACGCTTTCGTATGCTTGTGTACACAGCTGGCACTCAAGAATGTGTTGTGGTTGTGTTCTGTTCCGATGCTTGTTGTGTGGAATGTATTGGGTTCTTAGAAAATGGTGCTCTGACCCCCCTCTGTGAATGATTGATGCTGTCATTTAGATTGGGACTTTCTATATGTATGTAGACTTCTGTCTCTGTCTCTTCTATGGCCCATCTGTTCAACCAAATGTCATTATTTGCTTCTCTTATGAGCTGTTTGATTGTTCTTGTCTTGACTGTTTGTGACTGCTCTTGTCTTGACTGTTTGTGGCTGTTCTTGTCTTGACTGTTTGCAGAGCTGTTGCTGAGTGCGGACTGCTCTTGTCTTGGCTGTTTGTGGCTGTTCTTGTCTTGACTGTTTGTAACTGTTCTTCTCTTGACTGTTTGTGGCTGTTCTTGTCTTGGCTGTTTGTAGAGATGTTGCTGAGTGTGACTGTGTTTATCTTGGCTGTTTGTAGAGATCTTGCTGAGTGTGGCTGTTCTTGTCTTGGCTGTTTGTGGCTGTTCTTGTCTTGGCTATTTGTAGAGATGTTGCTGAGTGTGGCTGCTCTTGTCTTGACTGTTTGTGGCTGTTCTTGTCTTGACTGTTTGTGGCTGTTCTTGTCTTGACTGTTTGTGGCTGTTCTTGTCTTGACTGTTTGTGGCTGTTCTTGTCTTGACTGTTTGTGGCTGTTCTTGTCTTAGATATTTGTGGCTGCTCTTGTCTTGACTGTTTGTAGAGCTGTTGCTGTGTGTGACTGTGTTTATCTTGGCTGTTTGTAGAGATCTTGCTGAGTGTGGCTGTTCTTGTCTTGGCTGTTTGTGGCTGTTCTTGTCTTGGCTGTTTGTGGCTGTTCTTGTCTTGGCTGTTTGTGGCTGTTCTTGTCTTGTCTGTTTGTGGCTGTTCTTGTCTTGGCTGTTTGTAGAGCTGTTGCTGAGTGTGGCTGTTCTTGTCTTGGCTGTTTGTGGCTGTTCTTGTCTTGGCTGTTTGTAGGGCTGTTGCTGAGTGTGGCTGTTCTTGTCTTGGCTGTTTGTGGCTGTTCTTGTCTTGGCTGTTTGTAGAGCTGTTGCTGAGTGTGGCTGTTCTTGTCTTTGCTGTTTGTGGCTGTTCTTGTCTTGGCTGTTTGTAGAGCTGTTGCTGAGTGTGGCTGTTCTTGTCCTGGCTGTTTGTAGAGATGTTGCTGAGTGTGGGTGTTCTTGTCTTGGCTGTTTGTAGAGATGTTGCTGAGTGTGGCTGTTTTTGTTTTGGCTGTTTGTAGAGATGTTGCTGAGTGTGGCTGTTCTTGTCCTGGCTGTTTGTAGAGATGTTGCTGAGTGTGGCTGTTCTTGTCTTTGCTGTTTGTGGCTGTTCTTGTCTTGGCTGTTTGTGGCTGTTCTTGTCTTGTCTGTTTGTAGAGATGTTGCTGAGTGTGGCTGTTCTTGTCTTTGCTGTTTGTGGCTGTTCTTGTCTTGGCTGTTTGTGGCTGTTCTTGTCTTGTCTGTTTGTAGAGATGTTGCTGAGTGTGGCTGTTCTTGTCTTTGCTGTTTGTGGCTGTTCTTGTCTTTGCTGTTTGTGGCCGTTCTTGTCTTGGCTGTTTGTAGAGCTGTTGCTGAGTGTGGGTGTTCTTGTCTTGATTGTTTGTAGAGATGTTGCTGAGTTTGGGTGTTCTTATCTTGTCTGTTTGTAGAGATGTTGCTGAGTGTGGCTGTTCTTGTCTTGGCTGTTTGTGGCTGTTCTTGTCTTGGCTGTTTGTGGATGTTCTTGTCTTGGCTGTTTGTGGCTGTTCTTGTCCTGGCTGTTTGTAGAGATGTTGCTGAGTGTGGCTGTTCTTGTACTGGCTGTTTGTAGAGCTGTTACTGAGTGTGGCTGTTCTTGTCTTGACTGTTTGTAGAGATGTTGCTGTGTGTGACTGTTCTTGTCTGAATTGTTTATTTGTATCTTTATCTGCCTTGTGATGACCAGAAGTGTTTGAGAGTACATGGATACACAGCATAACTATTTTGATGACACAAGAGGTGATAATATGGTCAGAGCTGGAGACGATAATTGTGGACAGAGTCTAAAACTTTTTGGATAAGATCAGGTCTTCAATGTCCTGCATCTTCTAAAGCTTGAAGAGCTGACATTGATTATGTAAAAATAACAATGTTTTTGGTCTTTGGGGGAAAGGCATACAGACGATATCTACAGACGGTACAATGCGACTTCAAGTGCAGTGATTCCATCTTCATACTCGTAGTTGTAGCAAACTTCTCCGCAGGCATCAGACAGTTCAGCATAGGATCTGGCTTGGTATTCTATATAAGTACCATAAACTGCTTTATGGTGACCTTGAAAGCACATCGATCAGTAAATACCTGTATCCATTCATGCGGATAGGAATCGATAGTTCTTTGAGCTGCCTGCATGAGAGTTAATTTGATCTGATATTCTGGTTGTATCATTTATTAATATCCGTATTTCTAGTCTTCTAATGACTGTTTGTGTTAGTACGTCTTGTAGTACTCTGCGTGCTAAGATCGAATTTAGAGCATGTCTCTTCAACTTTTTACTTTTGGTTTTATTAAATGTGAACTTTAATTTGGCCCATACTTTGTTGTTATGCATCTGCGATTCATGTGATGGTGTTGTATCTAGGATTGTTTTTGCATTCTTATATCGTTCATCTTATTCTTCTGCGTTTAACCTAAAATGTGTATGTGTACTAGTTTACAGCGAGACTACGATATCTTTAGTGCTGCCTCTTTTGTCTCCTATTGTATTTCTTTCTTTCAGAATGGTTTGTATGAATTATTGCTTTTGAAAAATCTTCATTGAGTGTTTCAATGCTGTTAGTTATTTATGATATTTCTTGGAATGACCTCGAGTTCGTTTTTCGGAAGTTCCAGCTCGTTCTATGATTAAAATATTCTTGTATTATTTTGGTTGTAAAGCATGTCCTCTGACCACTTCCAATGTCGTTTAGAACTTGCATGTAGTAAGATTCTGTCAAATCAGTTGGGTAGATAGTTCAGTTAGATCAATTGAGAGAGAGGTGGACCCTCTGCAGCAGCGTTGGTATAGATTCCGCATCTTGTCATACAGACATATGGGTTACAGAGGTGGACCCTCTGCAGCAGCGTTGGTATAGATTCCGCATCTTGTCATACAGACACGTGAGCTACAGAGGTGGACCCAGCGTTGGTATAGATTATGGATCTTGTCATACAGACACGTGAGTTACAGAGGTGGACCCAGGGTTGGTATAGATTCTGCATCTTGTCATACAGACACTTGGGTTACACTGCATAGTTCTTCCATTAATATGGCAGCACCGTTGTGATCAGGGAGACGAGTGCCCATTGAAGTGACCTGCAAGAATTATTTTAATGGTATTGTGTTTCATACAGATCAGGCATGCAGCAAGTTGTCTGTTGGGGTGGGGATGGGAGGAGTGTATATATTGTAAATGGCTGTTTTTGTATCCATTGTGACTGATCGCGACTTCCTCTACGTCTGCGGGATGGATTGTTACATGTGTAACATATGTATAACACTCCAGATGCAGGAACAATGCCCAGGCAGTTAATGCCCTCACGTGCAAAGCTAGTATGTGCTCTCAAGTTCAGGTCAACGCCCTGTGTTTAGTTTCTTGCAGTAGAGCCACATGAACAGCTGTCTAATACCTTAGCGAGCACAAGCTTCTTGTTTCTCAAGGCTCACATATTTAGCTTCAGAACATTAAGTGAATGTTGGTTGTCTTGTTCCTATTGATGCTGCTTTCCTAGATTTTCCTGTGTTAGTTATTTTATGTTTCTAGGAGTTCATTTTTCACACATAGCAGCCTGGTCACTCACTGTCAGACGCAGACCTTGATAACGAAGGAAGTTTCTGGACTCATTTGGAAAACTTCTAAATGTTTTGCTACCCATATTTCCGGCATTATCGGGCTGACGTGCCTGTAGATTTACTTTCTATAGTATCATACTGACGTTCCTGTAGATTTACGTTCTATAGTATCATACTGACGTGCCTGTATTTACTTTCTCTAGTATCAAATTGACGTGCCTGTATATTTACTTTATACAATATCAGAATGACGAGTCAGTAGATTTTTTTCCTACATTATCGGGCTGTCGTGTCTGTAGATTTTCTTTCTATAGTATTAGACTGTCGTGTCTGTAGACCTTCGTCAACCCCAACCAAAAGCCAGAAATGTCCTAACACTAAACAATCGAGATTATGCATTAGCAACTCTCCAGGTTACCGAAGCCAAGGTAGCGTTCATCACGTGCTCATTCCCCTCCACCAATTGTCTACTGGCTAGGCCGAAGTTCTGCTAGGTTATAGCCCTGTGACATACACGTTCATGATAGTTCATGTCCTGAGCCACTATACCGCTACAAACCGAGCTCGATTGTGAGGCTATGGCGAATGCTGGTACTCTTATCCTAAATCTGTTCTGTACAACGCTGGCTCCTTAGCCACAGGACAAGTGAGGTGCTGTTGCAACACGTTTCACAAATTGAGGTTTGAAATTCTAGAGCCATTTGGCTTGAGAGTTCGCACTCTTAGTTACAATGGCTGCCGGGAAGAGAGTGGGGCTCTTCACCCAACGGTCTTTCAGTATGATCTAAACCAACAGGAGAATGCCACATTGGTTGCTCCTTTCATTGTCTAGAGTGTGATAGGGGTGCCACAACCTGAACAGTATACTCATATTATACCTGTGCCACCAACTTGGCCTCGTCCAAGTGGTTGAGATCTGGATTACTTGAAGGTCACCTGTTCTGTTCGCATAATTTATGCCTCTCATGAGCAACTGTCACCCCAGGTAGACGAGCAGACTGGAAGCTGAAGACTTCAAACATTTACATCATATCAGTAAGAAGACACTTCACCAACAGTAATAGCTGCTATCAGTCTTCATACGAGTTTTAACAAATCAATTCCAATGTGGTCAGTGATGAGATAACAGCAGTAACTCTTAATGACTAGCTAAACGTTGCACAAAACATATTAGCACGCACACGCGCGCGCTCGAGCGCACACAGATACACACACACACACACACACATAAGGGTAAGTAAGTAACTTAGTCACACTGATATGGGATAGCTGCAGAATATAGTTGGGAGTTTCTGAAGGTGTCATTAGGTGGCAACAACATGCAGCTTTGCGATTACCGCAAGTGTGCAGCTGAGATACAAAATAGAGTCCATGCTCACAAAGCGTACAGTAAAATAACAGCCTGCTGTTGTGCGTTTTTGTGTTGTTGGGAAGGGGGGGGGGCAGGGTTAGGGGAAGGAGGGATGCAAAAGGGCTTTCAGCAAATGATATTCATAAGGACATGTTTCCTGTATACAGTGAGACATGTTTACTGTGTGAAGTGGTGCATAACTGGATCAATACATTTTTAATGGACATTCAAAGATTGTAACCCGACCTTATCATCATGTTCGGATTGCAACAGCAGCATCTGTGATGGGGAGTCGGGCGGGGGGGGGGGGAGGGATTCTTCTTCTTCTTCATCGATCAACTGTTGCTATGCATTTAGTTCAGTGAGGTTCACGAAGGAGACTGTGCGTTTCAGTTCTTCGACGGTCCTCCCCCCTCCCCCTCCCACCCCACAGCTTTTCGAGCATGGTCGCTCCCCAGGGGCCAGACTGTCTCTCTTTGGTCTGCATAGATAGGGCAGGCGTACAAACTATGTTCTGGTGTTTGCTTGGGTGCTCCACCATCGCACGTGGCAGCGTTTCTGATACCCATTCTGTGGAGCTGGGCCTCCTGGGTTCTTTCTTTGTGCTGGTCTCTCCATTCTGTCCTCATGGACCGTTTGATGATTGTCTTTGCTTCTTTATAGCTCCGTGGATGGGGAATCTGTTTGCCGTCACTTCCCGCTTTTGCGAGCTCATCTGCTTTCTTGTTTCCAGGGATCCCACAGTGGGCCGGAATCCATTGTAGGACTAAATCTGTTTTTGGAGACAGTAATCCTATGTTGTATTTTATTTCATGTGAGAGTCAATCATGTTTGGGGCTAGAGATGGCTTGGAGTACACTCCTGGAGTCTGTTAGAATGAAAGTTTTCCTTGTATTTATGTTTTGGCTGATAAAAATCTGAGTTGCTGCATGAACAGCTCTTGCTTCAGCTCTAAAATTGGTTCATGTCTCTCCTGCTGGTATGGAGTGATTTTCTGTGATGCCATTTGAGTGTGCGATGTAGTTTTTACTGCCTCCTCTTTTATCGCTAATCGAGGTCGATCCATCTGTGTACACGTGTGTCCAGGAGTTGCTGGAGAACTGTCTCTTGAGATCTTGCAGAACGTGGATCTTTTTTGTTGCTGCTCATTTTTCTTGGTTATCCTTGGAACCTCCAAGGTTATTTTGGACCTGTCCTGGCTCCGTGTCCAAGGTTCGAGAATGAGTGCTTCGCACATTTTGGTTTCAGCTTCGAGGATGTCAGCGTGATTTCTGTGGATTATTCTGGCCAGATGGTGGGAGCGTTTCCTTAGAGGTCTGTTTTTTGTTCTCTCTTGGAACTTCTGGTGAAGAGTATAGTCAGGTAGCCTCTTCAGTTTTTCAAACTGTGTAAGATATTTTTATATTTCCTCCTTAATTCAAGTGGCTCAATATTTGCTGTTTTTTTTTCAGCTCTGTGATTGGAGTTTTTCAATGCCCCAAGTGTAATTCTGAGATCCATAGTCTTCCTGTGTTTGTTTTGTACGCTGTTGACAAAGTGCTAGAGGCATATTCTATAATTGGTCTGATCACACCATCGTAGACCTGCTTGAGAATTTTTTTGTTGCCCCGCCACGACGTACCAGCCAGTTGTTTCAATTGTGAGAGTATTTTTATGGCCCTTGTCTGGATTTTCTCTATATTTGACTTCCAGGTAGGTCTCGAGTCAAATGTCACTCCCAGGAATGTGTCCAACTGAGGTATTTGTTTTTGTCCTATCTTTATTGCAAGTGTCTCTTCTTTTTTCTTTTTTTTTGTTTTGTTGGGGGGGGGGGGGGGGGGGGGAAGTAAAAAGAGAGTAGTCGAGGTCTTGGTGTGATTTATTTTCAGTTCCTACTCTTTTGTCCTCTTCTCCATCTTCTCTACTGTCTTTTGGAGCAAGCATGTCGCTATTTGTTGCATCTGCATGTAAGCTGTTTGGGGCATGCTGATGGCAGCATTTAGTGATGTTGTTTACACATATCAAGAAAAGAGTAGGCGCTATTTCACTTCCTTGTGGCACTCCCTCTCTCAGCCTGACTGCTGGTATAGTTGTCCAATTTAACTCTGGCAGATCTTTGTTAGAGGTAACTTTTAATCCATGAGAACATATTGTTAGTAACTCCTGCTTGGAGGATTTTCAGCTTCAGGCCGTCTCTCCAGACAGTATCGAAGGCACAGGAGAGATAAAAGAAGACTGGTAGCAGTTTATTTTTCACTTGAAAGGCGTTTGTCCTGTGTTAGGTATGTTAATTGGTCCTGTGTGATTCAGTGCTGCCTGTATCCTGTTTGAGTTGAGGAGAGTAGCGATTCGGTCAGAAGATGCCAGGTAAGTATTTTATGTATCAATCTTTCCATCAGTTTCCCCCCACAACTAAGACGCCTTATAGGCCTGTAGCTTTTAGGATCGTGCTTGTCTTTTCCTGGTTTAGGAATAAATTGAATGTAGGCCTTCTTCCAAAGTGCTGGAACAGTACATCATCACCACATTACAGACCACGTACAGCTCGATTAGCTGAGGCGAAAATGATAAATAGGATGACAAGTCTTTGAACACCCGGCTTATAGATCCGAAATAGGCCTGAAGGATTTCCACCTGTTCGGTCCTCTAAAACCCCACCTTGATGGTAGGTGTTTCGCGAACAAAGAGATTGAATCTGAAGTAACGATACTGCTGAGGTAGCAGACAAAAGACTTCTATGCTGCAGGTTTTGATGCACTGATAAAGTGATGGGATACGTGTATTCATGTTGGTGGAAAGTATGTTGAGAAATAAGGGATAGTGTCAGTACAATATTAAATGGTTTTCAAGTTCATTCCTCATTTAGATTTTCTTTAAGAGCAATGTGTGACCTATTTTCTTACTTGTCCACGTCTGTGCGTGCCTTTGTGCGGTTGTGCGTGGGTGCGTTTCTGTGTGTGTGTGTGCGTGTGTGCGTGTGCGTATATGTGTGTGTGTATGGTATGTATATATATATCCACACATATATAAGCTTGCGAATAGCTATGCTTTCACCAAACATAATCAATGTTCAACCACAAAATATGTACGGAAAACAGACAATAACAAACTGAACCGATGATAGAAGCTACATCTTCTTGAACAGTTACGGCAGTGAATGAATCACGTGTTACAATTGATGATTACAAGAAAAATAAATTAAGAGACAGGCAAATAAAAAAAAACAATAAATTCATGCTCGTAGATCTAGAAAAAGAGCAAAAAAAAGCACATCATGTGCATACGACATGGTGTGTTGTACATGCAAGTCAACCGTATAGAAAGTAATAAAACATGATCACGGGGATCTTGACGAGGTCCACGAATTCTGATGTTCACCTTCTCTGCTGCTCAGTGATGGATGTCTACATATTCGCTAAAAATCTGTAAACCTGTGTTTCATGGAGCTGGAGAATTGTATCATAAAGAATATTTTAAACTTTGACAAAAATGTGACAGCTGAAAAGCTGAGAATGATCTAAGATAAACTTTGCTTACTTAAACAGTATAAGATCAACATGTAGGACATTCTATCTCAACTAGGAAGAAGGGATCAAAATGCTGAGCAGCGCATGAGCTGCAGTAGTCATCGACCCATAGCTGACTGCTAGCGTCAGGGCCAGCGAACCAGAGCTGCCAAGACCCTTCTACACCTCTACGAGGTGATCCTGGTTAACAGGCTGCAGCAGAGCAGACTGGCTAAGGAGAAGAGGTCAAAGAGGGAATGCTAACCCGGTACTCAAAAAATGCTTGCTGAAGTCGGATGTGTTGGACCGAAAGGTGCAAATATCGCAGTCAAGCTGTAAACTACGACACAACGCATTCCGTTCTCTGGACTACATTCTGCTACTTAAACCCTTTCAGGGTTTGGTTGCGGGAGATTGAGAACGAACGAAGCCAAGCCAAGCCAACTAGGGAGAGAAAATGTGCTTGGCAATTTCATTAGCACGAAGAGAAAGCGTGTGAGGCATCTTTAGCAAAACGAAGACATAATGTATGGGGTCTCTTTAAAAAATAAGACATAATGTGTGGGGACTCTTTAAAAACATAAGACATAATGTGTGGGGTCTCTTTAAAAACATAAGACATAATTCGAGGGGTCTCTTTAAAAACATAAGACATATTGTGTGGGGTCTCTTTAAAAACATAAGAGAAAATGTGTGGGGTATCTTCAGCTAAAATAAGAAAGAGTTGGGTATCCTCCGTTAAAATAAGAGAAATGCATAGGGTATCCTCAGCTAGAGCAAGACAAAATGCGTGGGGTATCCTCAGCTAGAATAAGGGAAACATTAGTGAGGTATTCTCTTTTAGAGTAAAAGACAAATGTGTAAAATTTCTTTAGCTAGAAAAAGAGAAACGTCTGGTGCATCCTCATCTAATAGACGAAAAAGTACAGTTTATCCTCATCTAATAAACGAAAAAATATAGTTTATCCTCATCTAATAGAAGAGAAAATATAGTTTATCCTCATCTAATAGAAGAGAAAATATAGTTTATCCTTATCTAATAGAAGAAAATATAGTCTTCTTCTAATAGAAGAAAAAATATAGTTTATCCTCAGCTAATAGAAGAGAAAAGATAGTTTATCCTCAGCTAATAGAAGAAGAAACGTCTGGCGTATCCTCATCTAAAAGAATAGACTAAATACTAGATCCACTTTCTAATGTATCCCGTTTTTTTAAAATGGGTGTGGCAGCACTCTATGACTTGAATGTTAATGATTGCTAAAACGTCTACTTGCAAGTTTATTATCGTGATGTGTTATGTGTGTTTCATAATTTACATCCTACTCGAGTTACGTAGATACTGAAAACTGACGGCTAACGTCTGGCGTTCATTCAATGAATCTCTCACCGGAGCCACATGGATACTGCAAACTGACGACTAACGTCTGGCGTTCATTCAATGAATCTCTCACCGGAGCCACATGGATACTGCAAACTGACGACTAACGTCTGGCGTTCGTTCAATGAATCTCTCACCGGAGCCACATGGATACTGCAAACTGACGACTAACGTCTGGCGTTCGTTCAATGAATCTCTCACCGGAGCCACATGGATACTGCAAACTGACGACTAACGTCTGGCGTTCGTTCAATGAATCTCTCACCGGAGCCACATGGATACTGCAAACTGCAGCCTAACGCTTGGCCTTCTCCTAATGGATCTCTCACTGGAGCCACATGGGTACTACAAACTGACGACAAACGTCTGGCGTTCATTTAATGAATCTCTCACTGGAGCCACATGGATACTGCAAACTGACGACTAACGTCTGGCGTTCACCTAATTTATCTCTCAAGCCACATGGATACTGTAAACTGTAACCTATCGTCTGACCTTCATCTAATTTATCTCTCGAGCCACATAGATACTGTAAACTGTAGCCTAACGCTAGGCCTTCACCTAATTTATCTCTCGAGCCACATTGATACTGTAAACTGTAGCCTAACGCTTGGCATTCACCTAATTTATCTCTAAGACCACACGGATACTGTAAACTGTAACCTATCGTCTGGCTTCCACCCAATTTTCCAGCGGCTCAACACACTCATTCATAAACAGTTTGGCGAATTTAAAGAACGTCACAGTAACATTCACCTTTGCCCGGACCCATGGACCCCTGCCTATAAATATAACTCTTATCTACCATCTCATTTCTTATCCTGTTTTGCGCACAGGATGTTGAAGCAGCCATCGGTGAAACAAATTACAGAAACAGAACCAGAGTGAACGATATACTTATCTTGAAACTAGCAGTGTTGGCAGGAGAGAAGAAACAGAGGAAAATATGTAAGACAAATATGGGTGTGGCCAAGTACGTGCGGATACTTGGGCCTGAAGAAATGACAGGTAAGAGGATTTCACGTTGGGGGGAGCAGCCGTTCTCTGTAATTAAATTGTAGTGGTTCTTATATGTTCCGCTCAATTCAATATACCAAGTCAAAGCGTTATACGATCGTAGCTTATAAAGTGCGTTGGCTTATGTGGTCTAGAATGTTGAACAATTGGAATCTGTGTCTTCTCAATGTGAACATAGAAGTTGCAATTTTAACAGAGATGTTGAACGTAGGAATTTCTCATTTCAACCTAAACGCTCTGAACTTGAACATAGGAATTCCCGATTTGAACCTAGACGTTATCATTTTGAACATAGATGATGTAATTGTGAATCTAAATGCTCTCATTTGAAACAAAGATGTCAATTTGAACATAGAAATTCTGGTTGTAACCGAAATGTTCAACAATTTCAGTAAAGATGTTCAACAGTTTGAATACAAATGTTAAACAATTTTAATATGAGAGGATCAACAATTTGAATAAAGATGTTCAACGCATTGAATAAAAATGTTTAACAATTTTAATACAAATGTTCAGCAATTTGAATAGATACGTTATTGAAGTGTGTGTGTTAGCAGTGGAGTCTACATCGCACACTCTAATAGCGACATACAAAATCACTTCATACCAGCAGGAGGGACTTCTATCAATTTCAGAGCTGAAGCAAGAGCTGTTTAAGCAAGATTCTGATTCTCATCAGCCGAAACATAACTACAAGGAAAACGGTCATTCTAACAGACTCAATGAGTGTACTCCAAGCCATCCCATGCCTCAAACAAGATAGACTCTCACATAACATAGTCCAATATCGGATTGCTGTTCCAAAAAACAGAATTAGTCCTACACTGGATTCCGGCCCACTGTGGATTCCTGGAAACGAGAGAGCAGATGAGCTCGCAAAAGCCGGAAGTGGCAGCAGAGCTATAAAGAAGCAGGGACACTCATCAAACGATCCATGAGGACAGAATGGTGAGACCAACACGAAGAATACAAGCCACAAAATGACAGCATACACAAACTTGGCAGAGATGGGCAGATAAAGATCTTCAGACTCAGAACGGAATATTGTAGACTCTAGGCCCACCTCCACAAAATGGGTCTCAGAGAAAGCGCCAAGTGCGATTGTAGAGCACCCATTGTGGAGCGGACTCTACATAATCTTCTAAACCAGCATAAAGAGGTTAAGTTCAGTGACAGAGCATATGTTACTATGGTGTAACTGACCATACCGCGATGTTGGGGTCTTGGTTACTATTTTGCAATGGAATATTACATGAGATGGTATTTTCCGTGGTCATTTAGCTTTTTGTCAGAATTTTGCAACTCACCCTAATATTAGGTGCTGTATGGACCAATATGTCTTCGTTAGTGGGTTGCCCCTGAGACTGACGTAGGAAGGGGAGAGAAGGGGAATGGGGGGAGAGGGGGTGGTCTTTGTTGATAAATTGCAGTTGGCCCTCACGTGAAAATAGATATTAGTCAATATGCTTCACCTTACCGTAACGTGAAGTGAGCCTCTGTATTTGTTACGCAAGATTATTTTTTTTTTTTTTCTTTTTTTTCTTTTATTTCTGCATTAGCCACGGCGGTGTGTGTTGTACTACAGTTGTGATCCTGCATTTTCTAAGGGTTTGCTTCCCGTAGATAATGACTTCAAGCGGGCATTTGGTTGCTATGTTGCACCTTTCCCTGACTTGAAGCGGGCGCTTTGTTGGTATGTTACTCCTTCCTCTGACTTGAAGCGGGCGTTTGGTTGGTATGTTGCACCTTCCTCTGACTTGAAGCGGGCGCTTGGTTGGTATGTTGCTCCTTCCTCTGACTTGAAGCGGGCGCTTGGTTGGTATGTTGCACCTTCCTCTGACTTGAAGCGGGCGCTTGGTTGGTATGTTGCTCCTTCCTCTGACTTGAAGCGGGCGCTTGGTTGGTATGTTGCTCCTTCCTCTGACTTGAAGCGGGCGCTTGGTTGGTGTGTTACTCCTTCCTCTGACTTGAAGCGGGCGCTTGGTTGGTATGTTACTCCTTCCTCTGACTTGAAGCGGGCGTTTGGTTGGTATGTTGCACCTTCCTCTGACTTGAAGCGGGTGCTTGGTTGGTATGTTGCTCCTTCCTCTGACTTGAAGCGGGCGCTTGGTTGGTATGTTGCTCCTTCCTCTGACTTGAAGCGGGCGCTTGGTTGGTATGTTGCTCCTTCCTCTGACTTGAAGCGGCAGCTTGGTTGGTATGTTGCTCCTTCCTCTGACTTGAAGCGGGCGCTTGGTTGGTATGTTGCTCCTTCCTCTGACTTGAAGCGGGCGCTTGGGTGGTGTGTTACTCCTTCCCCTGACTTGAAGCGGGCGCTTGGTTGGTATGTTGTTCCTTCCCCTGACTTGAAGCGGGTGCTTGGTTGGTATGTCGCACCTTCCTCTGACTTGAAGCGGGCTTTTGGTTAGTATGTTGCATTTTATCTTGACCTGAATAGGGCAGCATTTGGTTAATATGTTACACTTGAACATGATCTTAAACGGGCACTTGGTCAGTATGTTACTCGTGACCCTGACTTGAAGCGGGCACTTGGTCAGTATGTTACTCGTGACCCTGACTTGAAGCGGGCACTTGGTCAGTATGTTACTCGTGACCCTGACTTGAAGCGGGCACTTGGTCAGTATATTACTCGTGACCCTGATTTGAAACGGGCACCTGGCCAGTATGTTACTCGTGACCCTGACTTGAAGCGGGCACTTGGTCAGTATGTTACTCGTGACCCTGACTTGAAGCGGGCAATTGGTCAGTATGTTACTCGTGACCCTGACTTGAAGCGGGCACTTGGTCAGTATGTTACTCGTGACCCTGACTTGAAGCGGGCACTTGGTCAGTATGTTACTCGTGACCCTGACTTGAACCGGGCACTTGGTCAGTAAGTTACTCGTGACCCTGACTTGAAGCGGATACTTGGTCAGTATGTTACTTGTGACCCTGATTTGAAGCGGGCACTTAGTCAATATGTTACTCGTGACCCTGACGATAATCTTGGCATAATCTTGAAGGATAAACACGGTAATGATAGTCTAAGATTAATGTAAAGTGATGAAGGATAAACACGGTAATGATAGTCTAAGATTAATGTGAAGTGATGAAGAGCTGAACAGAAGACTGTGTACTTTGGCAAACAACAATGTGAAGTAACCAAGAGCTGCTTGAGGTTTTTGCTTGACTTAGTTGATTGACTTAGCTGTTTGACTTAGTTGGTTGCCTTAGTTTCTTGACGTAATTGCTTAACTTATCTGTTGACGAAGCTGGTTGACTTTGTTTGTTGACTTAGCATTTCACGTAGTTGCTTGACGTATTTTGTTGACTTAGCTGCATGACGTATTTGCTTGACTTAGTTTGTAGTCTTACGTGCTTGACGTATTTCCCTGACTTAGTTTGTTGACTTAACTGCTTGACGTATTTGCTTGACTTAGTCAGTTGACAACTGCTTGACTTAGTTGATTGACTTAGCCGCTTGATTTAGTTGAAGGACTTAGCTGCTTGACTTAGTTAATTGACTGAGCAGTTTGACTTACTTATTTGACCTCGTTGGTTGAAACTGTCGATTGAGTTAGTTGAGTGGCTTAGCTGCTTGACTCATTTGGTTGACTTAGCTGCTTGACTCAGTTGGTTAAGTTAGTTGATTGATTTTGCTGCTTGACTTAGTTGATTGACTTAGTTGGTTGACTTAACTGCTTGACGTATTTGCTTGAATTAGTAAGTTACAGCTGCTTGACTTAGTTGATTGACTTAGCCGCTTGATTTAGTTGAAGGACTTAGCTGCTTGACTTAGTTAATTGACTAAGCAGTTTGACTTACTTATTTGACCTCGTTGGTTGAAACTGTCGATTGAGTTAGTTGAGTGGCTTAGCTGCTTGACTTATTTGGTTGACTTAGCTGCTTGACTCAGTTGGTTAAGTTAGTTGATTGATTTTGCTGCTTGACTTAGTTGATTGACTAAGTTGGTTGGCTTGGCTTCGTTCGTTCTCGATCTCCCGCTATCAAGCCCTGATAATGGCTTTGTAAGTAGCAAAATGTAGAGAACGGAATGCGTTGTGTCGTAGCTTACAGCTTGACTGCGATATTTGCAGCTTTCGGTCAAACTTAACTTAACGTCTTCATACTCGTTTAGAAGACTCTGCAGAGTCTGTATACAATCAGTTGCATTTACATCACCTTGCTCTAAAAGCTATGCGTATCCAATTTATTCTTAAATGCATTAATTGTACCTGCCTCCACTACCTCCAGTAGCAATATTCCAAGCATTCCCCACTCTCTGACTAAAAAAATATTTCCTAATATCTAAACTTGACCTCCCTTTAGCTATGCTCTCTTGTTCTTGTGGGTGGCTGTATTTTAAAAAAAACGTGTTATAATCTAATTTATCCATTCCTCTGATCATCTTATAAACCTGTGTTTAAGTCGCCTTGAATTCTTCTCTCTTCTAGACACTGTAGGCCGGTTTTTCTCTTTCCTCATAACTGTAATTCTGGAATCCCACTATCAGCTTTGTCGCTCTTTTTTGTATTCTTTCCAGCATGTTTATATCACCTCAATGATACAGACTCCACACCTGTACACAGTACTCCAATCTAGGTCTAATGCTACATACAGTTTGACTATCCCTTCCTTGTTGCTATGTTTAATCTTTCTTTTTATCATACCTAACATTGCATTTGCTTTTTTCACTGCTACCTGAACTTCCTCACTCATCTTACCTGTATGATCTATTATAACCCCTAGGTCCCTTTCCTTATCTATATTTCTAATACTGCTGTCGTCCATTCTGAAATTATGTTCTATATTAGATCTAGCCATGTGAATGACTGTACATTTATCTACATTAAACTCCATTTGCCAGCTTACAGACCATTCTTGAATTTTATCTAAATCCGACCTCAATATATCCACTTCTGCTTTAGATGAGACACTACTGCATACTTTTGTGTCAGCAATCATGGATCCCATATCAATGTCCTTCTTCTTCTTCTTCTGCGTACACAGTCAGACAGTAACCATTATTTTCTCGAAAAAAGCGGCGGTCATCCTGAGACTCTCGCCACTACCATACAGCTTGTCTTGCAGTTCCACTGGCAATGGCCACATCTGCTCTCTCTGATCCTTGTATGTCGGGCAGTTCTGCAGCAGATGTTCAGTGGTCATTTTACCAGTACCGCACGGGCATTCGTCGGTACACCCTATCTTCAGTTTGTTGAATAGGTGGTACCTCAGTCTGTTGTGGCCAGTGCGAAGTCTGAAGACAACGACCTGCTCTCTTCGGTTCAACTGGTAATAGGCATCGTTTTTGGTGTAACCAGTATGTTCGGTTTCCCATTTGGACATGTATCTGGCTTTGATAAGCCGTTTTGACTCTTCGTACGTCATGCTGGTATCTGTTTGTGGTAGCCTTGCACCTTCTTTTGCCAGTCTGTCTGCCTCCTCGTTGCCTAGGATGTTGCAGTGTGACGGAACCCACTGCACCACCACCCTTTTTGGTGCGGACTGCTGGCACAGTTTGCAGAGTGCTGCTCTTAAGTCATTAAGCTCAGTGTTCTTCTGGCTTTTTAGCGCTGTGACTACTTCGAGAGCATCTGTCAGCAGGACTATATGGCTCTCATTTTCACTGTGTGTCACCATTTCTTCCACTGCCGCCCTCAGTGCCTCTGCCTCTGCTCTGAAATTGCTTGTGTACTTACCAGTAGCGAATGACAGTGTTATATTTCTGCCATTTGGTAGGTTCAGGAATGCTCCTGCCCCTCCGTTCTGTGTAGTGTTTGTTACAGAACCGTCGGTGTATGCATGGGTCCAGTCCATGCTTGGGTAGCTTTTCGTTATGAAGCTTAGGGTAGTGTCTCTCCTTTCTTTCTCACTCTGGCAGTTTTTGTTTGCAATACCTGGTATATTTTCTACCACCTCTGGAAATATATCCTGCCTCCAAGTAGGTTTTCGTACAGTAGTGATGGGTTTTGGTTTTGTTAGTGCGTTTATGGGATCTTCGTGCATCTTTGCTTTGGCTATTTCTGCAAAGTTTCTCCGCTTCAGTTTCCCATTTCCCAGATTGTTTAGTCTCTGGTACATTGGATGGTCCGTCAGTCTTCGGAGTTTCTCTGACTGCAGCTGGGCTCTGCAGTCTCTTCTATCGGTCATGGATTGCAGTTTTGTAATCTTTTCAAGTTCTACAATTGGCGTTGACTTCATGCCACCTGTTATAATTCTCATGGCTTGGTTTTGAAGTTTGTTAACTTTATCGAAGTTCGCCTTGGCTGCTGTTGTCCATGCCGCAATGCCATACTCGAGAACTGGTCTCACTCTTCCAGTGTACAGTTTCTTTAGTATGCCTTCGTCTGCTCCCCAGCTTGTGCCAGCAAGTTTCCTCATGATCGCCATTCTTTCTCTGGCTTTCATTCGGTTTCTCTCAATCTGACTTTTCCATGTCATGCGCCGATCAAATGTGACTCCCAGATAGGTTGGGTTGTCGTTTGGCTGCAGGATTTTGCCATTTAGGCTTAATTTGGTACTTTGGGGTTTTAATGAGAGCGAGAATATTGTGCACATATCAATGTCCAAATCGTTTATCTATATCAAGAACAAAATTGGTTCCAAAACCGAGCTCTGTGGCACTCCACTTTTCATTTAACACTACTCAGAGTACTCCTTATTTATGCCCAACCTCTGCCTTCTCCCCGTTAACCAATTTGCAGTCCATTTGGCAACTTCCCCACCAATTCCATCCAACTTTAGCTAGTTGTTTAAATTAATTGATTGAGTTAGTTGATTGACTTACTTGCCTAACTTAGTTGCCTAAACTCAGTTACCTGATTTAGTTGTTTGATTTAGTTGCCTGATTTAGTTGTTAAACTTAGTCGCTTGACTTAGTTGCCTAACTTAGATGCCTGACTTAATTGTTTAACTTAATTGCCTGATTTAGTTGTTTAAATTAATTGCCTGATTTAGTTGCGTGACTATATTGTTTAACTTAGTTGCCTTACTTAATTGCGTATCTTATTTCTGGATTTTGATGATGATATTGATTCTCATCTTGATGACCCGTTTCTCGGTGTAGCTGCTGGTCTCAACTTCGCCTCCAGTGGACCCTGTCTTGGGCCACCGAAGTCAAGACGCCTCCAGAGGCGTCCGGTATGTTGTTGCGTACAGCAATGAAGTCTGAACAACACATTGTAGGTCTTCCCAGCGGTCTCTTCTTGCCTCATGTGTACCAGACTACTGTCACCGTACTCCATAGACCCTCACTTCGTCTTAACATATGACCTTCCCATCTATGTATTTCCTGGTCTGCATAGATTAACGCATCATTCACCAAAATTGTTGAGATTTTGCATACGCTGGTTCCGGAGAGTGATTCCGACCAAAAGGGGCCTGGGTCACTTTCAATTTATTATTAGTTGTTTGACCTAATTAATTAACTTAGTTTCCTAACTTAATTGGTAAACTTAGTTTTCTAACTTAAATGTTTAACTTATTTGCTTAACTTATTCATTGTTGTATCTAGGTCAGCATTTTTAAAAGCGAAATGGCCAGCTCCGTTTCTCACTTTAGGACTTTCTTTCAGGTACCCATTTACAGCTGGGTATACTTGAGATCTACCAGGGATTGAAAGAGAAGCAAATCGTAGTAGCACTGCAACCTGCAAGGCATGTTGTAAAGACTAAGGAGGATATGGCCTATAACTGGCTACCCCATCCGGTAGAAAATGTAATCCACCAAAACGTCAAAAGTTAGGGCCAGGTCAACATTTGATGACTTGGCATTTATTTGTTGAAGACATATGCGCCACAGGAAACTGGCATGGTTTTGTTTGCTTGACTGATACATGAGGCTGTCGCTAGTCGTGATCGAAGTTCTTTATGTGATAATGCTCTAGCCACACTACCACACGGATTAAATAAAAAATAGCATTGTTGAACATTTTCAATCAGTCACTTTGAATTAAAATAATGAACATAGACAAATCTGAATGTTCAGAAACAAATTCACTTAGATCGTAAACAAGTCATTGCTAATTTAATTAAAAATATCAGAACAATGAACGCCGTTATCAACACTACCACACACACTAACAACGACGACAACAAAATGGCTAAAACCACACATGAGAAGAATGACCAGAGAACAAAGTATCAGCTTTATCAACACAAGCAATTGCAATAAAAATACCAAGAAAAAGGGAGAGAAATGTGAAAAGGGCCGACAATATCCTAATGGGAATGCCAGATCTAATTGGCATTTCTGTGTTTTCCATTGTTGCCTTTCTGTTTCACACGAATAAATTGAATATTTCAGTGTATACTTAAGAGAGAGAAAAAGTCTGTGAAAAATCGATTCTCGCTGCTAGTTTCAATACCATTAAGGGACCAGCAGTGGCAAGTGCGTTAAGTAGTGGGGGATATAATGGCGGGGGGAAATCGGCACTCATCTTGTACATGAGTTTCACGTTATGGCTCTACTCTCTCTCTCTCTATCTCTCTCTCTCTCTCTCTCTCTCTCTCTCTCTGTCTCTGTCTCTGTCTTAGAGTGCAACGTGTGCGCTGTTGAGTACACAGAGTTCTATGACGTATGTAGCTGCATATTTGTATGAGTGTGTGTGGCTGTAGTTGTTGAGCAGTGGCGTGTGAATATGTTTCGGTGTTACGTGTGGGACTACCGAGCAGAGACGTGTGCATATGTTACGTGTGGGGCTACCGAGCAGGGACGTATGCATGTGTTTTGGTGTTACGTGTGGGGCTACCGAGCAGGGACGTGTGTATGTGTTTCGGTGTTACGTGTGGGGCTACCGAGCAGGGACGTGTGTATGTATTTCGGTGTTACGTGTGGGGCTACCGAGCAGGGACGTGTGTATGTGTTTCGGTGTTACGTGTGGGGCTACCGAGCAGGGACGTGTGTATGTGTTTCGGTGTTACGTGTGGGGATATCGAGCAGGGACGTGTGTATGTTTATGAGTCGAGTCAGCGTGTGCTTTTATTTGTTGTAATAAACTGTGATGGCATTGCAGTGTACTGGATGATATAAGGGTAGGAAGGATGACATTAGCCTCGTGTGGTGATATCAAGAAATACGAAGGATGATATTGGCAGCGTTTCGTGATTTAAGGGAATAGAGAGGATGGCACTGGAGTCATTAGATGGTACATGGGGACAGTAAGTACGACTTTAGTAGCATGTGATAGGACGTCTAAAGGATGGTATAATGTGATAGGACATCTAAAGGATGTTATAATGTGATAGGTCGTCTAAATGATGGTATAATGTGATAGGACGTCTAAATGATGGTATAATGTGATAGGAAGTCTAAATGATGGTATAATGTGATAGGACATCTAAAGGATGATACAATAGAGTATGAAGAATGGCATTATTGTCATTGGATGATATAAATAAATGTTTAATAGATATGTAGGGTGACACTAGCATCATGGGATAAAAAACACGGCTAAAAAGGATGACAATAGCCACTACATTATGATATAAGTAAATGGCAAGAATGACATAAGAGTCATGGAAGCTTTTATGAAATTAGGTAAAATGACAATGTCATATGATGGTATTAAAGATAGGAAGGATTAAATTATCGTCATAGAATGATAGGAGTGGAAAAGCAGAATGCCATTTTAGTTATGAGATGATCGAAAATATTGAGAACTTAACTTAACTTAACGTTTTTATATTGGTTTAGAAGACTCCGCAGAGTCTGTATACAACCAGTTTCATTTGCATTTCCTTGCTCCAAAAGCTATGCATATCCAATGTATTCTTAAATGTATTAACTTTGTCTGCCTCCACTACTTCCTGTGGCAATGCATTCCAAGCATTCACAACTCTCTGACTAAAAAAATATTTCCTAATATCTGATCTGGACATTTCTTTAGTTAATGTGTATCTATGCACTCTTGTTCTTGTAGGTATAATTGTACTAATGTCAGACTTACTTTTGCGTATAACGAAAAATGCTATTAGAGCGTGATGACATTATGGGAACTCAAGGATGCCATTAAAGTCTATAAGAAAAGTTATAGATCGGTAGGATGACATTAAAGTCTATGAGAAAAGTTATAGATCGGTAGGATGACATTAAAGTCTATGAGAAAAGTTATAGATCGGTAGGATGACATTAAAGTCTATGAGAAAAGTTATAGATCGGTTCGATGACATTAAAGTCTATGAGAAAAGTTATAGATCGGTAGGATGACATTAAAATCTATGAGAAAAGTTATAGATCGGTAGGATGACATTAAAGTCTATGAGAAAAGTTATAGATCGGTAGGATGACATTAAAGTCTATGAGAAAAGTTATAGATCGGTAGGATGACATTAAAGTCTATGAGAAAAGTTATAGATCAGTAGGATGACATTAAAGTCTATGAGAAATGTTATAGATCGGTAGGATGACATTAAAGTCTATGAGAAAAGTTATAGATCGGCAGGATGACATTAAAGTCTATGAGAAAAGTTATAGATCGGTAGGATGACATTAAAGTCTATGAGAAAAGTTATAGATCGGTAGGATGACATTAAAGTCTATGAGAAAAGTTATAGATCGGTAGGATGACATTAAAGTCTATGAGAAAAGTTATAGATCGGTAGGATGACATTAAAGTCTATGAGAAAAGTTATAGATCGGTTCGATGATCTTAAAGTCTATGAGAAAAGTTATAGATCGGTAGGATGACATTAAAGTCTATGAGAAAAGTTATAGATCGGTAGGATGACATTAAAGTCTATGAGAAAAGTTATAGATCGGTTCGATGACATTAAAGTCTATGAGAAAAGTTATAGATCGGTAGGATGACATTAAAGTCTATGAGAAAAGTTATAGATCGGTAGGATGACATTAAAGTCTATGAGAAAAGTTATAGATCGGTAGGATGACATTAAAGTCTATGAGAAATTTTATAGATCGGTAGGATGACATTAAAGTCTATGAGAAAAGTTATAGATCGGCAGGATGACATTAAAGTCTATGAGAAAAGTTATAGATCGGTAGGATGACATTAAAGTCTATGAGAAAAGTTATAGATCGGTAGGATGACATTAAAGTCTATGAGAAAAGTTATAGATCGGTAGGATGACATTAAAGTCTATGAGAAAAGTTATAGATCGGTAGGATGACATTAAAGTCTATGAGAAACGTTATAGATCGGTAGGATGACATTAAAGTTTATGAGAAAAGTTATAGATCGGTAGGATGACATTAAAGTCTATGAGAAAAGTTATAGATGGGTAGGATGACATTAAAGTCTATGAGAAAAGTTATAGATCGGTAGGATGACATAAAAGTCTATGAGAAAAGATATAGATCGGTAGGATGACATTAAAGTCTATGAGAAACGTTATAGATCGGTAGGATGACATTAAAGTCTATGAGAAAAGTTATAGATCAGTAGGATGACATTAAAGTCTATGAGAAAAGTTATAGATCGGTAGGATGACATTAAAGTCTATGAGAAAAGTTATAGATCGGTAGGATGACATTAAAGTCTATGAGAAAAGTTATAGATCGGTAGGATGACATTAAAGTCTATGAGAAAAGTTATAGATCGGTAGGATGACATTAAAGTCTATGAGAAAAGTTATAGATCGGTAGGATGACATTAAAGTCTATGAGAAAAGTTATAGATCGGTTCGATGACATTAAAGTCTATGAGAAAAGTTATAGATCGGTAGGATGACATTAAAGTCTATGAGAAAAGTTATAGATCGGTAGGATGACATTAAAGTCTATGAGAAAAGTTATAGATCGGTAGGATGACATTAAAGTCTATGAGAAATGTTATAGATCGGTAGGATGACATTAAAGTCTATGAGAAAAGTTATAGATCGGCAGGATGACATTAAAGTCTATGAGAAAAGTTATAGATCGGTAGGATGACATTAAAGTCTATGAGAAAAGTTATAGATCGGTAGGATGACATTAAAGTCTATGAGAAAAGTTATAGATCGGTAGGATGACATTAAAGTCTATGAGAAAAGTTATAGATAGGTAGGATGACATTAAAGTCTAAGAGAAAAGTTATAGATCGGTAGGATGACATTAAAGTCTATGAGAAAAGTTATAGATCGGTAGGATGACATTAAAGTCTATGAGAAAAGTTATAGATCGGTAGGATGACATTAAAGTCTATGAGAAAAGTTATAGATCGGTAGGATGACATTAAAGTCTATGAGAAAAGTTATAGATCGGTAGGATGACATTAAAGTCTATGAGAAAAGTTATAGATCGGTTCGATGACATTAAAGTCTATGAGAAAAGTTATAGATCGGTAGGATGACATTAAAGTCTATGAGAAAAGTTATAGATCGGTAGGATGACATTAAAGTCTATGAGAAAAGTTATAGATCGGTAGGATGACATTAAAGTCTATGAGAAATTTTATAGATCGGTAGGATGACATTAAAGTCTATGAGAAAAGTTATAGATCGGCAGGATGACATTAAAGTCTATGAGAAAAGTTATAGATCGGTAGGATGACATTAAAGTCTATGAGAAAAGTTATAGATCGGTAGGATGACATTAAAGTCTATGAGAAAAGTTATAGATCGGTAGGATGACATTAAAGTCTATGAGAAAAGTTATAGATCGGTAGGATGACATTAAAGTCTATGAGAAACGTTATAGATCGGTAGGATGACATTAAAGTTTATGAGAAAAGTTATAGATCGGTAGGATGACATTAAAGTCTATGAGAAAAGTTATAGATCGGTAGGATGACATAAAAGTCTATGAGAAAAGATATAGATCGGTAGGATGACATTAAAGTCTATGAGAAACGTTATAGATCGGTAGGATGACATTAAAGTCTATGAGAAAAGTTATAGATCAGTAGGATGACATTAAAGTCTATGAGAAAAGTTATAGATCGGTAGGATGACATTAAAGTCTATGAGAAAAGTTATAGATCGGTAGGATGACATTAAAGTCTATGAGAAAAGTTATAGATCGGTAGGATGACATTAAAGTCTATGAGAAAAGTTATAGATCGGTAGGATGACAATAAAGTCTATGAGAAAAGTTATAGATCGGTAGGATGACATTAAAGTCTATGAGAAAAGTTATAGATCGGTAGGATGACATTAAAGTCTATGAGAAAAGTTATAGATCGGTAGGATGACATTAAAGTCTATGAGAAAAGTTATAGATCGGTAGGATGACATTAAAGTCTATGAGAAAAGTTATAGATCGGTAGGATGACATTAAAGTCTATGAGAAAAGTTATAGATCGGTAGGATGACATTAAAGTCTATGAGAAAAGTTATAGATCGGTAGGATGACATTAAAGTCTATGAGAAAAGTTATAGATCGGTAGGATGACATTAAAGTCTATGAGAAAAGTTATAGATCGGTAGGATGACATTAAAGTCTATGAGAAACGTTATAGATCGGTAGGATGACATTAAAGTTTATGAGAAAAGTTATAGATCGGTAGGATGACATTAAAGTCTATGAGAAAAGTTATAGATGGGTAGGATGACATTAAAGTCTATGAGAAAAGTTATAGATCGGTAGGATGACATAAAAGTCTATGAGAAAAGATATAGATCGGTAGGATGACATTAAAGTCTATGAGAAACGTTATAGATCGGTAGGATGACATTAAAGTCTATGAGAAAAGTTATAGATCAGTAGGATGACATTAAAGTCTATGAGAAAAGTTATAGATCGGTAGGATGACATTAAAGTCTATGAGAAAAGTTATAGATCGGTAGGATGACATTAAAGTCTATGAGAAAAGTTATAGATCGGTAGGATGACATTAAAGTCTATGAGAAAAGTTATAGATCGGTAGGATGACATTAAAGTCTATGAGAAAAGTTATAGATCGGTAGGATGACATTAAAGTCTATGAGAAAAGTTATAGATCGGTTCGATGACATTAAAGTCTATGAGAAAAGTTATAGATCGGTAGGATGACATTAAAGTCTATGAGAAAAGTTATAGATCGGTAGGATGACATTAAAGTCTATGAGAAAAGTTATAGATCGGTAGGATGACATTAAAGTCTATGAGAAATGTTATAGATCGGTAGGATGACATTAAAGTCTATGAGAAAAGTTATAGATCGGCAGGATGACATTAAAGTCTATGAGAAAAGTTATAGATCGGTAGGATGACATTAAAGTCTATGAGAAAAGTTATAGATCGGTAGGATGACATTAAAGTCTATGAGAAAAGTTATAGATCGGTAGGATGACATTAAAGTCTATGAGAAAAGTTATAGATAGGTAGGATGACATTAAAGTCTAAGAGAAAAGTTATAGATCGGTAGGATGACATTAAAGTCTATGAGAAAAGTTATAGATCGGTAGGATGACATTAAAGTCTATGAGAAAAGTTATAGATCGGTAGGATGACATTAAAGTCTATGAGAAAAGTTATAGATCGGTAGGATGACATTAAAGTCTATGAGAAAAGTTATAGATCGGTAGGATGACATTAAAGTCTATGAGAAAAGTTATAGATCGGTTCGATGACATTAAAGTCTATGAGAAAAGTTATAGATCGGTAGGATGACATTAAAGTCTATGAGAAAAGTTATAGATCGGTAGGATGACATTAAAGTCTATGAGAAAAGTTATAGATCGGTAGGATGACATTAAAGTCTATGAGAAATTTTATAGATCGGTAGGATGACATTAAAGTCTATGAGAAAAGTTATAGATCGGCAGGATGACATTAAAGTCTATGAGAAAAGTTATAGATCGGTAGGATGACATTAAAGTCTATGAGAAAAGTTATAGATCGGTAGGATGACATTAAAGTCTATGAGAAAAGTTATAGATCGGTAGGATGACATTAAAGTCTATGAGAAAAGTTATAGATCGGTAGGATGACATTAAAGTCTATGAGAAACGTTATAGATCGGTAGGATGACATTAAAGTTTATGAGAAAAGTTATAGATCGGTAGGATGACATTAAAGTCTATGAGAAAAGTTATAGATGGGTAGGATGACATTAAAGTCTATGAGAAAAGTTATAGATCGGTAGGATGACATAAAAGTCTATGAGAAAAGATATAGATCGGTAGGATGACATTAAAGTCTATGAGAAACGTTATAGATCGGTAGGATGACATTAAAGTCTATGAGAAAAGTTATAGATCAGTAGGATGACATTAAAGTCTATGAGAAAAGTTATAGATCGGTAGGATGACATTAAAGTCTATGAGAAAAGTTATAGATCGGTAGGATGACATTAAAGTCTATGAGAAAAGTTATAGATCGGTAGGATGACATTAAAGTCTATGAGAAAAGTTATAGATCGGTAGGATGACAATAAAGTCTATGAGAAAAGTTATAGATCGGTAGGATGACATTAAAGTCTATGAGAAAAGTTATAGATCGGTAGGATGACATTAAAGTCTATGAGAAAAGTTATAGATCGGTAGGATGACATTAAAGTCTATGAGAAAAGTTATAGATCGGTAGGATGACATTAAAGTCTATGAGAAAAGTTATAGATCGGTAGGATGACATTAAAGTCTATGAGAAAAGTTATAGATCGGTAGGATGACATTAAAGTCTATGAGAAAAGTTATAGATCGGTAGGATGACATTAAAGTCTTTGAGAAAAGTTATAGATCGGTTGGATGACATTAAAGTCTATGAGAAAAGTTATAGATCGGTTGGATGACATTAAAGTCTATGAGAAAAGTTATAGATCGGTAGGATGACATTAAAGTCTATGAGAAAAGTTATAGATCGGTAGGATGACATTAAAGTCTATGAGAAAAGTTATAGATCGGTAGGATGACATTAAAGTCTATGAGAAAAGTTATAGATCGGTAGGATGACATTAAAGTCTATGAGAAAAGTTATAGATCAGTAGGATGACATTAAAGTCTATGAGAAAAGTTATAGATCGGTAGGATGACATTAAAGTCTAGAGAAAAGTTATAGATCGGTAGGATGACATTAAAATCTATGAGAAAAGTTATAGATCGTTAGGATGACATTAAAGTCTATGAGAAAAGTTATAGATCGGTAGGATGACATTAAAGTCTATGAGAAAAGTTATAGATCGGTAGGATGACATTAAAGTCTATGAGAAAAGTTATAGATCGGTAGGATGACATTAAAGTCAATGAGAAAAGTTATAGATCGGTAGGATGACATTAAAGTCTATGAGAAAAGTTATAGATCGGTAGGATGACATTAAAGTCTATGAGAAAAGTTATAGATCGGTAGGATGACATTAAAGTCTATGAGAAAAGTTATAGATCGGTAGGATGACATTAAAGTCTATGAGAAAAGTTATAGATCGGTAGGATGACATTAAAGTCTATGAGAAAAGTTATAGATCGGTAGGATGACATTAAAGTCTATGAGAAAAGTTATAGATCGGTAGGATGACATTAAAGTCTATGAGAAAAGTTATAGATCGGTAGGATGACATTAAAGTCTATGAGAAAAGTTATAGATCGGTAGGATGACATTAAAGTCTATGAGAAAAGTTATAGATCGGTAGGATGACATTAAAGTCAATGAGAAAAGTTATAGATCTTTAGGATGACATTAAAGTCTATGAGAAAAGTTATAGATCGGTAGGATGACATTAAAGTCTATGAGAAAAGTTATAGATCGGTAGGATGACATTAAAGTCTATGAGAAAAGTTATAGATCTGTAGGATGACATTAAAGTCTATGAGAAAAGTTATAGATCGGTAGGATGACATTAAAGTCTATGAGAAAAGTTATAGATCGGTAGGATGACATTAAAGTCTATGAGAAAAGTTATAGATCGGTAGGATGACATTAAAGTCTATGAGAAAAGTTATAGATCGGTAGGATGACATTAAAGTCTATGAGAAAAGTTATAGATCGGTAGGATGACATTAAAGTCTATGAGAAAAGTTATAGATCGGTAGGATGACATTAAAGTCTATGAGAAAAGTTATAGATCGGTAGGATGACATTAAAGTCTATGAGAAAAGTTATAGATCGGTAGGATGACATTAAAGTCTATGAGAAAAGTTATAGATCGGTAGGATGACATTAAAGTCTATGAGAAAAGTTATAGATCGGTAGGATGACATTAAAGTCTATGAGAAAAGTTATAGATCGGCAGGATGACATTAAAGTCTATGAGAAAAGTTATAGATCGGTAGGATGACATTAAAGTCTATGAGAAAAGTTATAGATCGGTAGGATGACATTAAAGTCTATGAGAAAAGTTATAGATCGGTAGGATGACATTAAAGTCTATGAGAAAAGTTATAGATCGGTAGGATGACATTAAAGTCTAGAGAAAAGTTATAGATCGGTAGGATGACATTAAAGTCTATGAGAAAAGTTATAGATCGGTAGGATGACATTAAAGTCTATGAGAAAAGTTATGGATCGGTAGGATGACATTAAAGTCTATGAGAAAAGTTATAGATCGGTAGGATGACATTAGTTTTAATGAATGGTATAAAGATAATGAAAGAATGATATTAACGACTATATCAACCCATAACGCCAATGTCATCTTATATCATTCCCTGACATTGATGTCATTCTAATTATCTCTTTAATTCATCCCTAACCTCTGTTGCCATTCTACCTTCCCCCTTGCAATAATAGGTTTCCTCCACGCAAGCGAAGCCTTCGACAGCGCTCCACGTGTGTATTCAGATGTAAATACATTTGACTTTAGTCCGAGCTGAGCTCGACAAACTCTTTCGTGCGAAGGAAGCACGTTGGCCGTTTTTTATTCTGTCCTTTCGTGCAGATACCTTTTTCTGCTCCGCAATGATGATGATTCTCTTCTTTGCGATGCGTGCCCAGTGTTTAATGGCATTGCGCCAGGCTGAGCAGTTCGGAGCAAGCAGCTCACAGGAGACAACATCAGTAAATAACGGTTTATGGATACCTTCAGATAGTCTTTACATCGTTTATTCTGTCCAATTCTTTATTTCCTTATATCATCAAGTAGCCAGTAATGTCCTATTTCCTTATACCTGTATATCACCACATAGACATTAATGTCCTATTTCCTTATACCTGTATATCACCACATAGCCATTAATGTCCTATTTCCTTATACCTGTATATCACCACATAGCCATTAATGTCCTATTTCCTTATATCTGTATATCACCACATAGACATTAATGTCCTATTTCCTTATACCTGTATATCACCACATAGACATTAATGTCCTATTTCCTTATACCTGTATATCACCACATAGACATTAATGTCCTATTTCCTTATACCTGTATATCACCACATAGCCATTAATGTCCTATTTCCTTATACCTGTATATCACCACATAGCCATTAATGTCCTATTTCCTTATACCTGTATATCACCACATAGACATTAATGTCCTATTTCCTTATACCTGTATATCACCACATAGACATTAATGTTCTTCTACTTATTCCCTATTATCACCCCATAGACTTACACCTGCACAACTATTGAATATTGATTCATTTCATCCAATGACGCTAATGTTATTCTTTATCGTTCCTTATACTCCCCATTTAGATGTAAGATCATTTTTCCTATCACATTATACCATCCTCTAGACGTAATGCCAATCTTCCTATCACATTATATCATCCTTTAGACGTCATGTCATTTTTCCTATCACATTATACCAAATTTTACACACACACATACACGCATATATACACACATTCGCATACTTACACACGCATACACACACATACACGCAGACACACACATACACGCAGACACACATATACACACACATACACGCAGACACACACATACATACACATAACATGCACTTACACACATGCACACATATACACACCTATACATACATACACACACATACACACACATACATACTCATACACACCCATACACACAAACATACAAATATACACACATACAAACACATACACACTTATATACACCCATACACACATACACACATGAATACACATACACATATACACACATACATACGCAAATAAAGAAAGACATAAATATACATACACACACAGAAAGACATACTCATACACACAGAAACACATACTCATATTCACACACACAGAAACACATACTCATATTCACACACACAGAAACACATACTCATTCACACACAGAAACACATGCTCATATTCACACACACAGAAACACATACTCATATTCCCACACAGAAACACATACTCATATTCACACACTCAGAAACAAATACTCATATTCCCACACAGAAACACATACTCATATTCCCACACAGAAACACATACTCATATTCACACACACAGAAACACATACTCATATTCCCACACAGAAACACATACTCATATTCCCACACAGAAACACATACTCTTATTCACACACAGAAACACATACTCATTCACACATAGAAACACATACTCATTCACACACAGAAACACATGCTCATTCACACACAGAAACACATACTCATTCACACACAGAAACACATACACAAATTCACACACAGAAACACATACTCATATTCACACACAGAAACACATACTCATTCACACACATAAACACATACTCATATTCACACACAGAAACACATACTCATACACACACACACAAACACATAATACATACTCATCCACACACACAGAAACACATACCCATCCACACACACAGAAACACATACTCATACACATAAAGAAACACATACTCATACACACATACAGAAACACATACTCATCCACACACACAGAAACACATATTCATCCACACACACAGAAACACATACTCATGCACACACACAGAAACACATACTCATCCACACACACAGAAACACATACTCATCCACACACACAGAAACACATACTCATCCACACACACACAGAAACACATACTCATCATATCCAATGTGTCATATGCTGCGCTGCCACAGACGACAGACACACGAAATGAGGAGACAAGGATCACCAGAAACAGACAGACATACAGACAAACGCACGGAAGGTCGGACGCACACACGGATGGACAAACAGACAGACAGACGCACTGACGTACGGACTGACAAACACGTGCATGGACGGACGGACGAACGGACAGAGAGAGAGAGAAAAAGAGAAAGAGGGAGAGTGAGAGATGGAGAGAAAAAAAATAGACTTAGTGATGTTACACCAAATTTTTTAAACAATTAAAAAATTAATGATTAACCTAGTATCATAACTTTACGCATAACAGCACATGTGAAAGAAAAGAATGAAAGAGTGATAAACAGAGAGAGAGAGAGAGAGAGAGAGAGAGGAGGGGGGGGGGGGAAGAGAGAGAAATAGTCAAGGCACTAGAGAAAGAGTAAGATAATAGATGAATGAGATAGACAGATACATTGACAGTGAGATGATCTCAAACTGTTTGACAACGTCTTCTCGGCATAGTAAAAACAAAACTGAACCGCAAGGTCACAGATGAGGTAATAGAAAGAGAAGGAGAGACAGACAGAGAGAGAGAGACAGATAGAGAGAGACAGATAGAGGCAGACAGATAGACAGAAAGAGACAGATAGAGACAGACAGATAGAGACATATAGAGAGAGAAAGACAGACAGAGAGAGACAGAGAGAGACAGATAGAGACATATAGTGAGATAGAGAGGGACAGAGAGAAACAGATAGAGACAGACAGATAGAGACATATAGAAAGAGACAGACAGACAGAGAGAGACAGATAGAGACAGAGTGAGACAGAGAGGGACAGATAGAGAGAGTGAGAAATTATGAGAATGAGAGATAGATTTAGAGAGATAACGATTCAGCCGTCGGGAGTGCAGAACCATGTGCTCTCCCACTCTCTGGAGGGTCGCGACATTGATTCTATGAACACAGCTGACAAAGACTCGAATTGACTTCCATCCCTGTCGCGTGCCCTGATGACCACTGTCCGAGTGTAATCCTCTGTGTCCTGACCACTGACTAGAGATCGATTAAGTCGTCTCACCTTCACATTCCCGCTTCTCACTTCTATGAAATACGGCAGTTCTCTCCGTTCCCCTACACAAAACAATACGCAACCCCGCCATTACTGTCGGCAGACCTTATCCCCAGGCAAAAATAAATACCATTTGAATTCCCCTCATCTCCTTTGCTTTGTCTTTCATATATCTGTCTCTTTCTCTCTAGTAAATACAACAGTTCTAAGCATGTCGGTCTAACCTTACCGACTGCCGGGACCTGTCCATTTCTCTAATAGAAGAAATACATTAATATCTATGGATGATACAAAGGGGATAGGTAGGAGGACATTAATGTCGATGGGATGATATAAGGGAATAAGTAGGACATTGGTGTCAACGGGATGATCTAAAGGAATATGTAGGACATTAATGTTGATGGGATGATATAAGGGGATAAGTAGGACATTAATGTCAACGGGATGATCTAAAGGAATATGTAGGACATTAATGTTGATGGGATGATATAAGGAAATAAGTAGGAGGACATGAATGTCAACGGGATGATTTAAAGGAATATGTAGGACATTAATGTCGATGGGATGATTTAAAGGAATATGTAGGACATTAATGTTGATGGGATGATATAAGGGGATAAGTAGGACATTAATGTTGATGGGATGATTTAAAGGAATATGTAGGACATTAAAGTCGATGGGATGATTTAAAGGAATATGTAGGACATTAATGTTGATCGGATGATATAAGGGGATAAGTAGGACATTAATGTTGATGGGATGATTTAAAGGAATATGTAGGACATTAATGTTGATGGGATGATTTAAAGGAATATGTAGGACATTAATGTTGATGGGATGATTTAAAGGAATATGTAGGACATTAATGTTGATGGGATGATATAAGGAAATAAGTAGGACATTAATGTTGATAGGATGATTTAAAGGAATATGAAGGACATTAATGTTGATGGGATGATTTAAAGAAATATGTAGGACATTAATGTTGATGGGATGATTTAAAGGAATATGTAGGACATTAATGTTGATTGGAATATATAAGGAAATAAGTAGGAGGACATGAATGTCAACGGGATAATTTAAAGGAATATGTAGGACAATAATGTCGATGGGATGATTTAAAGGAATATGTAGGACATTAATGTCGATGGGATGATTTAAAGGAATATGTGGGACATTAATGTCGATGGGATGATTTAAAGGAATATGTAGGACATTAATGTCGATGGGATGATTTAAAGGAATATGTGGGACATTAATGTCGATAGGATGATTTAAAGGAATATGTAGGACATTAATGTCGATGGGATGATTTAAAGGAATATGTAGGACATTAATGTCGATGGGATGATTTAAAGGAATATGTAGGACATTAATGTCGATGGGATGATACAAGGAGATAAGTAGGAGGCAAACAATGTCTGCGAGATGATATAACAGGATATGTAGCACTATATTGCTACATTCAGGCAAGGTAACAACAAACAGAAAATTAAACAAGCAATAGTGGATGTGTGTGTTCATGAGTGCATTGTTTATTAATGAATCTGTGTCAGTCGAATGTGTATGTGTGCTGCAGGCATTTTTGTGTATCTATTGCAAATGAAATATGAATATTTGTTATATATATATATTAATATAACGTAACCAGTAAATAAAGACTGAGGATTTTAGATGTCAAAATAATATTTTCAAACTGGAAAGTTTTTTTTAATTTTTTCATCAATGTAAAATTTATTGTTTTACATACTTTTGAATAAAATAGTACCGCGGCCGGATTCGAACCTACGATCAAAGGATTTCTAAATGTGTTCAGTATCATATGAGCAATTTTCGATCATATAAATAATGTTGAATTTGCTGCACTAATATAGCGAAAGTGCGTAGATTTTGGTCCATCGCACGTATGACGTCAGAAGGCCGTATTGTCAATTGACATGCTAAAGGTGACATGACATATGTGTTGGTGTTTTTTGTTTAGAAGGAAGATGCTTAATTGATTTTTTCGTTGAAAATTTATCGTCCCACTGAAAACGTTAACAACATTTTCAACATATTTCATTAAGTTGGTATAAAACTGTTATGGCATACTAAATTACAATTTAGATGACAATGTGATATTGGTGTAGGCGTAAAATATATGTTGTTTCTATTAAGGTAGTACGATCGACATTTGGCAATTTTGACACGTTGACCGACAAAACGGGAAGGCGAAAAGATGCTGACGGACAAATGGCAAGAATTATGAATACATGTGTATGTGAGCTATATATATATATATATATATATATATATATATATATATATATATATATATATATATATATATATATATATATATATTTATTTCTGCAAATAAATACTTATTACACATTTATTGCACATGTAAGTTTGTGTGTTCATTGTATATGAATGCTGATGTGTTTCAATAATGTGTGTATATATATTTTCAATGAAATTGTATGTTTCTGTGCTATGTGTGTGTTTCTGTTTTTAGTGTTCGTACATGTTTGTATGTTTGATGTGCTTATATGTTTGCTGCGTGTGTGTTTGTTGTGTGTGGTTTGTGTGTGTTTGATTGTTATGTATTATGTTTGTTGTGTGTATGTTTGTGGTGTGTATTTTATGTGTGTTTGCTTGTTGAGTGCTATGGCTGTTTGTATGTTTATTGTGTGTGTATGTTTTTTATTTGTGTATATATATATATAAGTATATAAAGTAAATAAGGCGTTCGCCTTATTTTGCTAATCCCCAAGGCGATGTGCGTTGCACTGTGTTTTCATTTTGCTCCTGTCGGCCCAGTGCATCCGACTTCAGCACGCATTTTTATGTAAGGGTTTGCTTCCTCCTGCATTTTCTAAGGGTTTGCTTCCCCGGGGTAACGGCCGGTGCTGTGATGGGGATCGAACCCAGCACCTTCGTATTGTGAGCCGTGTCACTTAACCACTAGGCCACGCCGTCCCCCGTTAAGTGTGCATGTTTTTTTATGTGTGTATATTTGTTGTATGTTATGTTAGTTATGTGTGTATGTTTTTTATTTGTGTATGTCCGTGATACTTACATGTTTGCTGTGCGTTTATGTAATGTGTGCTTGCATGTGTATTATGTGTATATGTTTGTTGGGCTTGTATTTTTGCTATGTATATATGTTTGTTGTGCTTGAATGTGTGTTGTGCTTATCTGTGTATTGCGCCGGTATGTGTGTTCGTGTATGTTTGTTAGACGTCTATATTTGATATGTGTATGTTTTTTGTCTGTGTGTTTAACTCTATTATTTGTGCGCATATATTTAGTATACGTGCTTGTTTGTTAAGCAAGCATGATTCTCGTGTGTCTTTGTGCCCGTGATTCTCGTATCTCTTTGTGCCCATGATTCTCGTGTCTCTTAGTGTCCATGATTCCGTGAAACAAACCGTGTCCCCATGAATCAGTGTGTTCACGAGTCCGTGTGTCTATGAGTCCGTGTGTCCATGAATCCAAGTGTCTATGAGTCCGTGTATCCGTGTGTCCATGAATCGGTGTGTCCATGAGTCCGTGTGTCCATGAATCCGTGTGTCCATGAGTCCAAGATCCCATGAGTCCGTGTGTCCATGAGTCCGTGTATCCATGAGTACGTGTGCCCGTGTATACATTAATACGTGTGTCCATGAATTCCTGTATCCATGAATCGGTGTGTCCATGAGTCCGTGTGTCCATGAATCCGTGTGTCCATGAGTCCGTCTATCGGTGTGTCCATGAATCTGTGTGTCCATGAGTCCGTGTAGCAATGAGTCCTTGCGCCCGTGTTTGTCCGTGTGCCTATGTGTCTGTATGTTCGTGTGTCTGTGTGTTCGTGTGTCTGTATGTTCGTGTGTCTGTGTGTCTGTGTGTTCGTGTGCCCGTGTGTATGTGTCTATGTGTTCGTATGTCTGTGTGTCTGTGTGTTCGTGTGTCTATGTGTTCGTGCGTCTGTGTGACCGTTTGTCTGTTTATCTGATATAATGACAGACTAAGAGAGTTGGCATAACAGTAGTGTAAGTAATGCCTGTTGGTTAATTACATAGTATGTGTTTGCTAATAAGATGTTGTATACATATTTGAAAGATGGTACCTGTTACCTAAGCCTATGTAACATGTTTTCTAAAAATAAGTGGTGAATGTTTGTTAAATAGATGAATAATAATTGCTAACAAATATGTGAATGTTAGCTAAACACGTGGTGAAAGTTTACTAATTAATTGATGAGTGTTTGTTAACAAATTGTAGAAACGTTAGCTAAAAGTTGCTTAATGTTTGCTACAAAAGGTTACGAATGTTTGGTAAAATGGTGGTGAATTATTCAGAAAGAACGATTTTGGATATTTGCTAAATAGATGGTGAATGTGTCCTAAACAGCTGGTAACGATTTGCTAAAAAGATGGTGAAGGTTTCTTAAAAAGGGCTTGAATGTTTGCTTAAAAGATGAAGGTTTGCTAAAGAGATGTTGAATGTGTCCTGAACAATGGTTAAGGTTTGCTACAAAGATGGTGAAAGTTTGCTAAAAAGATGGCGAATGTTTCCTAAACAGATGATGAATGTGTCCTAAAAAATGTGGAGGTTTGCTAAACAGATGGTGGAATGTTCGCTAAACAAATGGTGAATGTTTGCTAAACAGATGAGGAATGTGTCACAAAATTATGGAAGTTTGCTAAAAGGATAGCGAATGTTTGCTAACCAGATGGTGAATGTGTCCTAAAGAATGTTAGAGGTTTGCTAAAAAATTGGTGAATGTTTGCTAAGCAGATGGTAGAGTTTGCTAAACAGATGGTAGAGGTTTGCTAAACAGATGGTAGAGGTTTGCTGAAACAGATGGTGAATGTTTGTTAACCAGATGGTGAATATTTGCTAAACAGGTGTGAATGTTTGCTAAACAGATGGTGAATATGTCCAAAAATGATGCAGGTTTGGTAAACAGATGGTGAACATTTGTTAAGCAGACGATCAATGGATCCTAAAAAAAGTATGCAGGTTTGCTAAACAGATGGTGAATGTTTGCTAAAAATATATAAGTGACGAGGGCAGAGTAAAACTGTAGATAGACAGTGTTCAATTATTGAACGAACTAACTGCCATGAATGTTTTGTGTCGTGACAAACATCCATACCGGTAGTTCCTCGTCACTGCTAGCCTCCCCTTATTTACCACGCGCCTCAGGAATTCCGTTAGCATTAATCACTAGTCAACGAGACTAACCTTAGCTGATGTATTAACGTTCGCCCCACATACCAGATGCCGCGAAAATGTGTAGTGATGTTACCAAGTTGATTGGAAAGAAATACATAGATAAGCCAGACATACTGGGAAAGATTAAGAGCATCTGTTATCTTGGAAATTCGAAGGGCGTTCAAGTCAAACCAGAACTTCATTTTGTAAGGAATGTTCGTTTGTTTTTCAAATAGGCAAAATGCCATTTATTTTCCGATATAATCCGCTGCAACATTTATGCACTTATCCCAGCGTTTAAGCAATTCTTGAAAAACTTCAACGTAGAAAGATTTGTCAGCATGTGGGAACCAATTCATGGCATACTTCATCATCAGTGCTGAAATGCAAAATTTCTTTAAGGCGTCCAAACAGATGGAAGTCACTTGGAGTAATGATTGGGCTGTAAGGCGGATCTGGCAATACCTCCCAGCCGTGTTGTTACAGATGTCACAAAACCCAGTGATTCGTATTTGGTCTGGCGTTTAGGAGCATTACGCCTTTTGTAATCATATCAGGCCGTTTTTTTTCCGCAGTATATATTGTTGACTGCTGGTAGTGGCACCAAGGGGTAGAAAATCAACATAAATTTCTGTTAGGCTTGTCCCCCACACAAAAAAACACACACTCAAAAACACACTCAAAAACACACTCAAAAACACACACTCAAAAACACACACTCAAAAACACTCACCAACCCTTTATCTGCAGATGAAATTGTTCGAAATTTGTTGGGTGGTGATGATTGCGTATATTTCCACTGTTCTGATGCACGTTTCGATTTAGTAGTACAATGATGCGCCAAGGTTTCGTCATATCCAATGAAGCGATCCGGAAAAGCCATCCCCTTTTGTTGAAACGTTCCTTCAATTTAGTGTACGCTTGAACTCTTCTCTGACTGGTCAAAAGGGGAAAGCTGTCTTGGCATCCAACGTACACTAACTTTCGGAAAATTCAAATGTTCATGAATAAAAGTGTTCACCATACCTAGAGATAGCTTGTCTCTTGTGCAATTTCGCGACAGGTTATGAATCGATTTTCCAGGATAAGGCGTTTCATAATCTGGATATGTACATGAATGACTGTTGTGGATTGAGACCACCGTGGCTGAGATCATCACTCACGGATGTCCGTTCTTCTCTAAAACGAGTAAACCATTCAAATGTCTTACTGTGACGGAGTGTCTATCATCGTATTGTGATTACATCCTTTGTAAATTTCCGCAGGTTTCCCGCCTTCTTTCACAAGAAACGTCATCACAACACGCTGCCCATGCTAGCACTAACAGTGTTGTCCGCCTTTTTAATTTATCTGTTACATGACTGACCCAATGCTAGTGGGCCACCTAGCAGTAATAGGACACAAGTGACCCTAACTAATTATAGTAGTTTCCATTCAAGTAGAACTATAACAAAAACTCCCGGTTTAATTTGAACGATCCTCAAAATAATACCGGTATATTCACGATGCGACATGGACATGAGGAAGATAATAGGGAGGACCAAGTCATAAGTCACATATTGAGATTCAAATGTCAATCACAAATGAATAATGACATTGATCAGGTGTTACGTTCTATCGTCTAGACTGTTTGGCGAAGAAACATGGACAATGAATAAGCAGTTTCAGAAGAGAATTGATGCCATTGAAATGTGGATATGCAGAAGAATTGAGCTCATTTCATAGAAAGAACAGAAAACAACAGAGAAATTATTTGAGAAATTAGAGGTGCATAAATAACTAATGGTCGAAATCAAAGACCGATAGTTTTGGTCACATCAAAAGACAAAACACATTGCTTACTATAATAATAGATGACAAGAGGGACGCACGTACCAGAGGTAAACAGCTCTATATGTGAGAGGACGATATCAAAAGATGGACATGTAAATGTCTGACAGATTGTACCATCAAGACAAGAGACATATAACGTTGGATATGCATTGCACCTGAACTTCTCTGCGAAGATGGTACATAATGTTCACTCAATACGATACAGAAGGGAATCACCGCGTCAGAGATTCTCCGTCTGTACAGCTGGGAGCAACTTAACTTAACGTCTTTATACTGGTTTAGAAGACCCTGCAGAATCTGTATACAACCAGTTACATTTAAATCACCTTGCTCTAAAAGCTATGCGCATCCAGTTTATTCTTAAATGCATTAACTCTCGCTGCCTCCACTACCTCCCCCTGGCAATGCATTCCAAGCAGACACCACTCTCTGACTAAAAAAATATTTCCTAATATCTAACCTGGACCTCTCTTTAGTCAGCTTGTAGCTATGCCCTCGTGTTATTGTAGGTGGCTGTATTTTTAAAAAACTTGTTATAGTCTAATTTATGGATTCCTCTGATCATCTTATAAACCTGTATTAAGTCACCACGAATTCTTCTCTCTTCGAGACACTGTAGGCCGGTTTTTCTGAGTCGTTCCTCATAACTGTAATTCTGGAATCCCACTATCATCTTTGTCGCTCTTTTTTGTATTCTTTCTAGCATGTTTATGTCCCCTCTATGATAAGGACTCCTCACCTGTACACAGTACTCCAATCTAGGTCTAACTAAAGCTTTATACAGTTTGACGAACACTTCCTTGCTCCTATGTTTAATATTTCTTTTTATCATACCTAACATTGCATTTGCCTTTTTCACTGCTACCTTAACTTGCTCACTCACCTTTCCTGTATGATCTATTATAACCCCTAAGTCCCTTTTCTTATCTATCTTTCTAATATTGTTTTCTCCCATTCTGTAATTATGTTCCATATTGGATCTACCCATGTGGATGACTGTACATTTATCAACTTGTCAATAGATAACTCGGCTGCTGTTCGAGAAGGGCAGGCATGGGGAGAGAGAGAGAGAGAGAGAGAGAGAGAGAGAGAGAAAGCCAGAGAAAGTGAGAGAGAAAGAGAGAGAGAAAAGAAGACACAGAGAGAGAGAGAGAACGAATGACAGTGAGAGAGAGAAACTGGCTACCCTGCCACATACAAAACTGAGGCCTTGTACAAGAAAGCCTCCAACACTACATTCCAGACAGTACTGCCTGCTTTAGGTCTGTCGTTCATTTCTACTGCAGAACAATATCCCCAGATTTGTTATATACATATATCAGCATTTAGAAGGTGCACAGTTTTGGTAACTGCAAACTTACGAAAATGGCTGATGTCCCAAAAACGTTAGGTAAGCTGTCCCAGCTTTGACGTTTACCGGAAAAGGAAAATATTATTTATAAAGGAATGTAGATATTTTGTAGTGGTATAACAACGCTTATTTAACATAAACAAAATGAAGTTTGCACCCAAATAAATGAGAATTGTCCAAGTGTAGGCTCATACGCTGCCTTAATGTTGGTCCCTCTTGTTTATACGCCCATATCTAAACAATTGGCCAATTCTCGACTCACTCTCTCAAGCTGATTACTTATTATTCTTTCCACAGTAGCCACGACACGATTCCTTACTGTTAGGCGATTCTTCGACAAACACGAATGTTGACCATGTCTACGACATCTAGACCGGTCATCTGCTCCAGTGCGCCCTATCTATCGATGTGCGAGAACGTCATTCAGACCCTATCGGAGATCATTATGGATGTGTGGTGGTGCCCTATATATCGATGTAAGAGAACGTCATTCAGACCCTAACAGACATCATTATGGATGTGGGGTGGTGCCCTATCTATCGATGTAAAAGAACGTCATTCAGACCCTAACAGACATCATTATGGATGTGTGGTGGTGCCCTATCTATCGATGTAAGAGAACGTCATTCAGACCCTAACAGACATCATTATGGACGCGAGGTGGTGCCCTATCTATCGATGTAAGAGAACGTCATTCAGACCCTAACGAACATCATTATGGATGTGTGGTGGTGCCCTATCTATCGATGTAAGAGAACGTCATTCAGGCCCTAACGGACATCATTACTGATACGTGGCGACGCCCTATCTACTTGGAGAACGTAATTGTCCTATTAATCATTTTACTGCGGTAACAGTCAGTTTTCTAACATGTCCACTAGATACCACGTTCCAAACACTGTACTCTCATTTTTAAAAATGGCCCCCAACACTATGGCACGAGAATTGAAAGAGAAAACATTGACCTTTGGTGAATCTCATTGATGGTCAATGTTTATGTGTGACATTTCGGTGGCCTCACTCTAGTAAATTGTGATAGTTGACTTTATTATTTAGGTTAAAAGTCGCTTCATCTGGAAACAAAATCAGCCACTCATCTTCGTCTAAAATTGGTTGTATTTGTCTGCAGGATGATTAGCTTGTAGTAACTGTCACTTTCACCCGAACTTGGACAAATTACTGATCGGTTGATGCAAACCAAACTTTTTCTCAATTTGCAGTTATCAAAGCAATACACTTTCAAAATATCGATATTATGTTGTGTTTTTTTTAAGAAAGAGAGAGAGAGAGAGAGAGAGAGAGAGGAGAGTGAGAGAGAGAGAGTCACACGAATTCATTGAGCCGAAAGTCTAGCCATCAGACAGTCCAGGTCTAAACATCGTGGACTACTGGATTTGGGACGTTATGCAAAAAAATGTTCACCGGAAGAAAATTGGCAACATGGATGTGCTAATAGAGGTCATTATCCAGGCATCGGCTGAGATATAGCAGAGCACAATCGTCATGTATGTGAGAGAGTGGTCTACTCGGAGCAGCCTACAATCGTCAAGTTTGTGAGAGAGTGGTCTACTCGACTTGGAGCAGTGTACAATCGTCAAGTCTGTGAGAGTGGTCTACTCGACTTGGAGCAGTGTACAATCGTCAAGTCTATGAGAGAGTAGTCTACTCGGAGCAGCCTACAATCGTCAAGTCTGTGAGAGTGGTCTACTCGACTTGAAGCAATGTACACTCGTCAAGTCTATGAGAGAGTGGTCTACTCGACTTGGAGCAGTGTACAGTCGTCAAGTCTGTGAGAGAGTGGTCTACTCGACTCGGAGCAGTGTACAATCGTCAAGTCTGTGAGAGAGTGGTCTACTCGACTTGGAGCAGTGTACAATCGTCAAGTCTATGAGAGAGTGGTCTACTCGGAGCAGCCTACAATCGTCAAGTCTGTGAGAATGGTCTACTCGACTTGGAGCAATGTACACTCGTCAAGTCTATGAGAGAGTGGTCTACTCGACTTGGAGCAGTGTACAGTCGTCAAGTCTGTGAGAGAGTGGTCTACTCGACTCGGAGCAGTGTACAATCGTCAAGTCTGTGAGAGAGTGGTCTACTCGACTTGGAGCAGTGTACAATCGTCAAGTCTATGAGAGAGTGGTCTACTCGGAGCAGCCTACAATCGTCAAGTCTGTGAGAGTGGTCTACTCGACTTGGAGCAATGTACACTCGTCAAGTCTATGAGAGAGTGGTCTACTCGACTTAGAGCTTGTGTTACAGCTAACGGCAGACATGTTGAGCAGCAAATGAGATAGGTAAAATGTAGGTCAACTATTTTCTCACCATTGTCAATCAATTTAAATACAATCGGGTTATTTCGGGGCGAACTTCAAGAAATATGTTAGAAAGGTTTCCTCAGACACAGTATCACGTATGTGTATGTGTGTGTATGTGTGTATGAGTGTATGTATGTGTTTATACGTGCCTGTGTGTGTTTGAATGTGTTTATGGGTGTATGTCTGTATGTGTCTATGGGTGTATGTGTGTGTGAGTCGGCGTGTGTGTATGTGTGTGTATGTGTGTGTATGTGTGTCTGCCTGTGTGTATGTATGTGTGTGTATGTGTGTCTGCCTGTGTGTATGTATATGTGTGTATGTATGTGTGTGTATGTGTGTGTATGTATGGAGATATATACATTAACCGCAGTCTCTTCTATCCCCAAAGAAGTGGCCGCTGATGGTAATGCAATATAGCACAGCGTATGTGGGCTGTACACACCGATATGATATAGAGAACCATAAATTCCGGAACATAAAATACATATATTTGAAAGAGACTTCCTGTGATGTGGCGAAATGCATGATGGGTGTATAAATAAGTTATCAGGGAATGATTTTTCTTCATCCCGTAACTCTCTTTCTCTCTCCCTCTCTCTCTCTTTCTCTCTCTCCCACTCTCTCTTTATCTCTCTCCCTCTCTTTTTCCTCTTTCGCCCTTCTCCCACATACACACACATATATAAATACAGAGAGAAACAGAGCTAAATTATATCCTGATATCACACTCCACCCGTACTATATAACATCCTCGCTCTTCAAGATATCACTTCCCAGCATGCAAAGCTGTTGGGACGAAAATATCACAGAGTAAATCCGCTATGAAAGCTTCGCTCTCTTACTCCAGCGGACAAGGTAAATATTTACCAAGGGTATCGTTGCTGAGATAATCGACTGACTATGTGAGGTTTGATTGTCAGTATTTCTGGCAATCCTCGCGAACGCCCAATTTACTGTGTGAGTAACTAAAGAGAAAGAAATCCGATACCACCCTAGAAAAAAGGAAGTACCAAACTTTAACAGTAAAGATGTAAGACCATTGTAATTCTCTACTATACTTAACATTACCTGACATTGTAATACTCTACTATACTTAACTTTACCTGACATTGTAATACTCTACTTAACATTACCTGACATTGTAATACTCTACTATACTTAACATTACCTGACATTGTAATACTCTACTATACTTAACTTTACCTGACATTGTAATACTCTACTTAACATTACCTGACATTGTAATACTCTACTATACTTAACATTACCTGACATTGTAATACTCTACTATACTTAACTTTACCTGACATTGTAATACTCTACTTAACATTACCTGACATTGTAATACTCTACTATACTTAACATTACCTGACATTGTAATACTCAACTATACTAAACATTACCTGACATTGTAATACTCTACTATACTTAACATTACCTGACATTGTAATACTCAACTATAATTAACATTACCTGACATTGTAATACTCAACTATAATTTACATTAGCTGACATTGTAATACTGAACTGTACTTAACATTACCTGACATTGTAATACTCAACTACAATTAACATTAGCTGACATTGTAATACTGAACTGCACTTAACATTACCTGGCAGTACTTAGTGTGCATGTTTTGTAGAATCACCTTACAGATTTGTCGTGGATATGTCATCAGACGCAATTTCAGAGAAGGGGAAGATAATTGAATGAGTGTCAGTTGGGAGTAGCCAAAAATGAACATGGTTTGATAAGGATTAAGTGCACACCTTGAATGTCAGGTCCCGAGGGAAAATGTGTCGTGGTGAATATTATGGAAATCATCTTTGAGAGGAGCAGAAACCGAGAGAAACAAGTACACATTTCCGATTAAGTTGCGAGGGAAAATGTGTCGTGGCGAATATTAGGGAGATCAAGATGCCGAGAAGTGCATCAACTGCAGAGGTCAGCGACCCAACGCGTACCAGAGCTGCCGAGAGCCTTCTACACCTTCACGCGATGATCCTGGATAATAGGCTGCAACAGAGCAGACTGGATAAGGGGAAGGCTAACCCGGTACCCATACTGGCATTGGTGAAGGCTAACCCGGTACCCAGACTGGCTAAGGTGAAGGCTAACCCGGTACCCAGACTGGCTAAGGAGAAGGCTAACCCGGTACACAGACTGGCTAAGGTGAAGACTAACCCGGTATCCAGACTGGCTAAGGAGAAGGCTAACCCGGTACCCAGATTGGCTAAAGAGAAGGCTAACCCGGTACCCAGACTGGCTAAGGTGAAGGCTAACCCGGTACCCAGACTGGCTAAGGTGAAGGCTAACCCGGTACCCAGACTGGCTAAGGTGAAGGCTAACCCGGTACCCAGACTGGCTAATCTGAAGGCTAACCCGGTACCCAGACTGGCTAAGGTGAAGGCTAACCCGGTACCGAGACTGGCTAAGGTGAAGGCTAACCCGGTACCCAGACTGGCTAATCTGAAGGCTAACCCGGTACCCAGACTGGCTAAGGTGAAGGCTAACCCGGTACCCAGACTGGCTAAGGTGAAGGCTAACCCGGTACCCAGACTGGCTAAGGGGAAGGCTAACCCCGTACCCAAAAATGTCATGCGGAAGTCGGATGTGTCAGATCAAATTGTGCTAATATCGCAGTCAAGCTGTAAACCACGACACAACGCATTCTGTTCTCTGGACAACATCCTGCTAGATGCTAAGCCCTTTTCAGAGGTTGAGAGAGGGAGGTTGAAAACCAAGGACCATGATAAAGAATATTAGTAACATCCTGTTTGAGAAGAGAAACAGGGAAAGAAATTACTTTTCACAATTGAAACAGTTACGCATTTATTGAAGACATGTGCTCTCAGGAAGCTGAAATGGTTGATTTATTGAAGGGCATTCAACCCCAACCCTAACCCCACATAACTTCCCTCTGTCCCCCACGTAACTCCTCTCTGTCCCAAACTCTTCACAGTTTTTACAAAACTCTTTAGTCTTCCCACAAAATTCTTCACAGTCCTCCCACAAAACTCTTCACAGTCTCTCACAAGCTCTTCACAGTCCTCCCACAAAACTCTTCAGTCCCCCACAAAACTCTTCATGTCTCCTACATAACCCTTGACAGTCCTCCCACAAAACTTTTCACTGTCCAACATCTCCCACAAAACTCTTCACAGTCCACCACAAAACTCTTCACAGTCCTCCCACAAAACTCTTCACAGTCCTCCCACAAAACTCTTCACAGTCCACCACAAAACCTTTCACAGTCCTCCCACAAAACTGTTCACAGTCCACCACAGAACTCTTCACAGTCCTCCCAGAAAACTCTTCACGGTCCAACACCTCCCACAAAACTCTTCACGGTCCAACACCTCCCACAAAACTCTTCACAGTCATCCCATAAAACTCTTCACAGTCCTCCCACAAAACTTTTCACAGTCCTCCCACAAAACTGTTCACAGTCCTCCCACAAAACTCTTCACGGTCCAACACCTCCCACAAAACTCTTCACGGTCCAACACCTCCCACAAAACTCTTCACAGTCATCCCATAAAACTCTTCACAGTCCTCCCACAAAACTCTTCACAGTCCTCCCACAAAACTCTTCACAGTCCTCCCACAAAACTCTTCACGTCTCCCACAAAACTCTTCACGTCTCCCACATAACCCTTCACTGCCCCACACTCCCTATCTAACTATTCTAGGCCCTCCACACAAGTCGTCGAGATAGCATACAAGTTGCAAGTTAATGGACAAAGATATACGGGTATAACAAAGACTAGAACAATGCAACAAAATGCCAAGCGAACAACAAGAGAGCACGAAAACTCGGTCAAATGCTTCACGAATTCGTCAGCAGCGTTAACCAGCTCGTTTCCTCTGAGTGCTCAGTGACTAATTGCCCGGTACTCTACCAGGCTGATGGGCCTGGCTTTCCTACATCTGGGACACTTGTTTTATGGTCACGTGTCAGCCTCGTTCTTGAATGAACGCGCCATTGTAATCGAGGAAAAACAATAAATAAATTCAGAAACTCAACGTGTCTTTTTAACGGTGGGTGCAAAACAATGCTGTTATCTTTTACAAGATTGTATAGCAATATTGGGAACGACGCGGCACATCTTGGAGTGGTACCCGGTGAGAAAATAACACATCCACCGTAACCTTCCAATCATGTCATGGAAACGACTAAAAATGGTAATTGTGAAGTAACTGCAAAATAATCAATGTGGAACCAGTTGCTTTAGACACATATACAGTTGCCTATGTTTCCCTAAGTGGTAGTGTGCCAACCTATTATGGCCCTCAAGCCTTTACACGCCCTTCCACATACGGCATCAAGGAATATAACTACTTTTTTAACGGTCGAAACAACAAAAAAAGCTTATCACAGCTATCAATAAAGGGCAAATAGGGGCATAGAATTGGCTAGGCCGGCTAGGTATACATTTAAACAATTTGTAATAAAAATTGAGGATCATTGAAAAATAACTATTATTAATCAATTGGGCATCTAGTGTGTAAGGTGTGCTCATGCTCGGCACCACATTCCAGTGGCGCTGAAGTCGGCTAGCTCTTCCCTGAAAGAGTGAAAAGTGAAATTAGTAGCCTGCCGATTAAGTGAGTCCCCCCAGGGGACGGGCTCCTTCAGGTTAAATGCAGATGTTGGCCCACCGCAGCTTGGAGAGGAGATGGGCGCCACCAGGTGATTTCAAGCCTAAGAATCACACATGAGGACAAAAAACGAAATCTATTATACCGGATCGGTCGCAGCCCGGGTCAATAATGACCGCGCCTGCCGTCCCACACCACGGCGGAGGTGTTAAGTGTGCAACTGGTGATACCAAACGACTCAGAAGAGAGGATTTCATTCTGGGCACTTGGAATGTTAGAACTCTAAGTGCAAGTGGGAAAATAAAAGAACTGACCCATTAGATGGATAGATACCACTGGAATGTGCTTGGCATATGCGAAGCACGTTGGAAAAATTTCGGAGAACACACCACAGAAGGTCACAAATTCTATTACAGTGGAAGACCTGACAAACACCTTCATGGAGTCGGAATGCTGGTGCACAAAGACACAGTATGTTGTGTATTGGGTATCAAGCCGATTGCTCAGTATACGACTAAATGCAAAGCCCTTCAATATCACGGTGATACAATGCTATGCACCTACCTCAGATTACGAGGACAGCGAGGTTGAAAGCTTCTACGAGGACTTGCAGGCTTTGGTGAACGAGGTACCGAAGATGGTACAGGGAGATTGGAATGCCACAATTGGCGTAGACATGGTACGTGACTGGAAAGGCACATGTGGAACATATAGAAATGTGACCAGTGTGCAGAAATCGAACAAAATCTAGGAAGAAATGATGCCAAGGGGGCATATACATTAGTCAAGAACTTAGTAAGACCTGTACAAAGTCGAAATACAACGATTCAGGACAAGAGTGGGAAATGTCTCATAGAAGCTCAAGACATTCGTGAGCGCTGGACAGAGTACTGTTCGGAACTATATAAGCATGAAGGTCGAGGTGACCCCAGAAATGCAATATCTCCTGAAGTAAGTCTGATAGAGGAAAATCAAACGAAGGGAAGAAGTATATGAAGCCGTGAAAATGCTGAAGAGAGGGAAGGCTGTAGGTGTGGATAATATCCCAGCAGAGCTCCTACAAGTGGGAGGTGAGGCAACAATTGATACCCTGACATACATCTGCAATAGAATTTGGCAGACAGGAGAGTGGCCCACCTGCTGGACAAAATCAAAAATTATACCACTGCCTAAATCAGGAAACCTAAATATGTGTCAGAACTATCGAACAATCAGTCTGATAAGTCATCCAAGTAAAGTTCTCTTCAGAATAATACTTAACAGACTGAAACCACAGGTAGAGAATATCATTGCCGTAGAACAAGCTGGTTTTCGAGCAGGAAGGAGTACCATCGAGTAGATATTTAATCTTCGGCTAATGAATGAGAAGTACTCAGAGTATCAACAACAACTCTACCATGTCTTCATTGACTTTAGAAAGGCGTTTGACAGAGTGTGGCATGCGGCGCTATGTTCAACAATGAAGTATTATAAGTTCAACAGTGATATTGTGAGGGTAATTGCAAACCTTTATGAGCAGGCGACAAGCGCAGTCTCTGTAGAGGGAACGCTAGGGGATTGGTTCCGTACGACGGTGGGTGTGAGACAGGGATGTATACTCACCCCAACACTCTTCAATATATTCTTGGAGAGAATAATGGAGACGACCTTAAACGGACATGTTGGCACGGTTAAAATAGGTGACAGGCGTATCACAAACTTCCGATTTGCTGATGATATTGATGTATTGGCAGGCACAGAAAGGGAACTCCAGGAGTTGATTGGTAGCTTGGATAGAGCGGCCCTGAGTTTTTGTATGAAAATAAATACAGATAAAACAAAGCTCATGACCAATAACATAGCAGGGTTTAAATCCATAATAGAGGCACATGGACAGGAACTTGAGGTGGTAAAACGTTTCAAATATCTGGGATCATTGATCAGTGAAGATGGATCGAAGCCAGAGGTAATTGTAAGAATAGCACAAACAACAGCGGCTCTGACTCGGCTGAAACCTACATGGCAAGACAAGCGGCTCGACCTCGGCATACAAGTTAGACTAATGCGCTCTTTGGTGCTATCAATGTTTATGTATGCCTGCGAGACCTGGACCATTACAGCAGATATCCAGGACAAAATACATGCAATGGAAATGAGGTGCTATAGATAACTCCTAAATGTTACATTTAAAGATCGTGTCACGAACGTAATAATGCGTCAGAGAGTTGAAGACGCTATTGGTCCTTTAGAAGATCTGTTCACAGTTATAAAAAGACAAAAGATGGCCTGATGTGGGCACGTCGCGAGGTCCAACGGAAATCCCAACTCGATACTCTTTGGTTCCGTACCGGGACAGAGAGGGCGAGGACGTCCAAGGAAGAGATGGGTAGACAACATCACTGAGTGGTCAGGCCTTCGTCCCGGTGAGATACGACAGGCGGCGACAGACAGAGATGGATGGCGTGGGATTTTGGGAGTGTCTTCATGTGTGCCCCAACGACCTGATGGGTTACAGGATGAACTGAACTGAACTGAATTGAACTGGACATCTATTCGTATTGCAGTGTATAAATCCCTGCCGTTTCGTAACCCTGAAAGGTTTGGACAGCACTGTTGTAGAGCACACATACATGTCTTGTTATTGGTTTCTGTGAAGAGTTAGCTATATAGTATAGAGCGCAAGTGAGGCTTGCTAAAATAGTTTACCACATCACATATGTTGTTCCCATTTTTCTCTGATTCAGATAGCCTGAGAGGACAAGCTCTTGTGTCTCTTATCGACATGACTCTACCCCAAGTGGCGCGTGTATCTCTTATCGACATGTCTCTCACCCAACAGGGTGCATGTATTTCTCATTGACATGTCTCTCAACCGCGAGGGCGCATGTATTTCTCATTGACATGTCTCTCAACTGAGAGGGCGCATGTATTTCTCATTTACATGTCTCTCAACCGAGAGGGCGCATGTATTTTCATTGACATGTCTCTCAACCGAGAGGGCGCATGTATTTCTCATTGACATGTCTCTCAACCGAGAGGGCGCATGTATTTCTCATTGACATGTCTCTCAACCGAGAGGGCGCATGTATTTCTCATTGACATGTCTCTCAACCGAGAGGGCGCATGTATTTCTCATTGACATGTCACTCAACCAAGAGGGCGCATGTATTTCTCATTGACATGTCTCTCAAATCAGTCCATTAAATGTTTTTGTTTCGCCATATCGTCATTTTCATTCTGCATGTACTTCCATGAGTAGCAAGTTATACCAGAGATGAGTTACATCGGTTGCTCGGAGAGATGAGTTACACCAGTTACTCGGAGAGATGAGTTACACCAGTTACTCGGAGAGATGAGTTACACCAGTTACTCGGAGAGATGAGTTACACCAGTTACTAGAAAAACATTTTCATTTCTGGTTATTTTCTTCAGATTTACTAATGTGTCTTCCCTTTCTTGTGTCTTCCCCTTCTTTGGTTTTCCACTTATTATGTCTTCTCGTTCTTGTGTCTTCCCCTTCTTATGTTTTTCACTTCTTGTGTCTTCCCTTTGTTCTGTCTTCCTCTTCTTATGTCTTCCCCTTAATATGTCTTCCCCTTCTTGTGTCTTCCCCTTTGTGTGTCTTTCCCTTCTTGTGTTTTCCCCTTCTTGTGTCTCCCCCTTCTTGTGTCTTCCCTTTCTTGTGTCTTCCCCTTTGTGTGTCTTTCCCTTCTTGTGTTTTGCCCTTCTTGTGTCTCCCCCTTCTTGTGTCTCCCCCTTCTTGTGTCTTCCCCTTTGTGTGTCTTCCCCTTCTTGTGTCTTCCCCTTCTTGTGTAATCTCCTTTGTGTGTCTACCTCTTCTTGTGTATTCCCATTCTTGTGTCTTCCTCTTCGTGTGCTTTCTCTCTTAAATAAAATATCTCTGTCTTTCTCACTGTCTCACTCTTAAATAGCATATTTTACTGAATTGTATCTCTTTGTCTATCTCTCCTACTGAGCATGCCTCACCAAATAGTCTCTTATTCTCCTACAGAGCATACCTCACCAAATAGTCTCTTACTCTCCCACTGAGCATACCTCACCAAATAGGCTCTTACTCCCCCACAGAGCATACCTCACCAAATAGTCTCTTACTTTCCTACAGAGCATACCTCACCAAATAGTCTCTTACTCTCCTACAGAGCATACCTCACCAAATAGTCCCTTACTCTCCTTCAGAGCATACCTCACCAAATAGTCTCTTACTCTCCTACAGAGCATACCTCACCAAATAGTCTCTTACTCTCCTACAGAGCATACCTCACCAAATAGTCTCTTACTCTCCTTCAGAGCATACCTCACCAGTTAGTCTCTTACTCTCCTTCAGAGCATACCTCACCAAATAGTCTCTTACTCTCCTACAGAGCATACCTCACCAAATAGTCTCTTACTCTCCTTCAGAGCATACCTCACCAAATAGTCTCTTACTCTCCCACAGAGCATACCTCACCAAATAGTCTCTTGCTCTCCCACAGAGCATACCTCACCAAATAGTCTCTTATTCTCCTACAGAGCATACTTCAACAAATAGTCTCTTATTCTCCTACAGAACATACCTCACCAAATAGGCTCTTACTCTCCCACAGAGCATACCTCACCAAATAGTCTCTTATTCTCCCACAGAGCATACCTCACCAAATAGTCTCTTATTCTCCCACAGAGCATACCTAACCAAATAGTCTCTTATTCTCCTACAGAGCATACCTCACCAAATAGTCTCTTACTCTCCTACAGAGCATACCTCACCAAATAGTCTCTTACTATCCCACAGAGCATGCCTCACCAAATAGTCTTTTACTCTCCCACAGAGCATACCTCACCAAAATAGTCTCTTACTTTCCCACAGAGCATACCTCACCAAATAGTCTCTTACTCTCCCACTGAGCATACCTCACCAAATAGTCTCATACTCTGCCACTGAGCATACCTCACCAAATAGTCTCTTACTTTCCCACAGAGCATACCTCACCAAATAGTCTCTTACCCTCCCACTGAGCATACCTCACCAAATAGTCTCTTACTCTCCCACTGAGCATACCTTACCAAATAGTCTCTTACTTTCCCACAGAGCATACCTCACCAAATAGTCTCTTACCCTCCCACTGAGCATACCTCACCAAATAGTCTCTTACTTTCCCACAGAGCATACCTCACCAAATAGTCTCTTACTCTCCCACAGAGCATACCTCACCAAATAGTCTCTTACTCTCCTACAGAGCATACCTCCCCAAATAGTCTCTTACTCTCCTACAGAGCATACCTCACCAAATAGTCCCTTACTCTCCTTCAGAGCATACCTCACCAAATAGTCTCTTACTCTCCTACAGAGCATACCTCACCAAATAGTCTCTTACTCTCCTACAGAGCATACCTCACCAAATAGTCTCTTACTCTCCTTCAGAGCATACCTCACCAAATAGTCTCTTACTCTCCTACAGAGCATACCTCACCAAATAGTCTCTTACTCTCCTTCGGAGCATACTTCACCAAATAGTCTCTTACTCTGCTACAGAGCATACCTCACCAAATAGTCTCTTACTCTCCTACAGAGCATACCTCACCAAATAGTCTCTTACTTTCCCACAGAGCATACTTCACCAAATAGTCTCTTACTCTCCCACAGAGCATACCTCACCAAATAGTCTCTTATTCTCCTACAGAGCATACTTCACCAAATAGTCTCTTATTCTCCTACAGAGCATACCTCACCAAATAGGCTCTTACTCTCCCACAGAGCATACCTCACCAAATAGTCTCTTACTTTCCCACAGAGCATACCTCACCAAATAGTCTCTTATTCTCCCACAGAGCATACCTCACCAAATGGTCTCTTATTCTCCCACAGAGCATACCTCACCAAATAGTCTCTTATTCTCCTACAGAGCATACCTCACCAAATAGTCTCTTACTCTCCCACAGAGCATACCTCACCAAATAGTCTCTTACTCTCCTACAGAGCATACCTCACCAAATAGTCTCTTACTCTCCTTCAGAGCATACCTCACCAAATAGTCTCTTACTCTCCCACAGAGCATACCTCACCAAATAGTCTCTTACTCTCCCACAGAGCATACCTCACCAAATAGTCTCTTATTCTCCTACAGAGCATACTTCACCAAATAGTCTCTTATTCTCCTACAGAGCATACCTCACCAAATAGGCTCTTACTCTCCCACAGAGCATACCTCACCAAATAGTCTCCTACTTTCCCACAGAGCATACCTCACCAAATAGTCTCTTATTCTCCCACAGAGCATACCTCACCAAATAGTCTCTTATTCTCCCACAGAGCATACCTCACCAAATAGTCTCTTATTCTCCTACAGAGCATACCTCACCAAATAGTCTCTTACTCTCCTACAGAGCATACCTCACCAAATAGTCTCTTACTCTCCCACAGAGCATACCTCACCAAATAGTCTCTTACTCTCCCACAGAGCATACCTCACCAAATAGTCTCTTACTTTCCCACAGAGCATACCTCACCAAATAGTCTCTTACTCTCCCACTGAGCATACCTCACCAAATAGTCTCTTACTCTCCCACTGAGCATACCTCACCAAATAGTCTCTTACTTTCCCACAGAGCATACCTCACCAAATAGTCTCTTACCCTCCCACCGAGCATACCTCACCAAATAGTCTCTTACTTTCCCACAGAGCATACCTCACCAAATAGTCTCTTATTCTCCCACATAGCATACCTCACCAAATAGTCTCTTATTCTCCCACAGAGCATACCTCACCAAATAGTCTCTTATTCTCCTACAGAGCATACCTCACCAAATAGTCTCTTACTCTCCTACAGAGCATACCTCACCAAATAGTCTCTTACTCTCCCACAGAGCATACCTCACCAAATAGTCTCTTATTCTCCTACAGAGCATACCTCACCAAATAGTCTCTTACTCTGCTACAGAGCATACCTCACCAAATAGTCTCTTACTCTCCTACAGGGCATACTTCATAAAATGATCTCTCATTCTCCCCCATATAGCATACTTCACCAGACAGTCTCTCTCTTTCCAAAGTAGCATGCTTCAACAAATGGTCTTTCATTCTCCAATATAGCATACTATGTGTCTCTCACACATACCTTCTCCTTCCCATATTACATACTTCACCAAATGGTATCTCATTCTCCTATATGGCACGCTTCACCAAATATTATTTCTTTCTCGAAAGGAGCATACCTCATCAAATGGTCAATCACTCTCTTCTATTTAGCATACCTCATCAAATGGTCTATCACTCTCTTCTATTTAGCATACCTCATCAAATGGTCTATCACTCTCTTCTATTTAGCATACTTCACCAAATAGTATTTCATTCTCCAATATAGCATACTAAATATATCTCTCACTCACACACTTTCTCACTCCCCCATGTAGCATACTTCCCCAAATGAATGATGCAACCTCTTGGAAGTTGCGTCGTGTGTGACCAATCTAGCGTGATGTGTGATCAACAATCCAGCGTCATGTATGACCAATTCAGCGTCATGCATGACCAATTCAGCGTCATGCATGACCAATCCAGCGCCATGTGTGACCAATTCAGCGTCAAGTGTGACCAATCCAGCGTCATGTGTGACCGATCCAGCGTCATGTGTGACCAATCCAGCGTAATGTGTGACCAATCCAGCGTTATGTGCTTCCAAAGATGTCTTGTCCCGCCTATCTGTATCCTGTTTTCTCCTATAGGCTTTCATCTGTAACGCTGTCGAACCATCAGAGACCCAGAATCTTTCTCGGTGATTTATTGACAAAGCCTTGCAATGTCTTAATATTGCGTTTGGTCATAAGCCCTGCGTCCGCTCCCTTTAAAAAGGACCGACTTCACATTCGAATTAATAATCCTTAATTTGGTATGCCTTTTAGAGTTTATTACGTTTTTCAGCATGTCAAAAGACCACTCTTGCCTTTGTATGCTGGCTTTTGCATCATCATCTACACCCCCTGTTTTATTTATGGTGTTCCCTAAGTATGTGAAGCTCTCTACCTCCTCCAATGATGTTCCTTCCTAGGTATGTGAAGCTCTCTACCTCCTCCAATGATGTTTTTCCCTAGGTATGTTAAGCTCTCTTTGTCCTCCAATGATGTTCCTCTCAGTTTAGTAGGAGACATGTTGTTGGCCGCATTTATGTTACGGTTTTCTTGTTTGCTTGGATGTTTAGCTTGATGTGCTGGGAGTACGGACCAGTGCTTCTGTCTCCTTAGACATCTAAAGTTGGTTATGCGATAAGACGGCTAAATCATCAGGAGTTGATTATGAGATAAGAAGGCTAAGTCATCTGGAGATGGTTATGAGATAAAAAGGCTAAGTCATCTGGAGATGGTTATGAGATAAAAAGGCTAAGTCATCTGGAGTTGGTTATGAGATAAGAAGGCTAAGTCATCTGGAGATGGTTATGAGATAAGAAGGCTAAGTCATCTGGAGTTGGTTATGAGATAAGAAGGCTAAGTCAACTGGGGTTGGTTATGAGATAGAAGGATAAGTCATCTGGAGTTGGTTATGAGAAAAGAAGGCTAAGTCATCTGGAGTTGGTTATGAGAAAAGAAGGCTAAGTCATCTTGAGTTGGTTATGAGATAAGAAGGCTAAGTCATCTGGATTTGGTTATGAGATAAGAAGGCTAAGTCATCTGCACAACTCAGGTCCTCCAACTGTTTAAACAAAGTTCCACTGGATTCCATTTCTCACATTAGCTGCAGTTCATGTCATATCCCAGTCGACTGCAGCAATAAACATCAAAGGTAATAAAAGACATCCCTTACAAACCTCAGATCTGTTGTTAAATGATTCTGTGAGGTGTCTCTGATGCCGCCCTCTGCAATCAATGTCCTCGTACGTCTGTTTAATTATGCAGGTCTGCTAGTGTGGGATCCAGTATTGCCTTAGTAGTTTTCAAAAGGTATTCCTATCCAAACTGTCAAAGGTTTTTTTCAAAGTAAACACAGTGGATGTAATTTATGAATTCCTTTCTAATGTCTTTGTTTGGCAACAAATCAACAGCTGATAAACAGTATGCCTAATCTGTGCTACGAGTGCCAAACATGGTCCAAGGCGCGTGAGAGCTGAATTTCGACTAGTGAAATGAAGTGTTTGAAGAAGGACATCTGTGTGACCAGGAGAGACAGAAGGCGAAACGACGATATTCGAAATATGATTGTCAATACATCATGGTCGGCACTACGTCTTTATGGGCACTAACTCTTGGTCAACACTACGTCTTGGTTGGCACTACGTCTTGGTCAGTACTACGTCTTGGTTGGCACTACGTCATGGTCAGCACTATGTCTTGGTTGGCACTACGTCATGGTCAGCACTATGTCTTGGTTAGCACTACGTCATGGTCAGCACTACGTCTTGGTTGGCACTACGTCATGGTCAGCACTATGTCTTGGTTGGCACTACGTCTTGGTCAATACTACGTTCATGGTCGCACTACGTCTTGGTTGGCACTACGTCTTAGTTGGCACTACGTCATGGTCGGCACTACGTCTTGATTGGCACTACGTATTGGTTGGCACTACGTCTTGGTTGGCACTACGTCTTGGTCAACACTACGTCTTGGTTGGCACTACGTCATGGTCGGCACTACGTCTTTATGGGCACTAACTCTTGGTCAACACTACGTCTTGGTTGGCACTATGTCTTGGTCAGTACTACGTCTTGGTTGGCACTACGTCATGGTCAGCACTATGTCTTGGTTGGCACTACGTCATGGTCAGCACTATGTCTTGGTTGGCACTACGTCATGGTCAGCACTACGTCTTGGTTGGCACTACGTCATGGTCAGCACTATGTCTTGGTTGGCACTACGTCATGGTCAGCACTATGTCTTGGTTGGCACTACGTCTTGGTCAATAATACGTTCATGGTCGCACTACGTCATGGTCGGCTCTACGTCATGGTCAGCACTTCGTCATGGTTGGCACTACGTCTTGGTCGGCATTACGTCTTGGTCGGCACTACATTTCCAGGCAGAAAATTCTTTGGTTTGATCATCTTATGACAATGCACCCTCATAACCTTCTACTGATGGCTTACAACGCTTGCAGAAGTGGCTACAGGGCGGCCGCGAGGCAGGTGGACAGATGGCATTTGAGTGATTGTGCAGCGACATGGACTTACATCGACCTATGCAACACACTTGGTGCCGGATAGACGACTTAAGTTCCCCACGTCACTCAATAGCACGGCACACGTGGAAAGAAAACTAAGTAACTAACTATTCTATTGTCTTCTCTTTAATAATTATACGCAATGTAGCTATCTGGTCTGTTTTGTCTGAAACCTACCTGTTCATTTCTAAACGTGTTGTCTACAACTTCTTTCAATCGTTCCAGTATAACTGTGTGTAACACTTCGCCAGGTATTGACAAATGCATAATTCCTCTGTAATTCTGTCTATCTTTAAAATCGCCTTTCTTATGTAGCTTAACCATATAAACTTTTCTTGTGGAATATTTTATGTATCCTAAATATATCCAATAAAACGGTTTAACAAATAGGTAAATGTTTCAGTGTATGTTTGAATAGCTTTAGGTCCTGCCACTTATCCATTCTTCATAATGTCTTACCATAAATAATTTTGATATCTTCTATAGCAGACACTATGGCTGGTGTTGACTGGTGGTGGTGGGCTGTTTAGGAGTTCTTCAAAGTATTCTGTCCATCTTTTATTTGTCTATTGAAGATTTGTTATTCTTCTTTCCCCGACTGTCCTTGATTAGTCTGCTCTGTTGTTTTCATATAAAATATTGAATTGGAACAAAGAATGAAAGAGGAGAAAGAGTGATGTAATTCTGCGAGGAAAACAAACTTAGTATTTGTAACACGTTTTTTTACACCATATTAGAATATTATATATATGAGAAAGTCCAGGTGATAGGACAATAAATCAAATGGATTCTATTATGATCACACAGATTCGGAAATATTGTCAAAAACACCAAGACATACCCAGGAGCAGAAATCAATTAAGACCACAATCCAGTTTGTATGAAAGTGCATAAACAACTCAAAATCACAAAGTGTATATGGACAAAGACACTTAATAAAGACAGATTAGCGCTAAAACAACGAGATTTCACGGCCATCTAGAATAATATTATTCTAGATGACCGTGCAGATATACGACAAAAGTGCCAGTTAGCAGTAAAGAGCGTGTATGAAAACTTACAATCAGAGGACAAGGAAGGAAACACAGAACGGAGAATAAACGCTAAATGGGAACGTATAAAAACCAGTATTCAAGTAGCAAATAAATCATTACAAGATAAAGAACTTAGGAAAACACAAGAATGCATGACAGCTTAACTAAAATGGCAGATAGAAAGAAGGCTAAAAACACTCCTGCATATTCATTACACAAAGAGATACGTACAATGTGCAGGATGGTCAAAGAATAGTGGTTGGAAGAAAAATGCAAGGTAATAGAAGACATGGGACTAAAACGCAATGCCAGAGAAATGCATTTGGAAATAAAGAAAAAAACAAATAAGACACAGGTAACCCAGAGTGGGGGATGCATCAGAGATAAGAATGGAGCCATTTTGATGGATGAGAAGGGCATATCGAACAAAGTGGCGAAAATATACAAGCAAACTTTTTGAGGACAGTCGCGGAGACAAACCATCAACATATTATAAAGAAGGATCCAGTTTCCTAAGATCAGAGATGGTAAGTGTGATAAAACTATGAGAAAAGGGAAAGCAACAGGGCCGTACTCCACAAACATAGATATGATAGAGGCCCTAAAGAAATTTGGTATAGATATACTTACTGATCTGTGTAACGGCATAAAAAATACTGGATGCATATCAACAGACCTGAAAACAAATACGTTTATAACACTCAAAAAAAACCTCATGCAATAGAATGTTCAGACTTTGGAACAATAAGTCTAATGAGTCACACAATTAAAATACTACTCGAGATCACACAAGAGAGAATAAGAGGTAAAATAGAGAGGGAAGTTTCAGATGTACAATTTGGTTTTCAAAAGTTTAATGGAACAAGGGAAGCAATTTTCTATTTGCGAACTTTGACAGAAAAATATATAGAAATAGATAATGCCATTTATATTTGCTTTATAGACTACCAGAAGGCTTTTGACAGGCCAACGTGAAAAATTGATTACATATCTCCAAGAAATAGGTCTAAATGGTAAAGACAGAAGACTGCTCCGTAATCTGTACTGGGATAAACTGCTACATGAAAGTTATGCTCTCCAAGTATAGATGAAAAAAGAGTAGTGGGACAGGGATATGTATTATCCCCCTTGTCTGTTCTTTAAGATATCTACACAGAACAAATATTCAAACAGATAGAGGGGATGCCAGGGCTTGTCATTGGAGGAGTGACAATGAAAAATCTTAGAGAGACATGCGAATGATACAGTTTTGATGGCAAAAAGTGAGCAAGAATTACAGGAGCTTGTGACAACAATATACACAATAAGTCAAGAGTTTGGATTAGACATAAACATAGAGAAAACAAAGACTATGATAATTGGAAAAATTGACAAAAAAACCAGGAATGCAGATAATAATAAAAGATCAAATACTTGAACAGGTACAGAGTTTCTCATATCTAGGTCATAACGGAAGCAGGCAGCTGTGAAAAAGAAATCAGAAAGGGAATAGGTATGCCAAAGATGGTATTCGACAACATGGGACACATTCTGACACCCAAACAGATAAATCAGAATTTGATAATGAGACTCGTCAGATGTTAAGTTTACTCGTCACTACTTTATGGCGCAGAAACATGGACAATGAATAACAAGTTGGAAAAGAGTATTGAAGCTTTCGAAATGTGGGTATATAGAAGATTGGCTCGCATATCTTGGAAAGATAAGATAATAAATTTGGATGTATTGGAAAAGTTGTGGCTGAAAAGAGAATTAATGACTGAAATCAGGGTTAGACAGTTACGGTATTTTAGTCATACAACAAGACGTACCTTGTTGAAGACCATTCTGGAGGGTAGGGTGGAAGGCAGTCGTTCAAGAGGCAGTCGTTCAAGAGGCAGACGTTCAAGAGGCAGACGTTCAAGAGGCAGACAGCGTTTTAAGTGGGTGGATAACATCAGGAGACGGACTTGACAAAGCCTCTCAGATTGCAGCCCACCTTCGATGCGGAGATGGCACCTGAACTGAACTGATCTGTTGGTGATATTTTCCTGACAGTTTTTAGTAGTGTCGTACATACCTTTCAAGTTTCCTCTAGCTGCAGCCTTTTCTGTAGCCAGACTATCCACGTAACTTCTTTTGTCTACCTTCATGTTCTTTCTGATCTCTTTGTTTGCCTCTATGTAGTCTTTATGTCTTTATGGAGATTCCGTGGCGAAGTGGTTAAGCCGTCGGCCTCGTGATCAGGTGGTGTGGGTTCCGAAATCCGTCGTTTTTTTTCCCGGATGCTTGATGCAGAATCCCCTGCATCTCGTAGCCCCCTCCTAGTCATCTTGTCCTTCACTTGCTACTCGGTTCGGGCGACCCGAGACGAGAGGGTGAGGATAACAAGTATCGCAGTTAATCCTTACTAAAACTAGCGCTAGCAAAATAAATGATGCCATTATCTTTTGCGATGGACGGCGGCCTTTGCCTTTGCCTTTGCCTTTGCCTTTGCCAGTCTTTATGTGTTTTAGTTTTGGTGTTTTCTTTTTGAATAGTGCTCCCTTTTTTTCTCATTTCTCTTCAATCCGTTTTAGCGTTTTGGCGGTTATTCGTCCTTTGTTCTGTCATTCCTTTATATTCAAGACCTCTTCTGACGCTCTAGTTGTTCCCATTATTCTAAAATGCTTGCCTAAAAGTTTAGTTATTGTTCCAGTGCTCTCTCTCTCTTTCCCGCATATAACATGCTTCACCAGTTGGTATCTCTCTCCTCCACTCATATCATGCTTCATGAAATGACCTTTCTCTCTCTCTCTCCCTCTCTCCTTCCTATATCTTACTTCATGAAAGGGCCTATCTCTCTCTTTCTCTCTCTCCCTCTCTCTCTCCCTCTCTCTCTCTCCTATATAACTTATTTCATGAAATGGCCTTCCTCTCTCTCTTCAGCCGCGTAATTTTCTCCACCAAATGGTCTTTATTTCCCAACCCATGTAATTATTTTCACCAAATGGTCTTTTTCTCCCCACCCATGTAACTTTCTTCACCAAATGGTCTTTATCTGCCCACCCATGTAACTTACTTCACCAAATAGTCTCTCTTCCCCCATGTAACTTACTTCACCACATAGTCTCTCTTCCCCCACGTAACTTACTTCACCACATAGTCTCTCTTCCCCCACGTAACTTACTTCACCACATAGTCTCTCTTCCCCCACGTAACTTACTTCACCACATAGTCTCTCTTCCCCCATGTAACTTACTTCACCACATAGTCTCTCTTCCCCCACGTAACTTACTTCACCACATAGTCTCTCTTCCCCCACGTAACTTACTTCACCACATAGTCTCTCTTCCCCCATGTAACTTACTTCACCACATAGTCTCTCTTCCCCCACGTAACTTACTTCACCACATAGTCTCTCTTCCCCCACGTAACTTACTTCACCACATAGTCTCTCTTCCCCCATGTAACTTACTTCACCACATAGTCTCTCTTCCCCCACGTAACTTACTTCACCACATAGTCTCTCTTCCCCCATGTAACTTACTTCACCACATAGTCTCTCTTCCCCCATGTAACTTACTTCACCTCATAGTCTCTCTTCCCCCACGTAACTTACTTCACCAAATGGTCTCTCTCTCTCTCCCCCATATCAGCGCTTGGCTTCGTTCATTCTCAATCTCCCGCTACCAAACCTTGAAAGGGCTTAAGTAGCAGAATAGTCCAGAGAACCGAATGCGTTGTGTCGTAGTTTACAGCTTGACTGTGATATTTGCACCTTTCGGTCCAATACATCCGACTTCAGCAAGCATTTTTTGAGTACAGGGTTAGCATTCCCTCTTCGATCCCTTCTCCTTAGCTAGTCTGTCCTGCTGCAGCCTGTTATCCAGGATCACCGCGTGAAGGTGTAGAAGGGTCTTGGCAGCGCTGGTTCGCTGGTCCTGATGCTAGCAGTCAGCTATGGGTCACTGACCACTGCAGCTTCTGTGCTGCTCCTCTCCCCCATATAACTTACTTCACCAAAGGTCTCTCTCTCATTCTCTCTCTCTATCCCTCTCTCTATCCCTCTCTCTATCCCTCTCTCTATCCAACATTACTCCAGCAAATGCTGTATCCCTCCCTATCTGATCTCCCATATAACAGAAAAACACATCCTTCCTTGTATTTACACTCAACCTCTGTGCACACCAACGATCATGTGTTATTATCAGATAAGCAGATAAGTATTTCATTTCTTATCCGCATTCATCGTTGTTTTGACTAGTTAGTTATTTTTGTTTTCTTTTCATTTTTGTTACAGATGAAGGCCTTTTTTGTCCTAACGTTCATTTTTGTATTTATCACCCGAGCGCACTTGGCCAGGCTTGTTTTTCGACCTAAATACACTATTAAATGATGTATCTCTCACTCTCTCTCTCTCTCTCTCTCTCTTTCTCTCTCTCTCTCTCTCTCTCTCTCTCTCTCTTTCGTATAGTGTAATTCACTACGTGGTTTCTGTCTCTCTATTTTTACTTAATTATATATCCTTCGGTTCCTTCCTATGTCTCTGGTTTTCTGTCTCCATTTCCCCCCCTCTCTAACTGCCCCTCTCTCTCTTTCCTCTTTCTTTCTCTCTCTCTCTCTCTCTCTCTCTCTCTCTCTCTCTCTGATACTAGACAAAGGCTGATGGTTGTCCCCGACATGACATCAGTAGTGGTATTCACGTGACTTTCTGACATGCGTAAGCGATCATGTATGTCCACAAACTTCCGGTCTCTGATGTTTTTTAATAATATTGTTCATAACCTTCTCTGTCATCAGTACCGCCAGACACGCCAGCGTTATATATACATAAATGCCTGCCCTATTATATAAGTCTGGTCCAGTATTCTCTGACTGGTCCTCTTTCTCTGTCTGGTCCTCTTTCTCAGACTGGTCATCTAGCTCTGGCTGGTCATTTATCTCAACCAGGGTCCTCTGCCAGTACCTCTATCTATTGTCGGTCCCCTATCTGTGGGTGGCGGTCTATCTATTGTCGGTCCTCTATCTGTGGGTGGCGGTCTATCTATTGTCGGTCCTCTATCTGTGGGTGGCGGTCTATCTATTGTCGGTCCTCTATCTATGGGTGGCGCTCTATCTATTGTCGGTCCTCCATCTATGGGTGGCGCTCTATCTATTGTCGGTCCTCTATCTGTGGGTGGCGGTCTATCTATTGTCGGTCATCTATCTATGGGTGGCGGTCTATCTATTGTCGGTCCTCTATATGTGGGCGGCGCTCTATCTATTGTCGGTCCTCTATCTGTGGGTGGCGCTCTATCTATTGTCGGTCCTCTATCTGTGGGTGGCGCTCTATCTATTGTCGGTCCTCTATCTGTGGGTGGCGCTCTATCTATTGTCGGTCCTCTATTGTCGGTCCTCTATCTATGGGTGGCGCTCTATCTATTGTCGTTCCTCTATCTATGTGTGGCGCTCTATCTATTGTCGGTCCTCTATCTATGTGTGGCGCTCTATCTATTGTCGGTCTTATATCTATGTGTGGCGCTCTATCTATTGTCGGTCCTCTATCTATGTGTGGCGCTCTATGTTCGAGTGGTTCTATTTTTTAGTGTGGATGTCTACATTTCTATGGCCCTCTAACTCTCCGTAGTAATCCTTAATATACATATGTCCCTCTATCTCTGTGAGATCATCTGTCTCTAACTATGTGGTGTTCACTATCTCAGAAAGTTGTTATATCTCTGCATTGTTCTCTATCTCTGTGAGTTCCTCTATTTCTGTTTTGTTCTCTACCTCTGTGAGTTCTTCTATTTCTGTGGTGTTTTGAATCTCTGCCAGTTCCTCTATTTATGTATGATTCTCTATCTGTTACTTTCTCTATTTCGGTTTTGTTCTCTATCTTTGCGAGTTCCTCTATTTCTGTGTGATTTTCTATATGTGAATTTCTTTATTTCTGTGCACAGACACTAATATAAACACTAACACAGACACTAACATAAACACCAACATAAAAACTAACAGGAATACAAACATAAACACTAACACAAACACTAACAGAAACACTAACACAAACAATAACACAAACACTAACAAACACTAACAGAAACACTAACACAAACACTAACAGAAACATTAACACAAACACTAACACAAAGACTAAAATAAACACTAACAGAAACACTAACAGAAACACTAACACAAACACTAACACTAACACAAACACTAACACAAACACTAACACAAACACTAACAGAAACACTAACACAAACACTAACACAAAGACTAACACTAACACAAACATTAACACAAACACTAACACAAACACTAACACTAACACAAACACTAACAGAAACACTAACAGAAACACTAACACTAATACAAACACTAACACAAACACTAACACTAACACAAACACAAACACTAACACAAACACTAACACAAACACTAACACAAACACAAAGACTAACACTAACACAAACATTAACACTAACACAAACACTAACAGAAACGCTACGAAAATATAAAGTATTGTTTCTAGATCTATCTGTAAAAACCCATATGACTGCGCCACAAGGAGATGGTGTTTTAGAAAACTCATGAGTTTGCGAGCCTACTGCCCTCTATGGGTAATACATTATTATTATAACATGTATTATTATATACGAAACTGTACACGAGAACCATATTGGTATACTCTTTTTTCAAACACCCAAACGTGATAAACAAAAATAATGATGTCGGACATATATCAAACCAGTCGATAAGAGGTTCTACAAAATAGCATATCCAGGTATTCGTGTAACTAGCTTTGTTACCTACGATGATATCTTCTTTCAACACCTGTCAATGTTACCTCCCAGGGATCAGTGTACATACCAGCATCACGTTTCGTTCACAGTTTACTTGTCCCTATAATCCTCGCTGAACATATCGTGACAATTATGTGTTGCGCAAGAAGTGGAATTTATATAGGTTAATGTAGCAGAAGGTAAAAGCCACTTAACTGATCTTCCTTCTTGAATATACTTCCTTTGATGGTCATCACCTTTGTAATAGAGCTCCTACGCCGAAACAAAAAATGTCAGTGAAGTCAAATGTTCAAATACTTTTTATTGGTGCGTCGACCTGTGAATGTTGCAATTTGATTTCGTTATTTCTTTATCAGAAAGATTGGACGTAGGTGGAGGAAAGGGATGGATTTGGGGAATTCCACAGAGCAGAGAATCATTGTCCCATCACACTACATACTTTTATCACATTCCTCACACCACATACTTTAATCACATACCTCACACTACATACTTCTATCACATACCTCACACTACATACTTTTATCACATACCTCACACTACATACTTTTATCACATACCTCACACTACATACTTCTATAACACACCTCACACTACATACTTCGATCATATACCTCACACTACATACTTCTATCACATACCTCACACACCTTCACCACATACCTCACTCTACGTACTTCGATCATATACCTCACACTACATACTTCTATCACATACCTCACACACCTTCAACACATACCTCGCACTCCATACTTCTATCACATACCTCACACTACATACTTCTATCACATACCTCACACACCTTCACCACATACCTCGCACTACGTAAATCCATCATATACATCACACTATATACTTCCATCACATACCTCACACTACAAACTTCTATCACATACCTCACATACCTTCACTACATACTACACTATATACATCCATCATATAGCTGACGCAACTTCACTACACACCACACTTCATACTTATATCACATACCTCACACAACATACTTCCATCACATAACCTACACTACATACTTCCATCACATACCCTACACTACATACTTCCATCACATACCTTACACTACATACTTTTATCACATACCTCACACTACATACATCTATCACATACCTCACACTACATACTTCTATCACATACCTCACACTACATACATCTATCACATACTCACACTACATACATCTATCACATACTCACACTACATACTTCTATCACATACCTCACACTACATACTTCTATCACATACCTTACACTACATACTTCTATCACATACCTCACACATTCACCACATACCTCACTCTACGTACTTCGATCATATACCTCACACTACATACTTCTATCACATACCTCACACACCTTCAACACATACCTCGCACTACATACTTCTATCACATACCTCACACTACATACTTCTATCACATACCTCACACACCTTCACCACATACCTCGCACTACGTAAATCCATCATATACATCACACTATATACTTCCATCACATACCTCACACTACAAACTTCTATCACATACCTCACATACCTTCACTACATACTACACTATATACATCCATCATATAGCTGACGCAACTTCACTACAGACCACACTTCAAACTTGTATCACATACCTCAAACAACATACTTCCATCACATACCCTACACTACATACTTCCATCACATACCCTACACTACATACTTCCATCACATACCTTACACTACATACTTTTATCACATACCTCACACTACATACATCTATCACATACCTCACACTACATACTTCTATCACATACCTCACACTACATACATCTATCACATACTCACACTACATACTTGAATCACATACCTCACACTACATACATCTATCACATACTCACACTACATACTTCTATCACATACCTCACACTACATACTTCTATCACATACCTTACACTACATACTTCTATCACATACCTTACACTACATACTTCTATCACATACCTCACACTACATACTTCTATCACATACCTCACACACCTTCACCACATACCTCGCACTACGTAAATCCATCATATACATCACACTATATACTTCCATCACATACCTCACACTACAAACTTCTATCACATACCTAACATACCTTCACTACATACTACACTATATACATCCATCATATAGCTGACGCAACTTCACTACACACCACACTTCATACTTATATCACATACCTCACACAACATACTTCCATCACATACTCTACACTACATACTTCCATCACATACCCTACACTACATACTTCCATCACATACCTTACACTTCATACTTCCATCACATACCTTATCCTATGCACTCCACAGTCATTCACCAAGCATTACTCTATGCACTGCACAGTCATTCACCAAATATTACTCTATACACTCCACAGTCATTCAACACGTTTTACCTATGGCACTTCATAGTCATTCACAAAGCATTTCACTTTGCACTTTACACAATCAAAAACACAGTTATAAAAAAAAACACTCACTACACTTCACCAGATATTTCAAATATATTGACCACACACTTCAAAGTCCTTCAGCATACACTGTGCCAGACACTTCAAAGTCCTTCAACATACACTGTGCCAAACACTTCAAAGTCCTTCAACATACACTGTGCCACACACTTAAAAGTCTTTCAAGATACACTGTGCCACACACTTGAGTCCTTCAAGATACACTGTGCCACACACTTCACCACACACTTCACCACACACTCCGCAGTCACACACTTCACATCTCACTTCTATATCATACATTTCACAATCCTTAACGACACTATTCACATTATTTCACCACCCACTCCTTCACCACATACATTTCGTTACTACACTATACACGTCAGAGTCATACACAACACACTTCCCACTCCTCCACCCCACACTTCCCACTCCTCTATCCACACTTATCACTTCTCCACCCCACACTTCCCACACTTCCCACTTATCCACTCCCCATTTCCACTCCTCCACCCCACACTTCCTCAACCTCCACCCCACACTTCCCACATCTCCACACCACACTTCCCACACCTTCACCCCACACTTCCCACACCTCCATCCAACACTTCCCACACCTCCACCCAACACTTCCCACACCTTCACCTCACACTTCCCACACCTCCACCCCACACTTCCCACACCTCCACCCCACACTTCCCACACCTCACCCCACACTTCCCACACCTCCACCCCACACTTCCCCCACCTTCACCCCACACTTCCCACACCTCCACCCAACACTTCCCACACCTTCACCCCACACTTCCCACACCTCCACCCCACACTTCACACACCTCCACCCCACACTTCCCACACCTTCACCCCACGCTTCCCACACCTCCACCCTACACTTCCCACCCCACACTTCCCACACCTTCACCCCACACTTCCCACACCTCCACCCCACACTTCCCACACTTTCACCCCACACTTCCAAAACCTCCACCCCACACTTCCCACCCCACACTTCCCACACCTTCACCCCAAACTTCCCACACCTCCCCCCCACATTTCCTACACCTCCATCCCACAATTCCTACACTTCCCACTCCTCCACCCCACATTTCCCACACCTCCATCCCAAACTTCCCACACTTCCCACACCTCCACCCCACACTTCCCACACCTTCACCCCACACTTCCCACACCTCCACCCCACACTTCCCACACCTTCACCCCAAACTTCCCACCCCACCTTTCCCACATCTCCACCCCACACTTCCCACACTTCCCACTCCTCCACCCCACATTTCCCACACCTCCACCCCACACTTCCCACACTTCCCACTCCTCCACCCCACACTTCCGACACTTCCTACTCCTCCACCCGACACTTCCCACACTTCCCACTCCTCCACCCCACACTTCCGACACTTCCCACACCTCTACCCAAACCTTCCCACTCTTCCACCACACACTTCCCACTCTCCCACCACACACTTCCCACTCTTCAACCACACACTACCCACTCCTCCACTCCACACTTCCGACACTTCCCACTCCTTCACCCCACACTTCCGACACTTCCCACTCCTCCACCTGACACTTCCCACACTTCCCACTCCTCCACCCCACACTTCCGACACTTCCCACACCTCTACCCCACACTTCCCACTCTTCCACCCCACATTTCCCACTCTCCCACCGCACACTTCCCACTCTTCCACCCCACACTTCCCATTCTCCCACCACACACTTCCCACTCTTCCACCACACACTTCCCACTCTTCCACCACACATCCCACTCCTCCACCACACACTTCCCATTCTCCCACCACACACTTGCCACTCTTCCACCCCACATTTCCCACTCTCCCACCACACACTTCCCATTCTCCCACCACACACTTCCCACTCTTCCACCTCACACTTCCCACTCTTCCACCCAACACTTCCCACTCTTCCACCACACACTTCCCACTCTCCCACCACACACTTCCCACTCTTCCACCCCACATTTCCCACTCTCCCACCACACACTTCCCACTCTTCCACCCCACACTTCCCATTCTCCCACCACACACTTCCCACTCTCCCACCCACACTTCCCACTCTTCCATCACACACTTCCCATTCTCCCACCACACACTTCCCACTCTTCCACCACACACTTCCCACTCTCCCACCACACACTTCCCACTCTTCCACCACACACTTCCCATTCTCCCACCAGACACTTCCCACTCCTCCACCACACAATTCTCATTCTCCCACCACACACTTCCCACTCTTCCACCACACACTTCCCTCTCTTCCACCCCACACTTCCCACTCTCCCACCACACACTTCCCACTCTTCCACCCCACACTTCCCACACCTCCACGCCACACCTCCACCCCACACTTCCCACACCTCCACCCCACACTTCCCACACCTCCACCCCACACTTCCCACACCTCCACCCCACACTTCCCACTCCTCCACCCCACACTTCCCACACTTCCACCCCACACTTCCCACTTCTCCACCCCACACTTCCCACATCTCTACCCCACACTTCCCACACCTCCATTCCACACTTCCCACTCCTCCACCCCACACTTCCTACTTCTCCACCCCACACTTCCCACACCTCCACCCCACACTTCCCACACTTCCCACACTTCCCACACTTCCCAAACCTCCACCCCTTACTTCCTACTTCTCCACCCCGCACTTCCCACTCCTCCTCCACCCCACACTTCCCACATCTCCACCCCACACTTCCCACTCCTCCTTCACCCCACACTTCCCACATCTCCACGCCACACTTCCCACATCTCCACCCCACACTTCCCACTCCTCCTCCACACCACACTTCCTACATCTCCACCCCACACTTCCCACATCTCCACGCCACACTTCCCACATCTCCACCCCCACACTTCCCACTCCTCCTCCACCCCACACTTCCCACATCTCCACCCCACACTTCCCACTCCTCCTCCACCCCACACTTCCCACATTTCCACCTAACACTTTCCACACCTCCACCCCACACTTCCTACACCTCCACCCCACACTTCCCACATCTCCACCCCACACTTCCCACCCCTCCACCCCACACTTCCCACACTTCCACCCCACACTTCCCACATCTCCACCCCACATTTCCCACACCTCCGCCCCACATTTCCCACATCTCCACCCCACACTTCCCACACCTCCACCCCACACTTCCCACACCTCCACCCCACACTTCCCACATCTCCACCCCACACTTCCCACACCTCCCCCCCCCACACTTCCCACACCTCCACCCCACACTTCCCACATCTCCACCCCACACTTCCCACACTTCCACCCCACACTTCCCACATCTCCACCTCACACTTCCCACACCTCCACCCCACACTTCCCACATTTCCACCCCACACTTCCCACTCCTCCTCCACCCAACACTTCCCACTCCTCCACCAAACACTTCCCACTCCTCCTCCGCCCAACACTTCCCACTCCTCTACCCCCCACTTCCCACTCCTCCACCAAACACTTCCCACTCCTCCTCCGCCCCACACTTCCCACTCCTGCACCCCACACTTACCACATCTCCACCCCACACTTCCCACTCCTCCTCCGCCCCACACTTCCCACTTCTCCACCCCACACTTCCCACATCTCCACCCCACACTTCCCACTCCTCCTCCGCCCCACACTTCCCACTCCTCCACCCCACACTTCCCACATCTCCACCTCACACTTCCCACTCCTCCTCCACCCCACACTTCCCACTCCTCCTCCGCCCCACACTTCCCACTCCTCCACCCCACACTTCCCACTCCTCCTCCGCCCCACACTTCCCACTCCTCCTCCGTCCCACACTTCCCACTCCTCCCCCCCACACTTCCCACTCCTCCGCCCCACATTTCCCACTCCTCCTCCGCCCCACACTTCCCACTCCTCCTCCGCCCCACACTTCCCACTTCTCCACCCCACACTTCCCACTCCTCCTCTGCCCCACACTTCCCACTCCTCCTCCGTCCCACACTTCCCACTCCTCCACCCCACACTTCCCACTCCTCCACCCCACATTTCCCACTCCTCCTCCACCCCACACTTCCCACTCCTCCACCCCACACTTCCCACACATCCACCCCACACTTCCCACTTCTCCACCCCACATTTCCCACTCCTCTCCGCCCCACACTTCCCACTCCTCCTCCGCCCCACACTTCCCACTCCTCCGCCCCACACGTCCCACTCCTCCAAACCACACTTCCCACTCCTCCACCCCACACTTCCCACTCCTCCACCCCACACTTCCCACTCCTCCTCTGCCCCACACTTCCCACTCCTCCACCCCACACTTCCCACTCCTCCTCTGCCCCACACTTCCCACTCCTCCACCCCACACTTCCCACTCCTCCACCCAACACTTCCCACACCTCCACCCCACACTTCCCACTTCCCCACCACACACTTCCCACACCTCCACCCCACACTTCCAACACCTCCACTATACACTTCCCACACCTCCACCCCACACTTCCCACACCTCCACCCTACACTTCCCACACCTCCACCCTACACTTCCCACACCTCCACCCCACACTTCCCACACCTCCACCCTACACTTCCCACACCTCCACCCCACACTTCCAACACCTCCACTATACACTTCCCACACCTCCACCCCACACTTCCCACACCTCCACCCTACACTTCCCACACCTCCACCCTACACTTCCCACACCTCCACCCCACACTTCCCACACCTCCACCCTACACTTCCCACACCTCCACCCCACACTTCCCACACCTCCACCCTACACTTCCCACACCTCCACGCCACACTTCCCACACCTCCACCCTACACTTCCCACTTCGCCACCACACACTTCCCACACTTCCCACTTCCCCACCCCACACTTCCCACTTCCCCACCCCACACTTCCCACACCTCCACCCCACACTTCCCACTTCCCCACCACACACTTCCCACATCTCGACCACACACTTCCCACTTCCCCACCACACACTTCCCACACCTCCACCCTACACTTCCCACACCTCCACCCCACACTTCCCACTCCTCCTCCACCCCACACTTCCCACACCTCCACCCTACACTTCCCACACCTCCACCCTACACTTCCCACACCTCCACACTACACTTCTCACACCTCCACCCCACACTTCCCACACCTCCACCCCACACTTCCCACTTCCCCACCACACACTTCCCACACCTCCACCCCACACTTCCCACTTCCCCACCACACACTTCCCACACCTCCACCCCACACTTCCCACTTCCCCACCACACACTTCCCACTTCCCCACCACACACTTCCCACACCTCCACCCTACACTTCCCACACCTCCACCCCACACTTCCCACACCTCCACCCCACACTTCCCACTTCTCCTCCACCACACACTGCCCACTCCTTCACCACACACTTCAGGTCTGGGAAACTAACGATCGATAGAAAATATACCACATTGTTATAATGCATTCAATTTAATCATGAAGAAAGTGAAAGCGAAAACAATTTCCAGAAACAGAATAATCATCAATATTTCGTTCACTTTAGAAAATATAACAGCAGCTTATGAGGATTTAAAAAAAAATACCTTTTGAAGATAATTATTTATATTCACGTAGAACAGAAAGTCCTGGATTATCTACATCATTTGGGACACATACGTGTAGCTAGGACATGTTTTTGCAAAATAAAGAACATAATCTTTCCTTGTTGCAGGATTGTCTTGAAAGTCAAATGAGGAGGGTTGTCACAGTGTTTAGCAATGTTGTCACAGTGTTTAGCAGGGTTTTCACAGTGTTTAGCAATCTTATTATGCTAAATCCCTGATTCATGTATGTAATTTTTGCTCTACGTCAAACAATGGATCACAACTTCAACTTGCCCCTTTTTAATGGAGCCTTGATCAAGTGGTCTGCCGGTATCTATGTGTATGACAAGGACAAGAACAGCACTACAGCACTACAGCCCCACAGAGAGCATGTCGTAAGAGGTGACTAAATGCGACATGGCATAATACTATATGGCTAAGTGGTTTTCTAAGAGTAGCATTGATGAGAGGCTGCTTTGTTCTAGTGTTTGAGTCCATTAAGATGGACTCGCACATCGCTTTACCCCTCTCTGTGGCACTTGTCCCAGCGCAGCGTAGTAATAAGCTGCACGAGCCTAGTCCGATAAGCATGATATTCCTTCCCCGGATACCTCCAGCTCACACCAGAACTGGGAACCGCACAGGAGCATCTGCCCATGTAGAAGTACAGATAACGATAGCGTCTTACCGGCTAGACTAATGCGCTCACTGGTGCTCTCAATATTTTGGTATACGTGTGAGACCTCGACCATTACTGCGGATATCCAACGCAGAATACATGCAATGGAAATTAGGTGCTTTAGAAGACTCTTAAATGTTACATATAAGGATCGTGTCACGAACATAGAAATACGACGAAGGGTGGAAAACCCAATTGGGTCTTTTGATGATCTGTTCACAGTTATCAAAAGGCGAAAGATGGGTTGGTATGGGGATGTCACGAGGTCCAGCAGAATTACAAATTCGATACTGCATGGCTTGTACCAGGAAAGAGAGGGCGGGGACATCATTGAGTCGTCAAACCTTCGTCCCGGTGAGGCACGGCTGGTGGCAGCGGACAGAGAGAGATGGCGCTGGATTGTGGGAGTGTCTTCAAGTGTACCCGGATGACATGATGAGGATGAACTGAACTGAACTGAACTTACCCGGCTGATGTCTACGTTGCTTTGGTGGTTTAGTTCATTGTGAATACCGTCAGGCTACGAATTTGCCTGAAATTCATATTAGTCGACGACTTACACTTGTGTTCAGGGAAACGTGTCGTTGTTTTCCATTTGTACGTTAATTACCATTTGAGGGGTGGGTGGGGAAGGGGGGGGGGGTGGTTCTTCACTCCGTTTAACCTGTCCTGGACATCGGCTATTTGGATTAGCACTACGGTTAAACCTCTATGGTATTTTCACGGTCTAGTTTATACGGTTGAACTTCCCGAGATTAACGCTCTGCGCCCTAGCTGCAGACAGCGTTGGTGTTGGTGTGATTGTGAAATTTAGACATAACTATAATGGACTAGAACACGACCCAGGAGGGATGCCAAACACATCACTCACACCTTTTGTGATGTCCCTACTACCTCTTACGGGTATCGGAAAGACCTGTTTACGGGAAAGGCTTCGGAAGTAAACCCTGCGGAAAAATCTGTATCCTGTGCTATCTCCAGTCGTCCCGATAAAATCTTGCCACTAGCCAAAGGTAGCTCAGGACCAGAGAGTGAGGTGGCAAAAGGCGTAGATTTTTTCTCATTTTATCCAAATCACTGAGCAAGTCACCCATTTTAGCGGACGAGAAAAGATTATCCACATGACTTAACTTCGTCTTCTTCTTTCGTTTGCTTTAAAATATTGTCTATATCTGCAATGCTGTCTCTTGTATAAGCTTCACTGTCTTTTGTAGTTCACATACAGGTCCATAAAGTTTCTTTTTCTGCCAGTGTTGTTTCTATGGGCCAGTGAGATTTTCTCTGTATATCATATTCGGTGCAGTTTTGTAGAATGTGCTCTGCTGTCTGGGGTGCCTGTCCGCATGTACACATGGCTGAGTTGCCAATCTTCATTTTTGTGTACATGTGGCTGCGGAGTCGGTTGTGTCCTGTTCTAAGGACATGACTTAACAAAGAGAATGGTCTTTATCACATGTAATGGACGAACATCAGAAGTATAGGTCGACTCAAACTAAGACTAGGGCGAGCATTTTCATTGGCGGTTTTACATCAATAACATTGCATGATGAAGTCGCTAACCCAATACACAATTCTCATTACTTGTCTTTATGACATAATTTGAAGGTTACAGTGGTTCCATTCCTATAAACCCCTACACCTCCCGGGTGGAGATGCAACAACATAGTCATGTAGAAACCCGCCAGAATGAGCACACGTGGTCTCCTATAGTACGGGCCTCCTCTACAAATGAGGTCCCATGCTATGTAAGGGGCCAAGATGGTACAATCTTAATTGACGGAGCAGGAGAAAACACCATGAGTTTTTCTATCGCTTGACTGAATACTCTCCTCTGTCCCCAAACAATATATCCATCAACAGTCACATTCAGTTCCGGCATAAAACTGGCGGGTTATCTATCTTTGTTGTCATCAAACAGCGTTTATCCTTTCTGGACTGAAAGGGGGGATGCTGTCGATCTGTACCTTTCGTAGAACCGATAAACTGTAACACTATGTTCTATTGTGTGCCTGTGCGAGCACATGTTTGTGATTCCAGTGTTGGCTCCAGATAAAGCATAGTGCTACCACTACAGCTGATCCCGTAACAAAAATGCTGTTTCCCAGTATTTGTAGTGACTGGTGTCAACAACCTTGTTTCCTAGTGATAAGGCTGCTAATCCACTGCATGACCCTCTTTAGTTACCTTTTGCAACACTCATGGGAGGTTACAGTGGTCTTGCTCTTTTCAATTTGAGCACTACTTAGATGGCATGTCCGTCACCTGGACAGCTGATTTGGAAGTTGAAGTGGTTGGCTCAAAGTTGGGCAACATTGTGACCGTTTGATTCACAGTTCTCAGTCCAGGGAGGCCACATTCGGCCTGACCAAAGTATTTCAATCTGTCCACAAATCATTTGACAAAATTCAAATCAAAATAGAAATTTGTTACAGGGATTCGTACAGGGATTCGTTCAGGGATTCGTGCAAGCCGGTAGGGTGTAGCGAATAAGAAAAACATCACAAGAACAAAGATGGCCGTGTCAGGTCTGTCATTAAGTTCAGTTTAGATTAATTCAGTTCACGTATCGTTTCCACATTAGAAGCATCTTCAACGTCCTATGTCTTTGACCATGTCTTTTGCTTGTTCATTTTTCTTTACGTTATCTACCCCCCCCCCCCCCCTCCTCCACCCCCCTAACCTCATACTAAGTCTGTTCAAGAACATTAATTACATTCTATTTTTTCAGGGTTAACTGGAGCTTAGTGAGGCTCGTCGCCTTCGAAATACTTCCCTCGTCTGTCCCAAGGCCTTGTCCCCCTCTCATAACTGTTCTGATATGGCTAGCGTGTATGATGATCGCACAGAAATCCATCCATCGTCTGCGAATTGTCCTTAATTTAATCATTGATCTCAAATCATGTACATTCAAGCTTCATTTCAGTTTCTGACATAAATAAAAAGTATTTTTTGCCAAAAATCTGAAACCAAAAAGTAATGCATGGACTGGTGAAATACCACAACAGCGAAATTCAGAATTGTCTCTCCACAACTGAGACCTTTTTTCTCCAGACGTTTCCCGTGAGACCTCATCACTTCCAGATAGTACCAGCGATCCAAGCGTTTGATACTCCATCACTTCCAGATAGCACCAGTGGTCCAAACGGTCGAGACTCCAGCACTTCCAGATAGTACCAGTGGTCCAAACGGTTGAGACTCCAGCACTTCCAGATAGTACCAGTGGTCCAAACGGTTGAGACTCCAGCACTTCCAGATAGTACCAGTGGTCAAAACGGTAGAGACACCTGTACTTGCCGCTCAGGTAATAATTCAGTGCACGACACCCTCATTGTAATGGGAACAAAATATTGTCACTGACTTTTACGCTTGCCCTGACCTGGCACGCTTTCTTCGGTCATGGTGTCTTGGTGAATTTATTGTATCCCACTGCAATGGTCAAATGTTCGTCCCAATGCCATTTCCGAAGACCTATGTTTCATAGCCTGTTTTTATTTTCATAGTTAAGTTTGAATTCTCGTTAGCAAGATCTATAAGTTCTTAATCATTTTTCTGATCTTGTGTCAAACGTCGCGACTTCACAGCTTCTTAATGCAGCAGTTTAATGTTTATATAAGACTGGCTTGACATGATCCCATGAAGATGTTACATTATAATGCTATTTTCCGGATCTATCAGACGAGAATTGGAAGACATCGTCTCATCAATCTGTGAAATCTGAATGTCGTCCGATTGAGACGTAGGTAGTCCTGTACGCGAGTCGTCATATGTTAGCTGCAGACCATTCTTAAATCACTTTGAACCTTTCCTAACCAATCCTACGGCTCAAGCGCTGATCGCCATACATTGGTTTTCACATTAAATGAGCGGTCATGAACGTCTTCCCGAGCTTGTAGCAGAACCCGCTGTGGATTGTTTGCTCATGAAATTTCAGACTTCTCGAGAAACGCAAGACACAATATAGATGCAGTTTCAATCAGCTACAAGACAACAAACATTCACAACCGAAAAACTCAGGATTCCGTAGGATATCAATATTATGCGGAGCCATCGACTGGAATTTACTGTGACATCTTATTTGGGCACAATTTCAAAAGTTTTGGAACGTTTTGAACATACACCATGAATCGCTGTTGACCTGTGGCACTTTTGCCGACCGCCTTTCCTTCCAGTATTGTTCTCAGCAAGGCATTAGTGTCTGTTGACGTGACCAAAATACACGAACAGACTCTTATTTCGTTTACCAATGTCCCTTGCCTCAATAACTTCTGTTCTTTCAATGAAACGCAATCCAATCTTCTATATATCCACATTTCAAAGACGCGAATTCTTTTCTCATATTGTTTGTTCATTGTCTCGTCAGTAGTCAGTAGTCTGTTAAATGAAATGTAATGTCTATAAATGAATTTGTAGTTACAGAGCTCGTGTGGGTCATTTAGAATAATTGAAATAACTATTATTATAATCTGTATTTAAATCTATTATGAGCATAAAGACATGGTCACTTATGTGTATAAATCATTTTATTTAAGATCCGGCCTTCAGGTCCTGCCAAAATTGCCAACATGGCCTCCGACTGTCAGTAGTTGAAGTCCCTGTAAGTTCCAACTGGAGAAGCTGACTATGTTTAAGACTGTTCAAAGAGTGAAACAAGTAAAATGAGCAACAGATTTAAAAACAAAATAGAACTGCATAGTGTGTCGTTGGATAGAAAAATCTGGTCCTAACACCATTTTCGCAATATGCCTGGCACACAGGCGTGAAATCGGGATCTTGACTTTACTTTGCCGGGATCGAACAATCTAGCACGAGATCTTTCATTTCAGAGATTGAGGACTGATCTGAAATGCACGAATGTACTTTGGTTAAAATAACTATATGCAAATCAAAGTGGTTTCACTGTGAACTCTTGCCAGTTCTACTGATAATTCAACCAGTGAAAGCTAAATCAACCGCGCCTGTCGGCTCTGATTTATGATAATGTCTCTAGCTATCAAAACCGATAATGTGCGTTTCCGTCCATAAAAAAAATGTATTTAAAGGAAATTAATAAACACTAACTGAACCAATATTGAACAATCCTTGTTAACGGAAATGGAATATTGATCTGATATCACCGCTGGTCAGATGAGAAGGCCAATCTGTGAAATGAGATACTGATAACCTCGCCTTTTTGGCTATGTAATAGGACAGCTTCTAGTTCGACATTGTCTCTTTGGCTTGCGCCTTTCCACGTGCTTTACTCTTGGATGCAGCGACCTTTATACACAATGCAATGTTCAATGGGAAACATACCTTAATATATGCATATTACCCGTGCTCTGCGTCAAATGATAACTCTGATAACATTGTAATGGCTATAGCTACAATTTATTGGGGATTATCAGTGCCGTCAGAATACTTAATTAACAATGTAACAATACAAAAGTGTATTAATGCCATTTAGAATCTATTAAGTCTTTTGTGTCCTTTACCCCCCTGTATTGTTCGTGGTGTGTCTGTATTTATTTTAATTTAAATAACTATTTTTTTTAACTATTCATTTATCAATTTTATGAATACAAATTCGAGATGCTTATGGCGGTGCATGACGGTATGACACCAGATCATATTTTCATCTCATCTACACGTAGAAAAATTTCTAGAAACGTCATTCAAATTTGAGTTACATTACATAAAAGACTTTGCGACTCATAGATCAAAGAAAATATATTCAACAATCCGCGTTGAAGCGCAAAACTGCCATATATCTAAACTTCACAAGGGAAATTAGAAGAGAGATTAAGAAAGACAAGAAACAATATATATAGGACATATACAACATAATAGTAGAGTTGCAAAGACAAGGGAAGAAAGGTGGCCCATTCAGAGAAAGCAGAGCACTCACTGGCGAGATTAAACCGTCACTGCATGTATACACAATGATGTTGGTAATACACTGACGGAGAGCAGACATTACCTCCAGAGATGGAAGCAATATTACAGACACATGTGGGAAGACACAATGATGTTGGTAATACACTGACGGAGAGCAGACATAACCTCCAGAGATGGAAGCAATATTACAGACACATGTGAGAAGACAAAGGGGGGGAACACCAGCATAACATTAAAGCCCAGGACATAGAGCCCGAATCTACGACAGAGATGTTTCGACTAGCAACCCCAGGCTTGAAGAAAGAAGAATCGCCGAAATGGGAAGATATACAGACATAATTCACACAATCAAAGCTATCCTAGAGAAGTAACAAGTTCAGAACGTCACGAGTTTTAAATATCTGGTTTCGACTTTAAATAACAACGGAGATTGCTAGGAACAAATAAAATAAAGAGAAGAATGCTCATGACACAATAGAGCTTAACTAAAATTGAAAGCGTATGGCAAAATAATAAACAAAATTACAAAAATAAAGATCCTGAGGACTTGCATTTTCCGTTGGTAGCGTACGGATGTGAGACATGGTTAACCACCAAAACTTCAGATAGAAGGCTGAGTTCTTCGAGATAAAATGTTATAGAAGAGAGCTCAAAATACTATTGATATCGAAAAAAAACAAACACAGAAATTCTACAGAAGCTCGATATACAAGTTGTAGAACAAAACTGGCTAGCAAACAACATAACGTCTAGGACAATAACATACTTTGGCCAGATCTAACGTCACAGTGGCATTGACATAACGATACTCTGGAGGGTATGGTACCTGGCAAAAGAGACAAAGACAAACCGAGAAGAAGATGGACAAGGATCATTACAGAGGCTCTTGTGTTACAATGGCAGAGGCGGGAGAGCTGGCCAGGGATCGAGTGACTTACAAATCGGCTGTCATGAGAGCGACAGTCCCAAAAGGTCAGGTTATATAATGATAATGATGAATTCATCATAAGTATTTATTTGATACGGACATGAGGGAAGCTATCTGTTCGTTTACTTGGAAACAAAACATTTCAAAGCAATATGGCGAACAGAAGATCACAAGCGCGATCAGTTGTAGGAACCGCTAGACTTCGATTGCCACATTGGAACCAAACATGGATGAGATCCACTGATAAGGAATACAAAGTAATCCGGAAATAAAAATGTACAGTAACTTAAATTTCAAATGTGATTCCATTTTTCAAAATCGTTTTTGTCATTTTACAGGGCTGACCAAAGACTAACTTGTCCATTAAGTTCCAAAAACGAGTCCCCTTCTAAATAGTCCCCTAACTAAGTTGACACATTTCTCTCACTGATGCCCCCACTGCTGCAAGCATTTCTGAAAGTCTTTTTTGTTTTAT